>QAOC01043866.1:0-103072 GCA_003255005.1 Begonia fuchsioides
AAATTTTGAGGTATTAGGGTATTGTGGATATTAGTAAATTAGTAGGTCGAAGGTGATAAAAAGAATAATGTTCAAGAGGTATATGAGATCAAGTTATTCGGAAAGGTTGAAAAATTATAAACACGTTTCATGATTTGAATTGAAAAGTCAGCAACAACCTGGAGGAATCCGATCGGTGGACGTAAAGAAAATGTTGATTTTGTTTAATTAAGAGATAAGAAAGCATGGTCTGTCATTTCCCTACCAGCACGACTCATTCTCCTTATTTTACTTTAAGTTCTCACGTCTTGACGAGAGGAGAGTGAGATTGAGGAAGTGAGTTATCTTGAGGGGAAGAGAAAAACTCTGGAGTTTTCGTGTAAGCTGATGATCAAGGTAATTTTTATATCCTCTAAGTTTCTTTTAGGTTCAGTAAGGATAATATGATTGTATTGGATGAACTGGCGGATAAATATGGATGATTTCATGTTAATTGCTGTGAAATCAGTTAATCATGCACAAATTTAGAGTTTTTGAGATTCGGTCAAGTTTTAGCACGAATTTGAGTTTATGTTCTTCCTAAGAGTTAAAGTAGACTCTTAGAGTGATCTATAGCTGTTTGAATCACTCAATTCGGAGCTATGTAGAAAAAGTTATGGATGTTGCAAGTTAGTATAAAAAAACTGAGAGAGGAATTCGGACGACCGTTTTGTAGTTTAGGTCGTCCGTTTTTGTAAATTAGGTCGACCGGATCACGATTTTTAGAAGAGATGCTCTCTGTTTTTGAGCAACGGTCGACACCTTGTCTTATGCGGTCGATCGATTATGGATTTTAGGCAATTCATACGCTCATTTTCTGAATTTGGTGTCTTCTAAGAAGTTATAGTGGACTCTTTAAAGAACAATTTGACACCTTGAGCATAGCAAATGGATCATTAACGAGGAAGTTATAGTTGTTTGAAGTTGAGATAAAAAGTTAAGAGTTTATTACTTCTATCCTTGTATAATCGATATGTTTAGGTCATTGATTAGATTAAAAAAGAGACTCAAGTGAACTAATTCAAGAGAGCTGCTAAGGTAAGATAGTATTAAGATTGTTTGACCTTTAAGTGAGACTACATTGCAAAGATTATGATGTATGTTTGATGTGTGTTGCATGTTTGTTTTCATGACATGTTTGATGTTATACTTGTTTTCATGTTATGTTTGATGTGATTTAAGTGATGTTTCATAGTCACATGGTCATGCATCATAGTTTTACAAAATGTCAACGAAATGATTTCATGCATTGTTTTACAACGTAGTTGGAGGTAAACGAGATATGATTGGTGGTACGCGACGCTGATTATGTTTCGTCTCCGATGAATTAAGAACATGAATAACAGAATAGTAAAATAAATAGTTATTACAGGCCTGAGCACCCCAAGTAGTAAGTGGGCCCAAGATCAGTAGAAGTTGAAGTAGGGGGAGGGCGGTGTTCTTGAGATCCTGTAATATTTCCAAAGATAAAGAAAATATGAAACCTAAGATATGTGAATGAAATTATGCATTGTTTTAACAACATAGCATACTCATGCATTGCATTTTATAGTTATGCTTCTTACTGAGCTTTAGGCTCAAAGTTTAGGCTTTGCAATGTAGGGAATGTAATGGAAGAATGAGTGCAAGTAACTGACTAAGAAGTTAGAGTAGAAGAGTGTCCAAATGATACAGTTTATTGAGTGATGACCGAAGGGGAGTGATGAATGACACACACAGAGCTATATTGTAAAATGTTTTGAATGTTTTGAAGATGTAATTAAAATGTATACCCTTATTTTGGTGTGATGGATTACCAATGTTTTGAAATGAATGTATTTGAACTAGGGGTGGACAAAACCGGCCCGGACCAAAGAACCAGACCAGAACCGACATCTTTGGTCCGGTTCTGGTTTGTTTTTCTTAAAAAAAAATTAAAACCGGGTTAAAAATCAAAGAACCATATTTGTTGGTCCGGTTTTCGGTTTTTTTAAACAAAAACCATGAAAACTGGACCAACCCATAAAATTAAAAACCTAAAAACTGAAACCCTAAACTACTAACTACGCACTTACGCAGCCAGCAGCCCTCCTCCTCCCGGCTCCCGAAATTCAGCCTCCTATACAGCTCCACAGCTCCAAATCCTCCTCCTCCTTCGAAACCCTGAACCATATTTGTCGTTCATTCCCCCTACCCTCACAGGCCCTCCATTTGTGGGGGCCTCCATTTGTGGGGTTCCTCTTCTCCTCCTCCATAACTGCCCTAGCTTTGTAGGGTCCTTTACCCTACGCGTTTTCCAGCCAAAGCTGGTGAAACCCTAATTCCACCGCAATACCCTGCCATCGTCGTCTCGCTCTCGTCGACCCGCTGAAGTAGTAAAAGCTTAGGTATGCACGATTTATTTTAATTTCAAATGATTTAAATGGATAATTCTGGATTATTAATGCTTTGATTTATCTTATGGATTATTAATGCTTTGATTTTGTTAATGCTTTGATTTTTTACTATAATATTTTTGATTTGACTATTAGTCGATCTTTGGTTTAATAAGTTCTTATATTCATAGGATGGAAACCGAAAGTAGCAATGAAAATGCAAAGATTCCTTCTACTTCTTCTATTGTCAGTGTTCGTACAGAAAAAGTGAAAAAATCAAAAGTATGAAATCATTTTACTGTCATTGAAAATGGTGATAATAAGAATTCTAACCTTAGAGCCAAATGCAATCATTGCGGAAAGGAATATGCATGTGATACAATTAAAAATGGGACATCGAGTTTGAAAAAACACACTCGAATTTGTGCTAAATTATTGGCGAAGGTAGACATGAAACAAAAGACTTTATCTTTTCAAAATATGGATAACAGAAAACAGCAACTTTCATGTTTTAGTGTTGCAACTTGTCGAGAACTGCTTGCAAAGATGGTAATTACAAATGAATTACCATTTAATTTTGTTGAAAAAGCGGGTTTTAAAGCATTATTTCAATATGTGCAACCAAAGTTTTTCATACCTTCTAGAAGAACCGTTGCTCGTGATGTTTGTAACCTATACGAACAAGAGAAAATGAAGTTGAAAGAGTTCTTTAAATCAACTTCGCAACGAGTATGTTTGACAACAGATATATGGACTTCTATTCAAAATTTAAGTTACATGGTTTTAACTGCTCATTATGTTGATTGTGATTGGATTATGCATAAGAAGATTTTGAATTTCTGTTTGATTTTGAATCATAAAGGGGAGACGATTGGTAGAGAAATTGAAGAATATTTGTTAGAATGGAAAATTGAAAATGTGATGACTGTTACAGTTGACAATGCTTCTGCAAATGATGTTGCAATTTCTTATTTGATTAAATGTGTTCGAAACTGGAATGGCTTGCTTTTGGATGGAGAATACATGCATATGCGTTGTTTTGCTCATATATTGAATTTGATTGTATGTGATGGCTTGAAAGATCACGAAGAAAGTATTAGCAGAGTACGTAGAGCAATTAAGTACGTTCGATCTTCACCTGCAAGGTTAAAAAATTTTAAGTCTTGTGTTGAGAATGTTAAGATTGCATGCAAATGTAATGTTTCTCTCGATGTATGCACGAGATGGAATTCTACATATTTGATGTTAGCAAACGCCGAAAAATTTGAGAAAGCTTTTGACAAGCTAATGGAAACTGACAACAATTATATTGGTGAATTTAGTGGAGACAAACCTCCTACTACAATGGATTGGGCAAATATAAGAGAACTTGTTAAGTTTCTGAAAAAATTTTATGATGCAACTGTTACTGTTTCAGCATCTTCGCATGTTACTTCAAATATATATTTTAGCGAAATATGCACTTTGAAATTGGTTATCATGGAGTATGCTGGGTGTGATAACCCTTTATTGAGAAAAATAGTTGTGGGAATGCAAAGAAAATTTGACAAGTATTGGGGAAGTTGTGAGAAGATTAATTTCTTGATGTATGTTGCAGCTGTTTTAGATCCGAGATGTAAACTACATTTCTTGCAACATTGCCTTACTTTATTAGTTGACACTGATAGAGTAAGTAATTTGGTGAATCAAGTAAAAATTGTGATTGACAAATTATATTCTCATTACAAGTCTGATATGGGTTATGAGCTGTCTCAAGATTATTGTACAACAAGTGTTGCATCAACTTCTACTTCTACTTACAGCAATGTTCTCGAGTTGTTTTTAAGATGTAAAAATGAGTTACATGCCGCAAAGAAGAGAACTGAAGTTGACCAATATTTAGATGAAGGATTAGAAACATTACCTGATAAACCAGATATTTTGGCATTGTGGAAAGTCAATTCATCGAAATATCCAATATTAAGTCGAATTGCGAAGGATATATTAGTTATTCCTATTTCCACAGTTCCTTCAGAGGCAGCTTTTAGTAGTGGAGGACGGATTCTTGATCCATTTCGTAGTTCGTTGTCTCCAANTAAACCAGATGTTTTGGCATGATGGAAAGTCAATTCATCGAAATATCCAATATTAAGTCGAATTGCGAAGGATATATTAGTTATTCCTATTTCCACAGTTCCTTCAGAGGCAGCTTTTAGTTGTGGAGGACGGATTCTTGATCCATTTCGTAGTTCGTTGTCTCCAAAAACAGTTGAGGCTCTTATTTGCACTCAAAGTTGGATTTGCAATACAACGAATTTTTCAAATAATTTCAATGATTTGGTGGATGATGTTGAAGAAGGTATGATTTATTGTTCCAATATTATTTTTAGTAATTGTTATTTGTCATACATTAATTTCAAACTTACATTTTACAGATTATGCGTCGATCGAAGGAGATAACGAACCAATTCAAGTTGACGAGTAATCATGTAGGTGAGTGATTTCAATAAATACTTATGATTATGTTTTGTAATATGATATTNTTTTCAAATAATTTCAATGATTTGGTGGATGATGTTGAAGAAGGTATGATTTATTGTTTCAATATTATTTTTAGTAATTGTTATCTGTCATACATTAATTTCAAACTTACATTTTACAGATTATGCGTCGATCGACGAAGATAACGAACCAATTCAAGTTGACGAGTAATCATGTAGGTGAGTGATTTCAATAAATACTTATGATTATGTTTTGTAATATGATATTCTTCTCTATAGGTGGGTGAATGTACTTATACGCGTTTATAAATTAATTCAGGGGAATGTCAAGAATACTAGACAGTAGACATGCCGATGAAGAAACGCAATGAAGAGAGTACGAGAATTCATTTGCCCATGTTCTAAGTTCTCTAGCTGGATCCTTCGTTTCTTTTCTGCAACTTGAATGAGCGGTTCAATGATTTGGCCTATGCGTAGTTTTGATATTATCGTGATTATGTGCTCCAGACAATTGGAGTTAGTTGTTTTAGTTTCTTTTCTGCAATTTGGATTTGGTTCAATGATTTGGCCAACGCTTACTTTCGATAATATCGTGATAACGTGATCGGGAAAACTTAGAGTTAGTTTCTTTTTGTAATATATTTTTAATCATTTCATTTTTTTTTTGTTAAAGAAAAACCAAGACCGGACCGGACCAAGACCGAATTTATGGTCTGGTCCTGGTCCGGTCTTGTTTCTCTATAATTTTGGTTATGGTCTTAAATTTTAAAAACCGAATTTATTGGTCCGGTTATTTTTCCTCCAAAAACCGGACCGAACTGGACCACGTCCACCCCTATCTCTGACCATTCAAATTTCAACTTTAAACTACGATTCAAAATCCAATGTGATTGTAACAATTTTCATAATTTCCAATCAATTTAATCTTTGTCGAGTATTCCGAAAATATTAAACAGTTCGCAAAAATGAGAATCCTCTCGTTGGAGAAGTTTTGGTAAAACTGAAAAGTAAGAGAACGGAACTTGAGTGGGTCGACGACTTAGAGGAGGCTGAAACTTTGCAAATAGTCGGGGCGGTTCCTCACTTAAAATCTGGCTTCGATCGTGTTATTTTGGGTGTTATCAATTCGGCATCAAAGCATCCTTCCTTACAAGAACCAACAAGAAGCAAGGAGCATGGATCAACAAACAAGGAACTTGCCCTTCCAAAATTGGAAATGCCAATCTTCTTCGAAGAAGATCCAGATGGTTGGATTGTTTTAGTCGAGAGATGCTTTCACACTTATCAATCTTCTTAGGGGCCGGACTTATTCGACCTAGTACCAGTGCATTCTCTAGTCCAGTGCTCTGCAAAAAAAAAAGGTTCTTGGAGTATTTGCGTGAACTATCGTGCTTTCAATCAAGTAACCATTCTTGAATGTTTTCCGTTACCAAATATTGGCACATTATTGGATGAGCTTCACGGGGCATACTATTTTACTAAACTAGATTTAAATTCAGGATATCATCACAAGAACTCGATCGGAAGACTTTCACAAAACGGACTTCTGTATACATGAGGGTCATGAATTTTTAGTGATGACATTTGATTTGTCTAATGCCCAATCCACTTTTCAAATCCTCATGAACTCAATCTTTCGGCCACTCACATAACTCAGTTCTCATTTTTTTTTATGACTTGTTGGTAATGTGCCACTGATGACAAAAAATAATCGGCTAAGGAACGGCAATGCCAAAGCCGAGGTGAAGAAGGAAACCAGCTCATTTGTTTTTTTTTTCAGGTGATACATTTAGCTTCCATTTGAAAGATAAGACTAGAAAGAGCACGAGAGGAAGTCAATCCATGTCAGCGCCATATCTATGGATCCAATGGACCACCTACGGAGAATGAAGAAGGGAGCTCAAAATTGCCTCAATTTGGTTCTTTTATAATGGTTATTTTGCTATCTTATTGCTAGCTGTCAAGAGTAAGATTGTAGAATTTTCTTCCACCACCATCACTTTCTCATCACTTCATTTCCACTGCATAGTTCATTCCATCGATCTGCCCTCCATCGCATTTCTACTTTTAACATTTATCGACTCTTTGTGTATCATCCATAACTTCCATTCCACTCAACCATCTTCCACCAAATTTTGAGGCTTTGTTTCATAAAATTTTAGCCACTAGTTCATCCTGCTCTAAAGTTGTGCTGTCCAAAGTCCCTACATGAATCTTGCATAGCTGCCTGAAAATAATTTGTGTAACCCTAGTGTCACCCCTAGCCCATGGCACATCAATTGGTGTACAAAAGATCCTTAATTGAGCATGTGGAGCATGAGGAAGAGGTACTTGGTCTAATGGTTTCTAATAACTTGAAGTTTAATGCAAAGAAATGTTTGTTTCGGCAAAGAGAAGTTGCTTACGTAGGACATATAATTTCTGCTCAAGGGGTTGTCGTGAATCAAGTCAAAATACAAGCATGTTACATTGGTCTACCCCTACAACCCTAAAGGAGTTACTATCGGCATTTCGTTAAAGGATATGGACAAATTACTAGGCCTTTAAGCGATCAATTGAAGGACTGTTTCCCCTGGGACTGTAGTAGAGGCAGCATTCCAATATCTCAAAACAGCCCTAACATCAATGCCTGTCCTAGCCTTACCCGATTTTTCAAAGACATTTATCTTTGAAACCGAAGTATCTACACAAGGCGTCGGGCTGTTTCGATACAACAACACAAACCGATTGCTTCTTTCAGCCAATCATTAGGAATAATTGGATACAAAAAATCTGTTTATGAGCGAGACCTTATGGCCATCGTCTTTGCTATACAAATTATTTATTAGCTTCAAGTCGATCGTCAATCCAAACCAGGTTACTCATACGTCCAAGGTCACTCATTNACACCCCTAACATCAATGCCTGTCCTAGCCTTACCCGATTTTTTGAAGACATTTATCTTTGAAACCGAAGTATCTACACAAGACGTCGGGCTGTTTCGATACAACAACACAAACCGATTGCTTCTTTCAGCCAATCATTAGGAATAATTGGATACAAAAAATCTGTTTATGAGCGAGACCTTATGGCCATCGTCTTTGCTATACAAATTATTTATTAGCTTCAAGTCGATCGTCAATCCAAACCAGGTTACTCATACGTCCAAGGTCACTCATTATGCAGAAACAAATTGGTCTTACCTCAGCCATCTGCTCTTATTCAACTGATTCTTTGTGAATATCATAGTAGTAACCCTGGGGACCACTCAAAGGTGTTGAAGACTCTGAAGCAGGTGCGTGCAAATTTTATTGGCGTGCTTTCAAAATGGACGCAGCTGCTTATGTCGCATCTTGCTCGATTTGTCGGAGTATTAAAACGAGTACTCTATCTCTAGCGGGGAATGCATTGGTCGATCAATAGTTAAACGAGCGAGATGGTACTATGTCCACATTAAAAAGACAACTGCATCGAGCCCAACGACGCATGTACGCTGATAAACATCGACGTTAGGTAACTTTCAATGTTAAGGATATGCTACATCTTCAGTTCCGTCCCTACGGGAGCAAGTCATTTACAATCAAATCGGTAGTGGCGTGCAAGTTGGAATTACCATATAACACTTCCCTACATCCAGTGTTCCATGTTTCACAATCAATATTCGCCCATCTTCAACATTCACTCTGCTCCCTCCTCAACTTGGTGGAGACTTGTCATTCAGCTTTCAACCCGCTGAAGTATTAGGTGTACGATCTAAATTCAAGGATTTCACCAATCAGCGAGAGGTGCTGATCCACCGATAGCTCGCGGGAATTATATGATGCCATGAAACTTCAATTTCACCTAGAGGACGATGTGTCTTTTTGGAGATACTGTTGATAAACCTCCAATAATACACACATATGCTAGGAAGGGAAAACCACATAGCCAAGCGAGGACCGCTACAACTTCTATGGAAGTTGGAGAGGTAGGGGAGAAGTTATTGCTGCCAATTTGGGCCCATTGAAGACATAATTGATGGTCATTTCTCTCTCGCTCGCTCATTTCTCTCTCGCTCTCAACAGCGAGAGAGAAATGCAAATTAGAGTTAGATGGCAACATTTATCAACAAATAATTCTAAATTTGACGATAAATGACTGCAAATTAGAGTTAGATGGCAACTACTTGTGCAACTGTACATGAACTGGCCGGTGGGCAATCAACTCAAGGGAGGAGTTTTCTCACGTAGGAGCCCATCAGAACTAATGGGCGGAGAAGAAATCTTCTGTTCCAATCCCACGTTTTCCTATCACCTTCATCAAATTTAATGATGATGTTGAGTCCTTCGTGTGGTCCACCGGAAAGTATCAAAGCTATGTTATCAACCAGAATTGTTTGGCTTGTGGAATCGACGGCACCTAATATTCTGCTGACAGTGAAGATGTTGTAATACCACGGACAAAATATAAAGGATTCAAAACTTATTTAATTGATTAATTAACGTCCTTTACAAAATTATTGAAGACAATTATCAATACCCACATCAAAATTAGAATCAAAGAATCATCCTTAAGATTTCACTAAGATTATTATTAATTCGAGACTTGTAATTTTTATTCATTCAAATAATATTTTACTTTGGAAAATTAATTTAGTTAAAGTGTACCGCTGTAGTTTATTTAATTTAGATTTAAGTGAAAAAAATTGAATAATTCATTTCATTTTCTATCTAGAATATCATTTGGGACAAGTCATCACAGTTAACAGTCTATTGTGTGAAGTTTGAGTATTTTTTTATTGAAAGTCGACAATTCATAGCAAAGTCATATTTTGATTGAGAGATTAGAAATTAAGAGGTATACAACTAGTCATTCAATTAGAACGCAAGAAACTCACGGTAAAAGTCACTTCAACTGACCACCGGAGTTTAAAGTGTACAAAACAAGGAATCTTGAACAGATAATACAGTAGCCAAGTACAAGTTATTGAGAAAGGAGAAAACCCTAAGTTTTGGAAGACTGGGAGGGAGGACACTGCTATGATATTATTATAATGAATCCAGGAAATAAAGTGAAAGACTGTCTCACCAACCAAACATGATCAGTGACGAAGAAAACACCAGAAAATGGTTGAATAAGCAAAAAGGAAACAAGAAAAGACAAAAGGGGGACACGATGAAGAGGTTAGTAGTGTAATGCTTACTCTCCGACAGCTCATGAGGGAGGAATAAACAGTGGGTAAACTGGTAAAACTAAATCAAGACTCCTTCCGAGCAAGAAGAAATGACAACTGAACAAGGGTTCGCGTGGTTGGTGATGGACGAAGACGACCCCGTTGTAGTACCACTGGGACCAGCAGTAGCAGATATGCCCATCTCTCTCTCTCTCTCTCTCTCTCTCTCTCTCTCTCTCTGTTACATGATTCTTAGCCAAATAATGGAAGGAAGCCAGCTGATTGACGATCATGAAGGATAACTTTCACGTTATATATCTCCCCTTCGCTTCATCTTCTAAAATTCAATATCCTTTTTTTTTCTCTTCCTCCCGTCGTGATCTCTTAAGTATATAAACATCAGAAAAATCTCTTTCTATCCATTGTTACAGAAACGAACGAATTCGTCTTGAACACCTTCCTCCTCTCGCACCTGCTCTTTTTTCTTCCTTTTTCACCAGACAGCATCAACAGTGGGTTCAATCGTTTAACTATTCCGTACGCTGTCGTAAACGTCGATAGCCATTAACAATGGCTGCCGAAGCTCAACATTCAGAGGCTGAGAGCACCTCGAATTCTAACTCCAACTCTTCATCATCCCCACCATCTTCCCCTTCTTCGATACCCTCCCCTCACTCTCTTCGGGACGCTCTTTCTGACATTGATTTTTCTTCTTCGGAACCCAAAAAGAACAAGCGCATGAGAGATACCAGCAGGGACCCACTTTTCAGAGGCGTTCGGATGCGCAGTTGGGGCAAATGGGTGTCTGAAATTCGCGAGCCTCGAAAGAAATCTCGCATTTGGCTCGGAACTTTCCAGACGGCGGAAATGGCCGCTAGAGCTCACGACGTCGCTGCTTTAAGCATCAAAGGTAATTCGGCTATTCTTAACTTCCCCGACCTCGTTGACTCTCTTCCACGGCCTTCATCTCTCGCTCCGAGAGATGTCCAAGCGGCGGCAGTGAAGGCAGCTCAGATGTGCAAAATTGAGTCGGCTTCTTCGCTGCCATCCACTTCGTTAGTTTCAGCAGCGATGGAGAACGAATCGGAAGATTTGGGGGAGATTGTTGAGCTGCCAAGCTTAGGAAGGAGTGACGAGTCGAACGAGTTGAGGAACGAAATCGTGTTGGTGGACTCAGTGGATGGGTGGTTATACCAACCGCCATGGTTGCAAAGCTTGGAGGATAGTGGGTTCAACAAGGCGAGCGAGGAGTTGACTGCTGGAAGCTGCGGTTTGATAGCCGGCAGTTTAGAGAGTTTGCTTTGGGAGTATTGATTTCGCCATTGTCTTCTTCTCTTATTTACAGTTTGTAAATTGTCTGTTCGCTTCTGTATTTTTTTCTTTATTCTGAGTTGTAAACTTCTCCCACTTTGTGTCATCATCCAGTCTAAGCCTCTTTTGATTTCCATGAAGGGCTCGAAAATCTTCTCTCTCCTCTGTGTAACAAGTCTTCAATGTATCTAACTGTACAGTGTTGTAATGGGAAAAGAAGTGTCATGAATTTCCTTCCCTGTGGTTGGTGTCCTGAGTCAATGATCTCTCTCTCTCAAGTCGGGTCGACCAGAATGTCGAACGCTGTGTATGGTTAGGAATAAGAACGTAGAAAAACCAGCAAGTACAAGAGTAAACGGTAAAAATTAAACTAGCAAAATGTATCAGAGATGTTATCGTCTGTTACCTTTATTTACTAAATCTTGTAGTCGAAGGAAGCATTTGTTTATTCCAAATAATGTCATGAAAGGGTGTCGTGTTCTTGGGCGCAAATACCTAAACCTAATTAGGGTCTAGCCATCACAGTGCATCGTCTTCTCCGATATTTTATAAATATTTGGAGATACCATTTATTTCTGGTAGAGTTGGAGGTTTTAATGGTCTTTCTTGATATTTATGATTTGATAATTTTCCAATTTTGCTCTTTTCCTTAGTATTTTGTATTTTTAGTAAATATCTGAAATATTTTGTGAGAAGATAGAAGTGTTTAGCCTTTTTAAAGGCGAATCTTCGTAGTGGGCACTTTCAAGTGCTAGTGACGTAAAACTACCTACATAAAGAGAAAGTATTACTTTCTTGTTAGGGCTAGGATTAGGGTTTTGGGCAAGAGTAAAAGACAGTGACGAAGGGTTGAAGACAATTTGAGCTGTGAATTTGACGGTGGACAGAACACTCTCCCTTTCAATCAAAAGCACCCATCTTCTAGTGATTTTGAGTGAGTTTTATGAGTGTCACGGTCGCCGGGCACCCGATCCAGTGGACCCAAATCGAATCAACCTGATCCGATATGTTCGCCCACCTCCAGTCCAATTCCATGACTTGTCAATAACCCATGTTCTCTCTCCTCTCTTTCTCTTGAGCCTCCATGGTTTTTGATTCAGACCAATTTTTAGCAATTATTTTAAATACAAAAAACCAAGTTTTGTCTTGCCTTGGGTGTCTATGTGTGTTGCTCTAGCACTTTAGTCTACCATCTAATCATTACTTTTTCATGTAATTTCATTGAAAACACCTTTCGTCTCCTCCTCAAGCCCTACAATGTTAATTAGAAAATAAATAGTCTGAAGTGTCATCCACACATCTCTAACTTTAGTGAAACCTCGCACTAGGCTACAGTGAAAACTATGAATGTTCGAGGTCCATCTTCGTTGATTGTATACTTGTTTAAGTTCATTAGTTAATGATGGTTGGATGGCATTATCAATTCTCCAAAAAACCCCTCATCACACAAGTGCAGGAATATCTCCCTAGATTCTTTCGTTCAATTGTTACAAAAAACTTCGAGTATATAACAAATTTTCTTAGACGTTGTGAAAAATCTCATAAAAAACTAAGAGCTAATAAAAATCTATTTAATTTCCATAGATTATGAGGCGACCTTTGCTAATTGGTACAGTTAATGTAATATTTTAATCATTTATAATTTGTCTGAACTACATCAATTAATGATACGTCACCTTATATCAAAATGTATCATTATTCTTATTTTCATCGATTACAATTTAATGCGACAACAATGACACAAATTTAAAAAGGGTGCGCCTTATTCCTATTATTTTAACTGTTTTTATTGAGTTATTCATTTTCCATCCCATTGGTGCTTCGTAAAATATATCACAACTCACAACAGTTCTTATGACTTTTTTCAAACAAAAAATATTTCCCGTGTAAGGTGGAAAACGAAAGTTGATTATGTGAAAGATGGAACAAAATCTAGCAATTTAAATATGATTTATATTACTAATTATTTTTCATGTAAAATATATTCTATAGACGCATTATTTTTGTCACCGACCATCAAAACTCAAGCGAGGTCGTTGACATTTTCACGCCCAGAAATCATGGAAGACCCATTATATATAAAAACCATAATTTAGATTCATATCTAGTTGTAGCTTGATATAAACAATGGCTTGTCATATTTGGTTACTATATAATAGTTTTAATTCACATTTTGTTACATTTCACCTTACTAACGAAACATGAAATTTATATTCCAATGCAGCTCATTAAACATTAAGAAATTGATCGATGACAAGGAAAATAAAATATGACGGGATAGATCTTTCATTGGATAAAAACACATACACAGAAACAAATTTACCAAGAATATGAAAATGCAACAAAAAGTTTAGATGAATTTATAAAGAAACAAAACTTTCAAGGAATTCTAAACTTAAAACTTGGTCCACCTAAATTTCACATCTCACCCAAATTTGATAAAAACAATTATCATAGTTACTCTTCAATTATTCTCTTTTGAAGTAGGTTAATGGAAATATTTCAAGTAATTGAATCATAATTTAAATAATTTTACATAATCTTTCTAAGATAATGAGAAATTAGGTAATAAATGAAACTGAAAAATTGGACAAAGCCTAAAAAAGATTGGAACATTTAATAAATTTGGGACTTCGATATAAATCCATACACCTAAGTACATCAATTAAATGTCCAAGCATTTATAAACAATTATTTCTTGGCTGCGACATTTTCATCTTCATTTTATGTAATAAAACTATAAAGTATTAAGGAAAAATGTGTAGGGTCGAAATTAACCTAAGTGGAAGGCGGTGCGAATTAGGTTAATTCTAATTTTTTTTGTGATTTTTGTTATATTAATATGTCAAGTAAGATTAATATATTTTTCTAATGTCTAGATGTATGTGTTAATGCGCTTGAACATAATATACTAATAAAAATAGAGTAAGAGAGACACAATCAATTGTTAATGCAGTCCGACGGGAGAGATGGGATGTGAATATGGTTGATGCTAGTTTTTTCATGATTTTTGTAATACTAATATGTCAAGTAAGATTTATATATTCTCTAATGTCTAAGTGTATATATGTTAATGCGCTTGAATATAATATATTAATAACAATTTATATATGTTAATGTGGTTCGGCCCAAAATTTTACTTATGTTCACATTCCAAGGTTGCATATTGAAGATTCTTCCACTTATAAATCTCGAGCAAACTTAATTGTTTCGAGAGTGTCAATCAAAACATACACTTGACTTTTTCTTACATAAAGTCATCAACCCTTTCACGTTCACATAAAGATAAAAAGTCAGATTACAAGAATTTCGTAACGCTCAAGTACTCACAAATGAATAAATTACAAGTTAACGCTCGGTAAAGAGATCCTAAAAAGATTTTGGCAGCACTTCGTCATTTTTTCTCTAAAAATTTGATATTTTAAAAAATGTATTAAGTCCTTCATTTATGGTGTTTCATGTCCGTCCAGTTTTCGTCGACCCTTTCCCCGGCCGATCAACCCATTTTTATCGTTTGAATTTGAAAAACTAGTCTTTGGACATGTTTTTGGTCGACCCTTTACATAATCGGTCGACTCTTTTCTCAATTTGTGAGCGACCCTTATCGATTTTGGTCAATCCTTCTAGAGACGTTGCACTTTTTAAAATTATGCTTAAGTGAGTTCAGTCGATCTAAATTCAATTTCAGTTGACCCTTCCAAAGACTTTGCAAACTTGAAATTCTGTTTATTGATTTTGATCGACCCTATCTCAATTCCGGTCGACCCACCTAGAGACGTTGCAAAACTTGAAATTCTTTTTCTTGATCTTGATCAACCTAAACTCAATTCCGGTCGATCCTAACTTCAAAACTTTGACATTTTTATCTTCAATATGCCCAATTTTCATAATGTAGCTTTAAGACACTTAACACACATGTTAGACATTTAAAATATCATATTTTAAAGAGTTTTCTAATGATAGGATAATTTGACAATAATTATACGAAAATAAAGAAATGATCATTAAAAATATTTAATCGAGGATAATCATTATAAAAGTCAACAAAATGTTCTTGACATTATACTATCACATATTTTTGATAGTGGGAATTGACATGGAAGTATGTTAATCAGTATGGTCGACAACTTCTATTGCATTGGCATCTCATCCACAATAATTAAGATAAATTGCAAATAGTTAAAATAACACGGTAAGTAAGTTGATACCTTATAAGATCAAATATAATGGTAATCTATCCTTAGGGCTAATGAAGTGTTTCGAAAGTAATATGAGGTTCACCATCAATTTTTACAATCTATTTTAACAATTAGTGATTTATTTGAAGTCTTTGTGATCACATAAAAATTAAAGTAAAGAACCAAAAACAATCACTACTTGAGTGCAAGAATATGGAACGGAATATGTAATGATAGTTAAAAAAGGACAAAAACTCTTTTAGAAAACAGATACTAGACAAGTTTCCTAAACTAGGATCTGAAATTAGCAATTGTCAAAGGTTAGAATTTGTTTTTGGATCATACTCGTTTAATAGTTTTTATTTATTCTTAACACTTGGTACGTAGTTGTAAATGAGATCAATGGCCACCATTTCTCTATGTTTTGTCTTGTAATTATTGGCAGAGGACGAATCTACTCTCCCTCCTCCCTCCCTCTGAAATTAGCCAATCTAATTACTCTTCAATTTCCCATAAGAAACCCAGGACCAACGTAATACGTAATAACCCAAAATTGACCAAAGCTGAAAATGTTTGGTTCACGTCGGTTTGGTTTGGTTTTGATTTTTACTTTTTGAATAATCTTATTTTAATTAAAAAAATGTAATGAATATTTTTTATTAAAAATATTTTTTTGACTAAAAAGTACCATGATAAACTAAACTTTATATTAAAGAACTTATTTATGCTTAATTTAATATTAGGCTATTCAATTCAATTGCCGGGTTGACTGAAAAACCCGGCCACCGATCCACAAACTGAACTACGATAATCAAATCAATATTAAAAGTTCAGAAAGATTGATAAAAAACGACTCAAACTGAAAAACGACTCAAACTGAACTGAACTAATCGATTTAGGAGATTGCCACCTCTATTCTCTCTCCTCTCTTTCTCTTAATACACACTCTAAGACTCCACAAAACCTTGCCCTATTGACTTCGTGTAAGATTTGTTTGTACGAGAAATCACTTGCTACCTGCCCCCCATCGCATTCTCTCTCCACCCCAATTTATGGCACCTTCTTGTCATGGAACCATCCTTATCATTTTCAAATCAAGAGATTTATTGCATTCGAAGCTCCAAAATGCAAATGCCCTCCGTGATGCAACTTCACCTCGAGGATGAAGTAGAAAGATATCCCACTTCTGCCGTGTAAGCATGGTATTACATATTAAAATTTCAGTTTTTAAAAAATATTTATAGGCGTATTAATCAATAATTTGTACGATTAATTAACCTACATCAACAAATAATTTAAGAGAATAAATGTTGCATTATTCTTACAAGAAATACATTGATTTTATGCATTTTTATGAGTAGATCAAGGCAGTTAATTATAATAACCTTATCGTTAAATAAACGTATTTCTTTTGATGGTTTTATTATATAAAAAAAAAACACAACAGATTAAGTTCCTAATGAGCATGCAATCTCCAAAGTATTTTGCCCACATTCTCAACTATTCTAATAAAAACAAGAAACCAATGATACTTTTCCGACAATAATCTTTTCGAAAGCAACATATCGTTGATAAACAGTGATTTAGTTCCAATTATCAAATTTTCAATATATATTTTGTTGTTTAATTGGATTATTATTCTGTGGGAGCTACCTAGATTCGATTTGCTTGGCCTATCATTCTAGTACCTTTGTTTTATTGGGGTGGGTGCACACGTCATATCAAGAAACATATATTTAATATCTATAGGTTATTTTTTAATTATTATTTGCCAATATACGAGTTGTGGTGGATAATAATTTTCTAAATTGAAAGCAGAATACATGAAACTAAAATTTAGGAAATTAACGAATAAATGACATGTCACCACTTTGAAATCAAATAATAATCTAAAACTGAATGTTATGACTTTTTAGACGAGTCCACATACACCCTAAACGAAAATAAACAACTTACTAAATTAAAACTAGTAAACGACCCTAATGGCCGTCCTCGCCATTCTCCTCAACATGATTCGACCATCTGCCAAAATTAGGTGTCGAGCTTGCGTGCTTCTTGAATGCTTGACAGTGTTTGACCTTAAGGTGATCGAGTCATGCTCATTTGCTGGCGGTGCGCCTTGTTCCTTTGGGCCACAATAACTTCAATTAGTTTACATGGCTCGGTCGTTGATTTTGACAAAAGAAAAACAAGATTCTCCGGATTGATATAGCAAGACACTCTATATTGTGTTGATACAATTATAGTAGAAAGAACCATTTATTTATAGACTCTTCTAAAATAAAAAATAATAAAATTTAATTATAGCCATAAAAACTTACTATGAAAAACTCTTGGTACTCTAAATTTAAAATTCAGTATGAAAACTCTTGGTGTTCTAAATTTAAAGCTCACTATGAAAACTTTTGTATTTTATCTTTTACTAAATTCTAAATTTAAAACCCACTAAAAACATGACATTTAACGTTTATTCAACAAAACTCCTCCATAAACTTAAATGCTTCTACCATCCTTCATACCAATCATCTTTTTGTGTTTGTCGAAAAGTACTTTCGGTAGCAGTTTTGTGAAGATATCTGCAACTTGATCCTGACTTGCCACCTGCACTAATTCTACACTTCCTTCATTCACATGATCTCGGATAAAGTGAAAACAAACGACAATATATTTGCTTCTTTCATGGTTCACTGGGTTCTTTGTCAACTCAATTGTTGATTTGTTGTCAACTTAAATCACAGTTGTACTTAGTTGCTTTAGCTTCATCTTGCTTAACAAGCTTCTAAGTCATATTGCACGACTTACACACTAAGATGTTGCCACATATTCAACTTCACACGTTGAGAGCGTCACGATCGGTTGCTTCTTTGAAACCCAAGTAAATGTTGTGTTGCCCATAAAGAACACATATCCCGATGTACTTTTTCGATCGTCTATGTCTCCACACCAATCGTTGTGAGAGTAACCAACCAACTTGTAATCTTTGGCTTTCGAGTAGATAACCCGAGTGACATCATACCTTGGATATATCGTAGGATTCTCTTCAATGCTTTCTAATGTGAATAAACCGGCTCCTCCATGAACTGACTTATAATGCCGACACTTAATGAAAGATCCGGCCTTGAGCATGTGAGATAGCAAAGGCTTCCATTCAAACTCCGGTATTTATTCGCATCGACACGTTCTCTTCATCGAACTTTGAGAGTTTTGCACCTGGTTCCATTGGTATTGAAACCAGGTTGAAATTTTTCAACTTGTACTTCTTCAAAATCTCTTTTGCATATGTCTCTTGTGATACAAAAATACTCATCTCTTCTCGTCTAACCTCTAAGCCAAGGAAAGACTTCAGGAAAACAAAATCTGTCATCTCAAATTCTCGTGTCATTGTGTTTTTAAACTCTTCTACCATTTCATCATTGTTACATATGAAAATGAGATCATCGACGTAAAGGAAAACCAATATCATATTACCTCCACTCTTCTTAGTGAAAAGAGTATGCTCATAGGGACATTGCTTGGACCCGTTCTCCTTGAAATATCTATCGATATGAGTATTCCATGTTTGTGGTGCTTGCTTTAACCCATAAAGCGCCTTCTTCAATTTTAGCACTTTCTTCGCTTCTCCAATTTTCATGTAATCGGGTGGTTATTCGATGTAGACTTCTTCTTCAAGCACACCATTAAAAAAATGCCAAATTTACATATATTTGAAAAATCGGTCATTTGAATTGAGTCACTTGGGATATGAGCAATCAAATTGTCTCCATTCTTGCAACGGGAGCAAACACCTCGTCATAGTCGATTCCCGCCTTTTGCTTATATTTTTTCGCAACAAGTCGCGCTTTGTATTGCTCCATCTAGCCTTGAACATTCATCTTTTTCTTGAATACCCACTTCACACCAATGAGTTGACTTCTTTTTGGTAAATCTATTAGTTCTCATGTATTGTTGCAGTTAATCGCTTTAATCTCCTCATCCATTGCAGTTTGCCACTTCTTGTCTCTCACCGCCTCTTAAAAGCTGATATTTTCAGCATCTGTCAAAAGACAAACAACGTGTACTTCATTTGTCGAATTATAAAAATCTTGCGAACTTCGCATTTTGGGTTGTCGTGGTTCATCTTCATCATCGGTAGTTTGTTGATATACTTATTGGTGCAACGATTGATGATTCTCGAACTTCGATGTTAACCTCTGTCGAGTTGTTTCAATCCCACTTCATTGCTTCATTTACTCGTACATCACGACTCACCATCACCT
The DNA here is from genome assembly GCA_003255005.1 of Begonia fuchsioides. Lineage (NCBI taxonomy): Eukaryota > Viridiplantae > Streptophyta > Magnoliopsida > Cucurbitales > Begoniaceae > Begonia > Begonia fuchsioides. The sequence continues at coordinate 19,729 of QAOC01043866.1, forward strand.
TCTTACTTATCGGGTCAATAAGCTTGTACCTTTTTGTCTTCTCATCATACCTGATAAAAATATACATTTTATTTTTGTCTTCGAGCTTCGTTCTTTGTTGTTCAGGTACGTGAGCATAAGTCACACTACCGAACACTTTAAGATGAGAAACTGTCGGTTTTTGTCTACTTCATGCCTCTTGTGGTGTTTGATCATCTATCTTCATATGTGGACATCGATTTTGCACATAGATGGCGCATTGCACGGCTTCAGCCCAAAATTCCTTTGGCATCTTTCTGCTTTTTAGTATTAATCGAACCATGTCGAGAATAGTCTAGTTCTTTCTCTCGGCCACACCATTTTGTTGATGAGTGTACTGTGCGGTTAGAAATCCTCGTATGCCTTGCTCCTCGCAATACTTCATGAAAGCCGTCAAAGTATACTCGCCACCTTTATTGGATCGTGCAGCTTTCATGTATCTATCACTTGCCTTATCAACCATAACTTTGAACTTTTTGAACACTTCGAACGCCTCAGATTTTTCGTTCAGAAAATAAACTCAAGTTTTCATGAGAAATCATCGATCAAGGAAATGAAATACCTTTTACCGCTAAGAGATTTGAGGGTAATTGGTCCACATATGTATGTATGAATCAACTCGAGAGGTTGCTTAGCCCAATATTCCGCCTTCTTTTGAAACGAGGTTCTCACATGCTTGTTGAGCATGCAATCTTCACAAATTTTCCCTTGTGATGCATTTTGGATAGTCCGTGCACCATATTCTTCTTCGCTAACTCCTTTAGGCCACCATAATGTAGGTGACCAAAGTGAAGGTGTCACAGTGATGCCTTGTCTTCTACATCCACTCGCAAATATTTTTCTCGTATGCTTCTCAAACTAACATCATCAGTTAACTCTAAAGAATTTAATTGGAGTTTCACCCTCTTCAAATAGTTACAGCACTCAAACACCTAATCTAGTTTCTCAACCCAATCCAAAAAAGCATCACTATTGAAAGATCCATTAAATAGAAGGATGGTTACCTTCATATTCTTCATCTCATCCTCTTGTTGGGGCCTATCAAGATGACTGAACCCTTCATCGGATTCCTCAGTCTAGTGAGGCCGAGGTTTTCTCATGTCACGCCCAAGTCTCCTCCTTAAAGTGGGAGTCAGAAGAGGCCTCATTGGAGGGAAATCTGCCTACAAACGCTGAAAAGAAACGTTAACAAGGAGAAAGTTCACAGGAGCATATCTTTAGTTGCATGTAGAACTAGGGGGCAGAGATTTGGAGGGGAACTTCATGGGTATTGGGTTGGGTTGGAGGCCGAAAAAAATGAGGGAGATGTCTCGGGGGAAACAAAAAATTGCTTGGGTGGAGATATTGAGACTCAAATGGGTTGAATATTGAGTTATGAAGATAAAGCTTATGCACGTTAAACTTTAGAGTCATGAAAAAAGCTGATATGTTTGCATAATGGATTCAACATGGGGTGAAATTGTAAATTGGTGAGAAAATGGTATAATTGACTCTTGCGTACCATTTGATAATTGAGAAGCAAACAAGATAGGTTTATTGAAAAGAGACAGCCCAAACTCCAGACTTCCTCTCGAGGCCCACATCATCAAAGGACCAATAAGATCCTATGATAAATCATTGATTTAGTGACCGTCTGATTGGAATCTGCTCTAAGTCGGCAACGTCTCCTGACTCTCTGTGCTGTCCCATAGAAAATGTGCTGATGTGGAAGCTTTCAATTGGTGCTTACAGATAGACAAGTGACTTTGAAAATTACACACGTGGTTCTGCCACTCTATTTATGTAATTTGGTGAACTAATTATATGCAGTAAAAGTAATATTGTGCTGACTTTATTTAAGATCCCATCGATGCTAGTATGTAGAGTTTAACTTGACCACAATCGATGCATTTTGTTTAGTTCTGACCAATCTTGTATGAATGGTCCTATATTACACATAATCGATTTAGTTAGTCAAATTCAAGCTTAATCTAAAATCATTAAAATTTGAAACTTTAAGAAATTTGTATTTTTTATATAATAAATACTATTTTTTAAGTCACAGCCTTATGAAAAGGTGATGTACTTACATAATAAGTTAAACTATAATAATGGGTTTGATGATATTATTTGATTAACGAATTCATAGCTTTTTTTTAATTTAATTTATTTGTATTATATTTCCTTGAGAAAAATATTTAATATGAAAGATCACCATTAGAGCAGGAACGAATATATAGTTTCATCGTGTTCTAGTTCTGGTCTAATGGTATTATTCTAAAATTCAAGTGCTAGTCCATAACATTTTGAATAAAATTTTAATGGTTCACTGCTATTTAAAAACAAAATTGACCAATGTAGACCATGGAAACTCCTAATCAATGTAACATGTTCTTATGAACAAATATTAGTTGTTGCTATCATACAAAATTATTGATCAGCATCAAGATGATGATTCGGACAAAGTATCCGCAAGTGGAAATAAAACTAATAATAACGTTTTGAGTAGTTAAACACCCTCGAACACGGAAGCATTAATTAACCCATTGTAATCGTCGTAATTATTTGTCTTTAATCTCATGTTGACTCACAATTGGTTTTATTGAGTATAAAATTAAATCGGCTCACTTCTTCTCTTTTTATTTACTTACACCGGCCCAAAGAAATGTACTAGAAACCAATGAACTGAAGATAAGTTCCACTGCCCAGTACTCCATTTCAACTGGAGCTTAGGTCACGTACTCATCTATAGGAATGATTAAATATAATATAGTTTTAATTTTTCTTTCGATTGCAGTAAATGGGATGGGTGCACTACAGCTGTATGGATTTTTCTATTGTTACGAAACATAATCCAAAATGAATTGGAAAAATTCATGAGAGCGTATTAGTTCACTAGACTCTCCCATAATGAGTTGTCTAGCTCGTAGCTCCTAGCTCGTAGCTAGTATCTGCAAAATGAAGATGCTCTTAGGGTTCAACAAGTCATTACTTACCCCACCAGCACCCGATTCAAAATATCAAAAGATTACAAATTCAACATAAACTATAGATCATTACAAACGAGTGTGTTCATTTATATACTAATGTTTGAATAAGTGCCATGACACTCTATTTGTGGGTTTGTAGCTCAACATAAATAAACAATAATTAAGTAAAATTGATTAGTGATGCGTGTTTATCAATAAAACTCAAAAATTAAGTTGCGCTGGTGTAATCTCGAAAGAGACGATTTTACTTTGAGTTTAGAAACTTAAAAGAAAATGAAACATTAATTAAAATTTCAAAAAAAGTTAAAAAAAACTCTCTATCCTTGTAAAAATAATTATCAACCTCCGAAGGGATAAACTCGGGAGATTCCTTCGTCTATGAGCAAATTGAGTTGAAGGGGAAGATTAGAAGACCCAAATCAGCTAAGAACAATGTATATTTTGGCCTAATCATGATTAGCGTTGATTAATATAATGGTGGTTGCTAATTGACTTTTGTCTGCCACGAATACAATAAAACACTCGTTTTGTTCTTTCTATCATTATTCTTCCATTGTTGTTAGTGTGCTGTGGGAATCAAAGGAGGCAGCTGCGGACAGAAGCAAGGAGGCAGATGCTTAATTGGCTGTAGCATCTTCGCTACCCGTTTTAACTACTAAAAGATTCGCTTCCGCCTATTGTTTACTACTCCAAAACGTGTTTCATTTTGGAGATTTTATGAATCATATGCCTGATCAATCTTGCATATGTTGATCTCTAATAACTTTATCTAATATTGAACCAACTTCGATGTCGACCAGGATTTAGTCGTCCAAAGAGTCACAACTTTGTTATAATTATCTATCTCGTTGTCAAACCCAACAATTGATCAAACAAAACATGTATCTAACAAAGATACATGTATCAAACATGTATCTTTGTAGCAAAAAACAAAGATTTCAAATTGATCAAACAAAACATGTATCTAAATTTGATGATCTAGAAGAAATCATACGGGGTAGATTGAAATAATCGCAGCTCAATATTAACTATTCTCTTAGTAGTGGACACTACAGAATGGAGAAATCAAACCCTAAATAAGGATAGGGTCTCCTGATGATGATTCGTAGATGGGTAAATCTTCACCGTCCATTTTCATTACTACCCTACTTGAATACTGGTAGGTAAACCCTAAATAAACGCAGCCTTCCTGATTCTCCTCGATACAATAAATGAGGACATCCAACGGTCTAATAGACTGGATTTATTTTGGTTAAGGATACATGTTTACAGTTGACTATTGATAATCGCAGGAAATATTTTCTGGAAAGGACGATGTACGAGTGGATTTTTTTGAATATTTCTCAAAACTTTGATATATTATTTATAACTCGTGTAATGTAAACCCTACTTCTGACGTGAAGCAGAGTCAGAATTGGAAAAGAATAATATAATAAGGAAAAAAGCTGCCATACCAAACCCGACCACCCATCATCGAATGATTTCTAGCTATTTGTATATTGGAAAGGCGGCTGCCTGCAGCTTTGACAGATCCTCCAGCCTTGAAAGAATCTAAAGAGTTTAACCTAAGAGTTTTCACCATAATTAATCTAGAATATATTCGTTTTCTATCGATGCACCAAGGAAGCTATGGTAAAAGTTAAAAATCAGGGTTATCGAAGGAAGATGGTTTTGCCATCTTGAATAATATAAAATTTATTTTATTCGGAAAAGGAGGGTTATGTGGGAAACATGGGGGACCCATGTGATGAACATGTCATATGGTAAAAAAAAATATAATAATTAATTAGTGTGAGGTTGATGAAACCCACTTTCCCAAAGTGGCATGGACTAGGGCAAAAGGTAAAAATAAATAAAAATAATTAATAATAATGTATTTTGATGGAAAACACTATCATTTGGTTTTGAGTGAGTTGAAGAAACAAAAGCTAATTTGGTCTCCACTTTGGACGGCTAAATGTTCCTTCTCCACAATGACGTTGGTCATTTATTCTCCTCTGTTTGTCCAAATTTCGTCTTAGTTGATCCTTCTGCAACTATGGATATTTATTGTCACTTATTTTTGACAAGAACGCAAGGTTGCTTTGGTTTGGGATAGAGGAAGATAGACATGCGAGTTCTATTTGGATTGTAACACCAATTCATGCCATTGATTCTCCTCCTTGACTTAAAAACAAAGACGCCTCAAGATTTTAACGATTAACTCGACTAAATCTTATGTTGCTGGGTCAAATGAAAATTAAGAACATTATGACTAGATTTTTCATTCTTATTGAGCGTAATATATTTTGGATTTGCATCAACATCTTATAGTGGGAGCATATGGAGACTCCACGAATGGATGATAGCCGATTTCTAAAGGGACTCGACTAAATCTTCTTTTAAAAGTACGCATATCTAATTTCCTCTCTCTCACTAACTTCTTCCACATTTTCATAAATTTATAAAATAGCTCATTATTAAATTAATGTTCTCTCTTCTCTCTCTCGCTCTCTCCCTCGCTTATCAAAGTTTAGGATTCGTTGTTATAATCTTTGTAAAGCATCCTCAACGCTTGTGGAAGCCATTGTAGACTTGTTTTTATTTAAAATTTTGTTTGAAGGTTGAGATTTAATTTTATTTTTAATGTGATATAAATTCATGAAAATTCTGTGTGAACTGTTTTATTGAAATGATTGAATTTACCATATTCATCCAATCATGTAATTATCATTCCTTCACTATTTTTTGGTTCTACTACTTCAGTATAAAGTGTTTGGCTATTATTATTTTACTATAAAATTGCAATTCATATAATGTATTTTCACATCAAATTCAACATTACGTGCTTTATTTTAAATTTATTTATTAATAAGTTTAAAGTTATTTCGTACTTGAGTTAGTCGACTCATCCTAATTAATTCATTTTTTTCAGAAATTATTCAAGAAACTCATCAATTCACTAATCGTCTCTAAGATCTTTCCTCTACGATTTTCGTATATTTTTGTAATTGGGAAATTTGTTATATTTATTATGTTCAAGGATCATTTAGGATATAAAAGTTAGTTTGTACTCAGCTAAATTTTAGTCTCATAAATATTGATTTTTTTAGGTTAGATTTGTAATTTTTCATATTTTGAGCTTCCTCGTTATAAAATTTAAATTCAAGTAAAATGGGTAACACAACCTGTTTCATTTTTCGCCGTTCTGCTGCGAGTTTGCTTTAAGAAACAATAGAAATCATTTATAAGGTTCAGTATCGCACGTTGTTTGGGAGATACAATACTAGCACTTTTAACGTGATATTACAAAGAAAGGATGGTATCCATATCTCTGTAAGTGCCAGTTTCAAATAAAATGAAACTTGATTGTTTGCTTCTAATGGTATCATCATGTTAGATCGTTATTGTGCATGCTTTCACATGGTATCATGTGCGTTTACTTAGTTTTTGAATGACATTGTACTTTTTGGCTTGTTTTGATGTAATCTTTCAAATAATAGTAATTTTTAATTGATAATATTATATCATCTTATTTCTGTCATAAATTTTGATTTGTTTGTATTAAAGTTTATTAAAATATTTGACGACGATCAAAGCAAAACTGAAACCGAATATATAGTTTAGTTCTAGTTTGGTCTTGGTTGTTTAATAGATTCACTTTGATCCAGAAATTTCAGGATCAATTCCTACCCATCTGGTTTTATTGGTCCAAAAAGATTGAATCGAACCAGGCCACGAACACTTGTAGAGCTTGATAGAAAGAGTTTCTCTTTTCACACTTAATATAATAAATTGGTTTAGTAGCACTAGAAGACTTCAAATGGCATACAATGAGATGACAATTCAAAAATTTGATATTTATGGCACATAAAACTCATATCATAAGAGCCATACCAGCTTAGATCATTTACAAATGCACATTTCACAGTCAAACTTCATATCAAATTTTATAGAAGGTCGTTTAGCATAAACCTTGAACCAAAATGGAATTTATGAAGGTAAAGGCGGTGCCAAATTGGCTCATTGCCATGGGAGAATTCATAGCATTATAGTTGCGATGTCACCTGGGAATTGTGAAGTTCTTACTCAAATCCCGAGCAATGTGTTTTAGGGCAAATCTGAGCGTGAAAAGATTATATTATACAAGGAAAATAGATATTTCACATAACATAATGATGAATTAATATTGGTAGAATATGAGTGGATGATTAGTGAGAGAGTAATGAGAAGGTTTCTGATTTGGTTCACAACTATGAATATCAGCTATGCAAGGCTGATGCAATACTTGGCAAACAAAACTACAAAAGCACCCAAAGAGAGAGCATTCTGTTAGATTCCTTTGAGCATCATATTCCATCCATGGAATTCCGCGAACCGTCCAAATAACTCAACCAATACTTGCTCTCCATGCAGCCAAGAGATGGAGAGAGAAAGAGCTTCGGAAAGACATGAAGATAGCTCTTCTGTTACGCGTGTGCATGCCTGTGTATTATATCATAATACCGTCGTTTTATAGGAGGGAATTCCACCGTTGTAAGATGCCAATATCTAAAGGCAAAGCGCATTGCTTAGTTTATTATATTTGAAGTTACTATTTTCTTATATAATAATCTATGATTCCTCTTTTTTTTTTATTTTTCAACATCTTTTAATGTTTGTTCTGAAAAAAACACGGTTGCAGTCAATGCCGTCCTATAAATACCTCCCAGGCTCCTCCACCAGCTCTTATAACCTCAGCTCGAACTAGAAATCAATCAAGTTTCTTTCAATCATGGCGTCTCTATTATTCTCTCCCGTCACAAACCCTGCATGCCTCAAATTCGACCAAAAGCTTAATTTCTTCGGCGCAAAGAAGGATCTCGCAACTAGGACGAGAGGCCCTTCCGTCCCCCGAGTCGCCACTCCATCTTTACCAGCGATTGTCCCCTCACTGGAGACTGATATCTCCGTCGACCGGAAGCACGTTGCATGGACGAGTGTTCGACAGGAGAGGTGGGAAGGAGAGCTGGTCGTTGAAGGCGAAATACCCCAGTGGCTGGTATGTCATAAAGAAGAGTTTCTTGTTTTGTCTGCCAATAATAATGATCTGGTCTCTTTTTCTGATAATTTACTGGAAATAATTCATCCCTTGACGTAACTTTTGCTCAAGTGGAACGTTTAAAAAACTCCATGGCAGAGAATCCCCACAAAAATCCCAAATGTTTCCCTATTGCTTCCATGAATCACATTTCTATGTCCTTTCTCTTCCTTTTTTTTTTATTTTTATTTTTTCAAATAAATAGCTTCATTATGACCATAAATAAATGCATGATGATAATCATTATGCATCCTCGATCAATCGACCTTGTCCTTTTCGTACAAAACACATACCCAGCATCGGTTTTATGTATGTATTTTAGTGAGAGAATGTTTGAAATGTGATTCTGCAGAGTGGAACGTACCTTAGAAATGGCCCGGGGCTATGGCACATCGGCGACTATAATTTCCGCCATCTTTTCGATGGATTTGCCATGCTAGCTAAGCTTCAATTTGACCAAGGCCGCATCATTGCCGGGCACCGGCAGATTGAATCGGAAGCCTACAAATCGGCCATGAAAAACAAAAAGCTATGCTATCGAGAATTTTCTGAGGTCCCTAAGCCGGACAACTTCCTCGCCTATGTTGGCGAGTTGGCCAGCTTATTCTCGGGCGCGTCGTTGACCGATAACGCCAACACTGGTGTGGTTAAGCTCGGCGACGGACGAGTCGTTTGCCTAACCGAGACCCAAAAAGGCTCGATAGTAATCGATCCCGATACACTTGATACATTAGGAAAGTTCGAGTATAGTGATTCGCTAGGGGGATTGATCCACTCAGCTCACCCTATTGTCACTGATAATGAATTTCTGACGTTGCTACCGGACTTGATCAACCCCGGTTATTTGGTGGTGAGGATGATGCCGGGAACGAACGAACGAACGGTGATTGGACGAGTCAAATGTCGAGGTGGGCCGGCGGCGGGGTGGGTGCACTCTTTTCCGGTGACGGAACACTATGTTGTAGTGCCGGAGATGCCGCTGAGATACTGTGCTCAGAACTTGCTCAAGGCAGAACCAACCCCTCTGTACAAGTTTGAATGGCACCCTCAATCAAAAGCCTTTCTCCATGTTATGGGCAAAGCTAGTGGCAAGATTGTAAGTCTCATTTACTCTTTTTATTTATCATCTCTCATTATTTATTATTATTATTTTTCATTTATTTGAGCATATAAATGGTACAGAAGTACGATGATTTAAATAAAAAATTATTTGTATAATCAAATTTCCATGAATAAGTGCATTCGTCATGTGACATGTGGACAGGTGGCAAGCGTGCAAGTACCGTTGTTTATTACGTTCCATTTTATTAATGCGTACGAGGTGGAAGACGAAGACGGCAGAGTGACCGCCATCACGGTTGATTGCTGCGAGCACAACGCCGACGCCACCATTCTGGAAAAGCTCCGGCTAGAAAATCTCCGGTCGGTCTTTACCGGAGAAGACGCTTTGCCAGATGCCAGGGTTGGAAGGTTTACGGTACCGCTGGACGGAAGCCCGACAGGGAAGCTGGAGGCGGCCTTAGATCCGGAAGAACACGGCAGAGGGATGGATATGTGCAGCATTAATCCCGCCTACTTGGGCAAAAAATACAGATACGCTTACGCCTGCGGTGCTGAACGTCCCTGCAACTTCCCCAACACGATCACCAAGGTAAAATTTCACAATCTCCGGCGCCGGCCATTCTTTTCCATCGCTCTTCATTTACATAGGATTCATCCATGGGAGCTAAAATGCAGATCGATTTGGTGGAGAAGAAGGCGAGGACGTGGCACGAAGAGGGTGCAGTTCCTTCCGAACCTTTCTTCGTGGCTCGACCTGGTGCGACGGAAGAAGACGACGGTGAGCTCCGTTTTCACATTAAGATTTGTTGATGGCGTTCGAAGTAAAACGAACGAGTTGTGGGTGATGAATGCAGGGGTAGTGATCTCGATGATCAGCGAGAAAAATGGAGACGGCTTTGCTCTGGTATTAGATGGAACGACGTTTGAAGAGATAGCGAGAGCCAAGTTTCCGTACGGTCTTCCATATGGACTCCATGGATGCTGGGTTCCTAAGAAATAAATGCAAAGATACAATCTTGCTCTGTAGATTGCGTATTTCGTATAAGCTTGATTAGCGTTTGCATTATCAACTAATTAGTAATACTTCAAAGAAACAAGCATTTTAAATACTTCTCTACAAAACCGAGGTTATATCTGCGAATTCCGCATTCTTTCGCTAGAAAATTCTAATTATCAGCTCGACTAACCGCGATCAACAAATTCCATAAAATTTTATGCGAAGCTTCACTTTGGTTCTGCGGGAGTTTTTGCCTCTATTTTTAAGAATCCACGCTCTTGTTTAAGCAAACTAGTTCTCCCTCATCATTCCTTCAACAACTTGGTTTGAATAATGGATGAAAATATAAAGAAATGATATTTCTCAACAACAATGCAGTCTTTTATATAGACTATTACAAACATAACTCATAAATAATAATTAAAATATTAAATAAAAAACAACAAAAACTTCAATGATTTTATTCATAGAATTGTTTTAGTCTTTATTCTTTCATAAGTTTCATTTTTTATTTATTCTTCTAAAGTTTCACCTTAGATTATTCTTCATGAGTTTCATCTTAGAATTAATCTCTAAGAGTTTGACTCTGAATATTCTTCAAATCTTTGAATTACCTTCAACTCTCTCCCTCAATTCAAAGCTTCCTACTCCGAGTTTGATTCTGAATTTCTCAAACTTTTCTTCTGATAATGTCTTGGTTAGAATATCTGTAACTTGATCATCTGATCGAAAAAAAATTTCAACTCAATCAATCAGTTTGCAACAAATTCTCCAATGAAATGAACTCTGATTTTAATGTGTTTCATTCTTTCATGAAATACAAGATTCTTAGATATTGATGATTTGTTGTCACGGTAGATGATCGTTGGATCTTTCTACTCAACAAATAGTTATTTCATAACTCTTCTTAACCATACAATTTGAGAAGTTGAAGATGGGGTCGACATCTCAAACTTTCTAGAAATTTAATTTATGTAACACTGTTAAGTGGTTGACTCCTTTTGCAGTACAGTTGATGCCTCAGAGTCTCTGAAATTCCAATTTGGCGATTCATGTAGATGTCAACAACCCTTTCTCGTAGTGGTAGATGCTTTGAGTGTGTATGCACACTTTAGCTTGTGTGGTTTTATCCTAACAACTAAAATGACTAAACACATTTATTGAAAATATCAAATACCCTTATAGTATATTTCCTTGAAAAGAAGCTCATGGAACTTAGAGAAACTTTGAGATGCTTAAAAAATATGAAGAAACTTGGAAAATGATGTCATAGGTTATAAAATATTATAGAAAGTAATAAAGCTTTTAGAAAATTCTAGCGTGAATGATTCTTAGAGAAATCTTCTTTAGATCCTTCTAATCTGTAAATTGTAACGGTTAGAATAACTTTGAAGTGACTTAATCTTAGCCGTTGTTTGAGGAAGTACTACTAGTATAAATAGGAGTGATGTGTAGCTTTTCCTTTAAAGCTCTTATCTTCTTTTCTAAATATTTTCTGCCATAACAAAATTGTACCATAACTTGAAGATCCTCTTTAAAAGATGGCAACGGGTTGAATGGTTCTCTTCCAAGCTCAGGTGCTTAGCAAGAGTAACTACGATAATTGGAGCCTCACAATGAAGGCCTTTATTGGTTCTCAAGATGTTTGAGAAATTGTTGAGAAAGGTCATATGGAGCTGGAGAATTCGATAGGTCTTTCTCAAATTAAAAAAAGATAGTTTGAAAGACTTAAGAAAGAGAAACAAGAAGGCTCTCTATCTCGTCTACAATGAGTTAGATAAAGATGTAGTTAACAAAATATCAAAAGCAAAGACGATAAAAGAAGCACGGAAAAAACTTCAAACTTCTTATAAGGGAGCAAATTTTGTGAAAAAGAAATTCTTTTAAATTTTAAGAGCCGAATTTGAAACTTTACATATGAAGGAAGAAGTCATCTCATATTACTTATTGAGAGTTTTAATAGTGGAGAAATGTCACACAGAGCCGGAGAATACGATAAGTCTTTCTCATATTAAAAAGATAGTTTAAAAGACTTAAGAAAGAGAGATAAAAATGCTCTTTATCTCGTCTACCAAGGGTTAGATGAAGATGAATTAAAAAAATATCAAAAGCAGAGATGGTAAAAGAAGCGTGGGAAAAACTCCAAACTTCTTATAAGGGAGTGGATCCACTGAAAAAGGAGCGCCTTCAAATTTTAAGAGTTGAGTTTAAAACTTTACATATGAAAGAGTGAGAAGTCATCTCACATTACTTCTTAAGATTTTTAATAGTGACCAACCAACTAAAGAGAAATGGTAAAAAATTAGATGACTTAAAATTATGGAAAAAAATCCTTAAATTGATAAATTCAAAATTCAATCATATCATGACCGATATTGAAAAAAAAAATATTGGAGACAATGACAATGAAGAAACTTTTGATATCATTTCAAGCGTACGAATTAAAAAAAAAAAAAGAAATCATGAAACAACTACTTAAGACTCGAATTGTTCTAAGACAAGAAGAAAGCAATTCTAAGAAACAACAAAGGCAAAGCCATGGTCAACGATGAAGTCGAGGCCGAGTTCGTGGGTATGGACGAGGTAGAAAACTCAACGATGACAACTCCCAAAGAAGAAAAACCTCAACAAGAGGCCCGAGAGGGTAACTCGAGCTATGAAAAATCTCACTCAAGTGCCATAATTGTGAGAAATTTGATTAGTATGCTTCTGAACGTAGAGCTCTTAAAAATGATAGAATCGAGAAAAAAGCCAACTAAGTTGAAGAAAAATGGAAAATAAGAGATTGCATAATTAGCATACAATGACAATAAAATAGAAGAAGAAAAACCTCAACAAGAGGCCTTGAGAGGGTAACTCGTACGCATAGATATGTGTGGTCCAATCAAGCTAAGCTCACTTGGTCAGAATGATTAGCTTCCTCCTCTTCATTGATTATTTTTCAAGAAAACAACGGTATATTTCTTGACGCAAAAATTGTAGGTATTTAAAGTTTTCAATAAATTTAAAGTTGCCATGAAAAAAGAGAGTGTGCTAAATATCAAATCTTTGAGCTCATACCAAGGAGAAGAATTCACCTCAAAAGCATTTGAAGAGTTTTATGAGAGCCATACGATAAAACTAACATTAACAATCTCAAGTCTCCCTCAATAGAATGGAGTGGCAGAAAGAAAGAATCAAACAATTTTAAAAATGAAGAGAAGACATGCTAAAAATTAAAAGGCTACCAAAGGAGTTCCGAGCAGAAGCACTTGCATGTGCAATCTATCTCTCCAATCGATATCCAATAAGTAAGGGTAGAAATGGTCTAGTTCGGTGCAATATGAGGATGAATCGTACTTGATTTGGAGTTTTATTTTAGAAAACAAATTAGAAATCGAAGTGAATTTGGTTATTTGGTTTGGGGTAAGATCTGTATTCTATTTTTTTAATTCGGTTTTGGTTTTCTTTACTGGTATTAGGCATTATTTTGGTCGGCTATTGCTTGTCTTTTTTTAATTTTCATTATCGACAATATCTAATCTAATTATCAAATAATCAACAACTAATCAACTAATTGTTCAAATAAACATCAACTAGTTCATCAACTAAGAGATAATCAGCTGAATAAATAGCGAAGAATTATAAAAACCTAGTTATTTTAAACCAAATAAGATAATCATCGATAAATTATCGAATAACCAAAACCCAATAAATTTTCATCCAATCAAAGTAATTCATCAATGAATCGTTGATTCACTGACCATTTATTGTTCATTAACTAAGCATCATATTACCATATAATATAATATCAATAACTACTTGAAATAATTTAAAGTAATTGCAAAAAAAAAATATAATATTTTGACTCGAAGGGCTCAATCCCCCAGAAACACCATGTGCGTCAGTCATCCCTGACCCTCTCTCCACCCCCTGCCCTCTACTCCGCATCGCGCGACTTCAGGGTCCCCCCGCCCCAGCTCCCAGCGATTCTCCTAAAATGTTATATTTAATTTAATATTTTACAAAAACATTTTTACTAATAATATGTTAAAATTTTTTTACACATTCACAATAATATAATATAATATAATAATTTAGAAAATTTCAAAAAATTTCAACATTAGACCGATTTATAAAATTAATTTATTATAAATAATAAAATAATTTGTTAAAAATACATATTTCTTAAAAAAATTCTAAATATTACAAGATAAATTCATATACTATTACCTTTTGAAGATGTAAAACGATTTTAAAAACAATATTCAAACTTTCATCTTACAAAATCGTTTGAACTACGAGGGGGATGGGAGATGCGGGTGGTGAGGGCGGTGGGTAACCGACGCGGGGGGTTGAGCCCTGAGTCACTCTCACCTAGCCTCCTGCTAGATTAGTTCACCTCTTGCCATGAATTTTTTTTATTTATTCAAAGTTCAAGATGTTTAGTTTATTTTTTCAAAGTCTAGAGCCTTTAATTTTTTACCCTTACTAATTTTACCCTCTATCAAATAGTTTTGGAAGATAATTTTTTTTAATGTTTTCATTTGCCTCATTCTCATTTTTTAATTATTATTTTAACATTATATTGAATGACATCTTAAAATTTTTTATTCTCATTTTTACCAATTACTATTTCAAGCTTTAATTAAATAATATCTTAATTGTTTTATTTCTTTTAAATGCTTTGATTTATTTGTTTTTATTTTGATCAATTATTATTTTTATTCTCTATTAAATAGTTTTTTGTCGATATAACATATTTGATTTTATTTATTGGGATATTTAGACTCTATGCATGATAACACATGAATTTCATTTACGATGACACATCAACTTCATGCATGACAACATCTTGACTCTATGTATTGTGACATTTAGACTCCACGCATGATAACCCCAAAAATTCATATGTGAGGAGACATGTCGGTAATTGGACTTAGTGTATAGTAACATATCATACGATGACTCATTATTTGAAGCCTTATAAATAGATAATTAAAAATTATTCAACACAAACAAATTTTATAATTGTGTTCAAAGTTGAAAAAAAAGTAATCGCATATATTTTTGATTCTGAGACTTACATCAAGGGATGATATTTTGAATGATTTCATTAGATGACGTTTGTTGATATATATTCCCGACTTTGATATATATGCAAAATCTTTGTCACATTTGATTGGTAGAATATGTTATACGTTGAATTGTTTTATTTTTTTATCCTGCCTTGCATGTATATATATTTGATGTTACTTTTGAGCACATGGATATCATGCATTATGTTTTCAAATAGAAAAAAAAATATTTTCAATAGTAATAGATTATTGGGCAAATGTTGACTGAGATTATATCAAAAGATGTACCAAATGATTTTCACTTTTTTTTTGAAGATCAAGTTCAATTATCTTGACAGGTATAATAAAGATTTTTATTCTCTCGTAATGATTTAAGTTTCACAAAAATGTGATTTTTTTAATTTTTCAATGTTTTGATTTATATTATTTTGTTAATTACTATTTTAAGTCTTATTAAATATTTTTTTTATTTCATTTAGATGTTTTGCATTATTTTATTTAATTTCTTTCAATTACTCACCCTCTATTATATTATTTTTGACATAAGTGAGAACATTATTATTTTAATTCTCTATTAAATATTTTCTTGCATTTATGAAAAACTTGTTTCTTAATGTTTAATTTTTCTTTTTCTTTTCTCAATTAATATTTTTATTCTATTAAATAATTTCGTATAATAGACTGAAAACTATTTTCAAAAGTTTATTACAATCGTTTTAATAGGTTAAATTATTTTATTTTTATTTTCTCAGTTAGTATCTCATCACTTTATTAAATAATTCATTTCATATCTATATAACTAGTATATTCATCGATTAAAACATTTTCTTATACTTTAGACTTAAATATGATTGATGTATTTGTATAGTTGATTATGGGGAACTTTCAATTTCAATGTCAATATCTTTGTATGTATAGTTGAGGGAACTTTCAATTTCAATGTCAATCTTAAAACTACGAAATAGACAAATTACACCTTACAATATGATCGTTAAAAATAGACAATATCTTTATTGTAAAACATAAATTTATTGTTAGTCGTTGTCAAATACAATCATAGTCGAATATAGATTAAGTGCAATTGAGACCAAATAGGTCAAACTTTGTTGCTCATTGTATTCAAAATCGAGTGTTATTTAAGTAAAGAGCATCATGAATTTGACTAGGTTGAGATACAATTAACGGTGAACAAAATACAATCAATGTGAGGAAAAAATCGTAAAAAACTTGAAAATGACAACGAACAAATAATCTAAAAATTACAGTGACTTGTTTTGGGAACGTCAAGCAATAGAAGTCATATTCGCAGTTATAATATAACGACAACTGCCACTTTATAAAATTAGGCATTCGCAATATTCAAAAAGTCATTCAAGTGACCTCATATTAAATTGAAGAACTCATTTGAGAGTGTTGATACACGTTTGGAGAACTCTCAACATTGACATTTTAAATTGTAATTATACATGTTATTGTTTTATGTATATTCTTTTTTCTTTAGCCTATAATAATCATAAGAATAAAGTTTCTCATACACTTATCGATTATGCCATTGTAATCTATTGTAGTAAAGTATGATGTGTTTATTTTATTTTATAATAATTATGATAAATCCTAATTTTTAATTCATTCAGTTTTATGTAATGACACATGACATAATTATTTGAGTTTTTACAAGATTATATCATAATCAAAATTTTATAATTTTTATAGTTTAGGATAATGACACATGCGAACGTGCATGGCATGTGTCCCTACTAGTATTAAAAAAATGAAGAAATAGAACTCCTTATGTATTAGAATAAATAAATAAAATTTAAAAATAAATTAAAAACTAATTATTTAATTATATTTAGTTTTTAGGAAAACTTAGACGTAGAGAAATGAAGAAAGAATGGAGACAAACCTAACACTAGACATGACTAGTGTTGGCATTTGAGCGAGCCGGGATAGCGAGCCGGGCTAGGATTGATAAGATTTTAGTTGAAGATATATCAAACAAATACCGTAGGAGGAAGGGTGACGCTGATGTAGCTTGAAACAGGATTGATACATATATCAGGTCGTCTTTACACACTTCTTTTGCCCAGGCAAGTTCTTTAGCTTCTCCAAAATGGTTTCTTCTTTTAATTTTACTTTCCTTTTGATGCCCATGGGAGAGCCTGAAATTAGGCCTGGTTTCACATAATAACTATATACGAAATGACATTCAGTAGTGTACGTTATATTTTACTAAGATTATACATCAGAAGACCTCTACCTTCTCTCTCTCTCTCTCTCTCTCTCTCTTTATCTTAAAGCATTGGGTGCCCTCTTATCTTGCTTTGCTGGTTTCAAATTTGACCTATCTGGGTTTTAATTAATTATAGCATAGCCTGCAAAGTCAAATATATTTTTATTGATTTGAGTTGTTTATGCATTCTACTACTTTTAAATTATTGTCTCCGTGCAAACCATGACCTGTTCAATGATTTGGTGGTGGAATAGAAAATGGAGAAAGCAGATTCAAGTAGGAGGGCATCGAAAAACCAGCAAATTGTCTACCAATCCTGGCCATCCTTGCAAAGGATTAGGTGAGCTGGCAGTGTCTGAAAACCAAGTATTCAGTCCAATATTGAAGAGATGGCATCCTTTAGCTGCAGGTGTGGCTGTTGCTACACTTCATGCATGTTATGCAAATGAGATTAAACAATTCTGATCGAGCGTCACGGAGTTAGCACCTGATGCCATACAAGTCTTGAGGGCCGCTAATAAGCTGGAAACCGATCTAGTTCAGATTGAGGAAGATTCAGTAGACAGTGATGATGTTGGAAAGGCAATAAGCCGAGAGATGCCTCCATTTGAGGCTGAAACTGTGATTGCCAATTTAGTCAAAGTGTGGATGAAATCAAGGCTAGACAGAATGAAGGAATGTGTTGATAGAAATATGCGACAAGAGGTGCGTGCTTTTGCCATTTTATGCCTTTTTTAATGAACTTACTACTTACTCATGCTAATTAAAAATTATTTCCTAGTAGTGCTAGGTATATTTTGTTAAGTATTAAACTCAATAAATAAGAGTAATAAAAACCGTGAGTTTTCATGATAGATTGCAAACGGTTTTTGGAAGGATAAATAATTATCAAATTTAAAGTGCGGCCTATGGATTTCTATGTCTCGGTGTCTAGTTTCCATTGGTTTAAATTTCAGGTCATTTCAAGCAGTGTGAAGAAAGTTATAATTGTTTTAGTAATGAAAGGTCAAAAAAATTATTAGGAGAGTTTTTAGAAATAAATTAAATAAGAGTTACTATTTGATTTAATTTTATTTTTAATTTTATTTATCTCACTATGTATTATAAATAGTGGCTGAATAAAATGAAAAGAAGACAATAGTCTACAAGTTATTATCTCTTCTAAATTTCGTTCTTTCTTCTCTTAAGAAACTCGATTTTTCAAATTCTGACTTTTTTCAAATTGGTATTAGAGCTATGTCGATTTATGGGAGTTCAACATTGTGGCAAATGTCGCTGTCACAACTCACCAAGATAAACTAATACAATTGGAGAATCAAAATGTGTACTTTACTATGTGCACAAGATACGTGATATGTAGTCGAAAATGGCTACGATGAGTAAGAAAATATTGGCTCTTCCATAACGAATCAATTAAAAGCATTGAAAGAAATACAAATGAAGGATAAAGTTTTCTCTATCTCTTATTTCAAGCGGTAGATGAGTCGAGTTTTGAGAAGATTGCTAGTGCATCAACTTTGAAGGAAACATGAGATACTTTGCAAAAAGTGTTCAAATGTGTCGATCGAGTCAAACAAGTGCATCTTCAAACTCTACGAGGCGAGTTGGAGGTCATTAAGATGAAAGACTCGGAAAATGTATCTAACTATGTTACTCATGTGTAAACAGTAGCTAATCAACCCCAACGAATTGGAGAAACTCTCATAGATGCAAGAGTTGTAGAGAAAATTCTCCGATCATTGATAAATGATTTTGAGAATGTCGCATGTGCAATCGAGGAGTCAAAGAACTTTGGAGAAATGTATGTTGATGAACTTGCGGGCTCTCTGAAGTGCATGAACAACAATAAAAAGAAAAAAAAGAAGTGGTCTTGGAGGAGGCCTTACAAACAAAGGTGATTGTCAAGGAGGATGAGGAGTTGTATGCGCAACACAATCAAGGAAGAGGACGTGGTCGTGGAGGTCACGGTTCCGATCACGAAAGAGGTCGTGGCCGTAAAAATAACTATGAAGAGATGAGAAATATGAGTCAACAAAATTTGCGTGGGTGAGACCACGCTCATGGAAGAAGTAGTCGATCTAATCGTCCAAATGTGGAATGTTACAGTTGCGGCAAATATGGACACTACGCAAATGATTGTTACTATAGAGAATGTCTACTATGTACCGGAATTGAAGAACAATATTCTTAGCATGGGGTAATATTGGAGAAAGGGTGTTCGATTTTCATGAAAGACCGGATATTGCATTTGAAGGATAAACATGGCCGATTACTCGTGCATGTGGAGATGATAAAAAATTGGATGTTCAAACTCAATTTGAAAAATATTGAAGAGCTCGCAACAAAGAAAATCATCAATGAGCTACCCCACATTAATTTCACTAAAAAATTTTATGAAGGTTGTGTACTTGGCAAGCAAGCAATAACACATTTTCTAAAGAAAGTTAAATATCGTGCAAGGGGACCTCTCGAGTTGGAAAAATCCAAGGTATTTGAGGTATTGAAAAAATTCAAGGCAATGGTAGAGAACACGATAAGAAATGTTTGAGTTTAATGGGGAAATTTGTTTAATATTAAACTCAATGAATAAGAGTAATAAAAACTCTTCAATTTTTTATAGTAATTTCAAATGACTTTTGGAAGGAAAAACGGTAAATGTAAAGTGTGACATATGACTTTCTATGTCCCGGATGTCTAGTTTTCAGTGGTTCAAGTTTTAGGTCATTCCGAGCAAAAGTCAAAAAAATTATTATGTGAGTTTTTAGAAATAAAAAGTATAAGAATTTGAGTTAATTTTATTTTTAATAATATTTATCTCACTTTGTATTATAAATAGATCAGTGGTCATTTAGAGATTAGATCTTAACTTGTTTTGTCTTCGATGAACAAAATTTTCACCTTTCTTCTATTAGCCATTTAAACTTTTTCATCTTGCCATAATAGCTGTCAAATAGCTGACAGCCGAGATTTTGTTTTTCAAAACAATATTTAAATTTCAGTTTACTGTTATTTATTATAGCTTTGTAGTTTCCTCAAAAACCTTAGATTGTATCTTGTTTTGCACAGGTTCTAGAAACGCATTTGTTCTTGCAATGCCAGCATTGACTAGGTGCACAGCAGGATCGAATTCCAAGGATTTGGGATGAACAAAGAAAAATCAGTGAATTCACGGAGGAATTCTCAGGTTGCAACAATGAATGGGGATTGTACATTTGGTATACCACAGCTTTGCGTTAGACTAAACACTTGGCATCAAATTCGAAGTGAGCTGGAAGTCATCGAAAACAAATAATCAGCCATCTCAGGTGCACAAGACTTCTCAAATGGTTTGGGAAAAAAGTTTGAACTTTCCCAGGAGCTTTGTCACGACACCAAAGTAGACCGCAACTACATGGGAAAGATCCGGCTCAAAATAGAGCGGTTCTCACAATCTTTTTTCTCTTGAATTCAAATTTAATAAACAGCAGAATACTTATTCATAATAATTGTTTAGGTCAAATTAAGACATTCACATAACATTCACATAACATTCACATAATAAAATTTAACAAACTAAATCCAAATCTTAACAAAACTACAATACTAACCTTAAAGTTTCAAGATAAGTTTGCTCGGGAAATAAAAATTTAAATGAAAAACTAGTTTTCTCTAAATTCACTCTTGAATGAACTACTGACAATCGTTGTGAGTACTACCTGAAAAAAATGTGTCAATTACGATGAGCTGACTACTTAAGTTGGGCAATAATTTTAAATTTAATAATAAACAAATCCAAAACAACATACGAAAAATGAACATATTAATAAATTAAGAGACAATATAATTAAAAAATGCAATGCATAAATTACACTTATATGGTAGCCGCCAAAATAATCCACACGTAGGCGGTAATAGCCCAAAATAAACCTGATCAGGTTTAAGGATTCGAAACTCAATGAAGTATTACACTCTCCTATTACCCATTTATGCACAATGAATGAATAAAGAAATATATGATATGCTCATTTCAACGACTCTAAAAAAACACATTCATAGCAAATAAAATAGAATGCGATAATTCATTCATATTAAACAAAAAATTAAAATCCAACCTCAATTCATATATCAAAACCAAAATCTTAGTTTGGTCCAAACGAACTTCAAAAGCAATTTCTCTACGAACTCTAAAGTTTTAGACCTAATAATTTATTACAAAATAAATTCGGTTTGCGTATCTCTTAGTAACATCAAAGGAAAAATCTTTTTTTTTTTCTCTAGACCTCCTTTCAAACAACCTAAATCTTTTATTTTTTTTCAAGCAACTTAATATCATTTTAAATAGATAACATGTATTCACCATGTTAAATCACAACTACATTTGAAAGAATTCATCTTCACTAAAATCAAATAGCTTCTTCTTAATACATGACAGCGTTTTAGGTGTTATGTTTGTTTTTGTTTCTAACTTAGATAATAGATTTAGCCACAATTTAACATTAACGTGTTACACCCTTAATAAATTTTCCTTCTTAGAACAAAATAACAATTAATTCAAATTGACTTCCCTAATCTAAATTTAATCTTAATCTCATCCAAAAATCAAAATTCAACGAAAATAATTTGAGTTGTTGCATTTATATAGTCATAGGCAAATTTAATTAAGTTGTCTCATTGACAAAATACTTTATGTATCTCATATATCTATAGCCGAGATAAAACAATTGCTATTTAATTAAATAAGAGTTTTACTTTCATATCGAGAATCACCTTCGGACTGAAACTATCAAAGGAAAATGATCAATTTCTAATTTAGAGTTTTAGCTCATGTTTCATTTGTAGCTCTCTATCTTGTTGAAAGAAACTAGATTGAGGTTTAGTTTCTATTCCTTCAAATAGCAAGTACTTTCAATAGCTGCTTCCAAAATAAATTTTCCATTTTGATTAGAACCCCAATCAATAATAATATTGAAAATGAGAGAAATTTCCTTACTAATTCATATCTTCAAACACTGATCACGAAACTATCTATGGAAATGAAGATGTAGAAGCGATTTGCTCAAGGATGACGTTCGATTTTTGCAAGTGCAGCCACAAAATTAGTATGGAAGAAAATGGTAGATTTAGAGCTGTCAAACGAGCCGGCTCGTCGAGCCTGCTGAGCCAAACGAGCCGAGCCTGTCAAGCCTATTCGAGCCGGCTCGTTCGAGCTTTTTCAAAAAAAATTGGCTCGAGCCGGCTCGTTAGCCTCGAGCCTAAACGAGCGAGCCGGACCGAGCCAGTCGAGCTTGTCGAGCCTAAACGAGCCGAGCTAGATGAGCCCAACATAGAAATTTGTTTTCGTATATTGAAGTTTTATAGCTTTCCGTATTATGTAATTTTAAATTTTGATTAAAAATGTATGGCTATTGTTTTTTTCAATCTAAAAAAATTTTGCATGATAACGTTTGTATGTAGAATCTCCATTATACCAAAGAAATACGAAAACAATAGCATTGAATCAAAATATCAAAGAAACTCGAAAACAATAGCATCAAAACATTAAATCAATAGCATTCAACATATATAGCATCCGATTTGAAATCAATTCGTGAAAGAGGTAACAATTAATAATCATGCATTGTACGAATTAAAATATAAACACTGAAATTATTGTGCCAAATAAAAAGTAAAATAAGTTACAAAAAAGTATTCTAATTGTTCTGAAAGATTACAGAAGAACAAACCTACTCTACAGAGGGATCGTCCGATGCAGGTGGAACAATGGTGGGTGTGGCCTCCGGCGAGTTGGTAAAAATCCCAGCCCAATGTCCGTTTTGTGCCTCGTCGAACCTCTGATCCAAGGTTGAGATGCGGGCATCCATCGTGTCAAGACGTCGGTGGATTCTCTCAAATGAATTCTCCAAAAATTCCTGGTGGTCGTGCAAAAATGTCTCGATCCGCCGGGTTGTTGATTGACGAGGACAAATAGCTGTTTCAGCTTCTTTTTCTTGGTCTTGCTCAGCACCCTATGTCCATTCCTAGGTAGGAGGTTGTAGGAGATCATGTGGTGGACAAGACGAGCCGTGACGTTCAAGTCATTGACTTTTGGTTTAGGGGGAAGGTGAGTGTCAAGATTTTTTACAACGGAGCAGAGAAACTGAGTGTATTCACTCGTTTTGACACAAGGAGGCTCGGTGAAAGGCTCGTAGTAGCAAGAGGCTCTCTCGTTTCCTATGCAATTCAACATCTCGTTGAGCTTATGAGACGTGATAGTTATGCGTTCACCGTACACATAACTAGACACTTGTAAAGGGTTTGGTGAAAACAAAAAATTAGCATAAAACATGTGAATTGATGTTTCGTAATACGGTCCTCGAAATTGAAACAACTCAGACAAACCAACACGATCGAATAACTCGTGAATCGGTAGGTTACAGATGGAATTCGGTTGGAAAACACGGCTTGGAATAATGGACTTGCATTGGAAATCAGATAAAAAATTTTGTTGACATTCTAAATCTAAGTACAAACTAGAATCAAACGAGGGCCCAACGATAGGTTCCTCCAGAATCGAAACGGAGGTGACCTTCAATTTTTTGGAAACTTTACATTTTTTTTGAGCGCGACATGGATGCCATGTCAAACAAATAGGTAAAATGTAGGTAGAGTAGTGGTAGTTACCTCTACGCTTGACGATTCGGCACAGAGAAGGGCAAAAACACGAAGAAATTGGAGTGGCGCGTCGGAATTCGTCGAAATTCGTCAAAAAATTGTGATTTTAGGGCACCGGTCTGAGATTTAATGGGGTCTGCGGTCGACACCTTGTTACACTGTGGTCGACACCATAAACGCTTTCTAGGAGATGCGGTCGACACAAGACTGTGAGGTCGAAATCCTAAAACGCTCTGTATTGAACTGCGGTCGACCCCTTATTTGGCGGTCGACACCATCAACACTGTGGAATGAGATGCGGTCGACACCATACTGTGCGGTCGACACCCTGATACGCTCTGTATTGAATTGCCGTAGACCCGTTATTTGGCGGTCGACACCATCAACGCTCTGGCATGAGATACCGTCGACATCATACTGTGCGGTCGACACCGTGAAACACTCTGTATTGAAATGCGGTCGACCCTTTATTT
Source organism: Begonia fuchsioides (assembly GCA_003255005.1). Lineage (NCBI taxonomy): Eukaryota > Viridiplantae > Streptophyta > Magnoliopsida > Cucurbitales > Begoniaceae > Begonia > Begonia fuchsioides. The sequence goes on from QAOC01043866.1 coordinate 44,227, forward strand.
GGCGGTCGACACCATCAACGCTCTGGAATGAGATGCGGTCGACACCATACTGTGCGGTCAACACCCTGAAACACTCTGTATTGAACTGCGATCGACCTCTTACGATGCGGTCGACACCCTAAACGTTGGCAGGTGAAGGTGCGGTCGGCACCTTTGTATAAATGCGGTTGACACTATTGCAATGCGGTCGACACTTTCTATCATTGCGGTCGACACTTACGCTTATTTCAGGAAAATGAAAAACAGAAAGAAGAATGGAAAGTTGCTTATATTAGCAAGGTTGATATTTGCATCACTACACCTTAGATGCATCACAACTAGGTTGGCACCCATCTAAGTGTCAATCATGTGCAAAATATCAAACGATTACAATTATTACCGTTTACATGAAATCAGAAATGCACACGCATACAACCATAGTTAAAAAATTCTTGAACTCCTAACGTACGACGTCGCATCTAGTCTTCAAATTCTCAGTTCTTGAACTCCTCTACAAGTGCGTCCTCTCATTGTTGGTCCCTCGTGACTGCGTCGCTCCAGTCCTTCACGCAAATGAGTGCTTCCACGAGCTCTGGTGTCAGACTTCCCCGTCGATCGTCGTACACGCGTCCACCTGCACTAAAAGCTGACTCCGAAGCTACAGTTGAGACAGGCGGTGTTAGTAAATCCTGTGTCATGTTCGAGAGCACGAAAGGCATGGCTGCGTTAGATTCCCACCAACCCAATATGTCAAATGTCTCGTCTCGAGCAATTCAAACTCGAGACTCCAAATACACGTCGAGTTCACTCTTGTCGAAAGCATATGAATGAACATCGCTTTCTAGTTGGGCGTCAATGGCATCCATAGGATTTAACGCTCTTCCGAAACCAGAACTACCACCCGATGTCGATGTCACATCGGACGAAGTATGAGTTCGTGCACCGGAAAATCTAGTTTGGTAAGTGTTGCTTGAAAACGTAATAGCAGATTAACGCAAGTGCACGTGTCGCAACGTAGTAATAAAAATATCGATCCCACGAGGACAAGTCAACTTTCAATTCAGAGAATAAATTGCAAAGTAAAAAAAATAAACTAAAAATCTTAACTTTAAATATTTACAAAAAGAATTAAAGACTAAAGAATAGATTTTTCATTTCAATTGGGTTTGTTCATCTAATCTATCATGCATAAAGTAAATTGCAGAAAATAAAGTGCATAAAAGTAAAGTGGTGGTCGAATCAAGAATTAGAATTAACCTCGGAAAGAATTAACTATGATTGACTTAAGCAAATCAACATAAGAAAAATTCAAACTTTAATTAAAACTAAACAACTCAATAACTTATGTTCTCAAGACTTGTAAAATCGATGAAAGTTAAAACGAAAAGCAAAGGAGAGAATTTTGGTCCTCGCCGTCGGAAACCGTTGTTCACACAGCTCCGTTCCCTCGCCGCCGTGATCGCCGTCACCGACCTCTTCCACGGATTTACGCCCGGGCTTGATCGCAAGCTTGTTCTCTAATTCTAGCACACCCCTCTTCATTGCACTATGGAAGATAGATATAGAAGCCTCAGCCACGAGATAATTGGAAGTTTGTTGAGATTTGCAGCTGGCTCGAGATTTGGAAAGATTTCCAAATCTTCGAGGATATTCTTGTTTCCAAATTTGAAAATTGGTTATTCAGTTGAGATCTTCTCCTTAAATTCGTGATCTTTCAGCTTCTTTCTTGCTCTGTAATCCATCTTTAAACTTGGCAACTGCATATGAATAAAATATTGTGAAAATACAAAATCTAGAAATATTGTTGAAAATCATGTAAAATCTGTGTTTTTAGATGTTGTTGCTATGCTGCGGCATTCATGCGATATTTGCCTAAAAATCCGATTTTTGAATAAAACATTATATGATCACAAGCAATTTATCAATAAAATCCCGTGAAATATTAGGTCTTTTCAAAGCCCAACAGTAAGTACCAAACAAAGTAGCAAAGTCGCTACGCAATTTGTTTGGACTGCATACTGGGGAAAACCTAGGTTTTCTGAAATTTTATCAAGCATCAACTTGGTGCCTTTGATTTCATTAAATGCATCAATTTTTTTATATTTTTCAAAACTAGAAGTCAATCTTACGAACCACGGAAGCACAAGATGCGTAGTCGGGTAATAAATTCCCGAGCATTCTTTGGTGGCTTCAAAAAATGGTTGCAAAAATTCGAGAAATAGATTAGCCATATCATAACTACACATATCCAAAGTAAAACATTGTGTCTTTTGACTAATAAAATCACAAATGACGTTCCAATACGGTCTAGCATTTTCTAACATTAGATATGTTGAGTTCCACCGAGTTGAAACATCGATTTTTAGTTTCCTAGGTTTGAGGTTAGCCGCTTTACAAAATTCTCGATACTCTTGTTGTCGGGCGTTTTGACGAAGAAATAAAAGAAATTGCACCTCTAATTGAATTGATATGCGGTGATACAAATTGCATGCCATTTTAACAATCAAATTTAAAATATGGCAAACAGACAATATATGAAAAATGAAAGACTAAGTACTATCGAAATGATAATATTTTTTAAATTGATTAACACAAACATCATTAGCGGAAGCATTATCTAATGTAATACTAAAAATTCGATCTCTTATGTTGTATTCTTGTAGAATACTAACAATATATCGATAAATTGTAATACTACTATGAGGGTATTCACAACTCCGAAAACCTAAAATGCGTTTATTAAGTTGCCAATTCGCATAAATGAAATGCGAAGTCACAACAATATAGCCGAGTGCTTTGGGTGCACTCCACAAATCAGAAATAATACATATTGATATCGAGAGCGCATGCGAAAATTAAAGAAGCAAGTCATTTTTCATTTTCTCATACAATTTTATTATGTCGCCTCGTAATGTACTGCGAGAAATTCGCTTAAAGCTTGGATTAATGTATTGTTGTATAAATGTTACGGTTCCCTCGTGATCAAACATTGAAAGAGGTAACTCTCGTTGTGCCACATATTTTGCAGCACCTTCTAGCATTCTATCATGCGAATAAACGAAATTTCCCGTACCAAGAGTGTTTAATTGCAATTGCATATGATCTTTCGAGTGCAAGTGCTCGTGATATTTTTTATAATGTCGATTCATTGTGCTAGTGGTGGATTCATAAGCATAATTATTGGCACAATAATTACATTGTACCATATTTTGTATTTTTGTGCTTACGTTAATTTCTACGATTTGAAAATGTTTCCAAATTTCTGACGTTTTTTATTTCTTGGCCCGAGGGGCGGATGTGGATGCTTGTGCAGATGTGTGTGTCAATCCGACAAAAAATGACGGATTCATAGGTGCAACTTCTTGCACCTCATCGTCGAAAGACAGAAACGTTTCGAATTCTACGTATTTAGACGGTGAATCCATAACAAACAATGAACTATTTTTTTAAAAAATTACTACTTTAATACCGTTCATCGAGTTGTTGATTATTGTAAAGAGAATCGTAGAACGATCAACAGCTATAAGACTTTCAAGCGCGAAGACTTGACAGAGATTTGCACAGAGAGTTTCGGGTAAGAAATTCTCGGCTAACTCCCACAATTTGTAGAATTCCATTATAACAGCTACTTCCGGTTGACCTGCAGTATTTCAATGGTCGACCGGATGTTTCCGTTGAACATGCAATGTTTCTGGTCGACTCTTTTTACAACGTCGGTCGACACTTTGTGTGTTCCGGTCGACCGTTTTATAATTGCGGTCGTACTTTCACTAACGATAAATACATTGTGGTCAACATATATGAACGTGGTCGACACCTAAAATATTCTGTAACATATGCCGGTCGACACCTTCTTATGTGGTCGACCTACAAAATTTATAATGTAGATTAAGTGTCGACCGTGGTTATACTTAGGGGTGGGCATTCGGGTTTTCGGGCCGGGTTTTCGGGTTTTCATTCCGGCCCGTTCGGGTATAAGGTTGGAAAACCCGGATTGATTTTTTTTTGTCCGGGTAATATAAATTCATACCCGGATTCAACCACTCCGGGCTGCTCCGGGTATTAACGGGCCGGGTATAGTCATCATTAAGATTTGGGATCAATTTATATTGATTGACTGCCTCCAATGGAGGCCCTCCATTATCATCCAGAGCAATGAAAACAAATCTAAGCACTTACAGAGTTGAACTTTTACTTAGAAACCAAAATCGTCCAGATTCGAGCTGAGAACCGGTAGCCGTTCTTCTCTCGCAAACAATTTGAGCGCCGATTCAATGATGGCGGCGACGAACTCCCAATCACACTGATGCTGATCAAGAGCCTGTTGTCGCTCACGCTCCCGCTCTTCTTCTTCTTCTTATTCGACAGCATCTTGGCAATCGCAAAGATTGGAGTTGTGAAGAGGGCGAGGTAGAGAGGTATTTCTAGACGAGAAAAGGAAGGAGTAAGGAGGATTTTCCCTACCCCCAAATCTGCGATCGTGAACTTATGAGTTTTCTCAATCAGATCCAAATCTTTTCAATTATTTATTTATAATTTATAATCTTTGTTTATGATTTAAAATTATTTATGATGAACGTTTTCAAATATCCTCATGCACATTGAATTAAAGCACAAATTCTTTACTCTTTGAGGCTCTCAGCTGGTTTAAGGTTTGGTTTTTGCTTGTAAGTCCTGATATTATGGTGTAAATGTAATTATCATTGCAGTTCATATGGTTGTACATGTTTCTTCCAGCATGAAAAGAAACATGGGGAAAACTTTGAAGTTCACGCTTATCGAATTAGGACACCAAGAACAGAGACAAAAAATTGATCCAGCTATTGAAAAATTTCTTGTATTTCCAAATTTTTTGTTTACATGGGGAAAAATTGGCATTGATCAAAATACTGCTCTTCTTCCCAAACAAAATCCTTTTATCCAACTATCCAAAAATCAAGCAATCCATGAAATCAAAATATAAAATTCCATTTACTGATTTACATACTACGTTCACTACAGGATCGTTACATCGTCATCCTCACTGATTGCATCCTTCGTCAAACGTTCGAACGCAGCTATTTCTACAAGAAAAAAAAACAAATTATAGCATTAGCAACAATTAAGCAATCCTTCGTCAATTGTTTTTTTATGAACTGCATATGTAACGTAATAACGTAAGTAAATGTGTAAATGTTTTTTTATGAATTGCCTACCTTCGTCAATTGTTTCATAGTCATCGATCACTTGAGTATCGACTACGGTTGGAGCCTTTGAACGAATCCAACTTTGCGTGCAAATGACTGCCTCAACTGTGGTGAGTAGTACTGAGGTGCGACCTGAATCAATAATCCGTCCTCCACAACTAAACGAAGACTCCGAAGCGACCGTCGAGCTCAGAATGATTAATACATCTTTTGCAATTTCGCTTAACACAGGATATTTGTGAGCATTCAACTTCCACCATGCCAAGACATCCAATTCCATAGCATATTTTTCGTACTTTTCATGCAAGTACTCCTCCACTTCTGACCTACCAGTGGAGGGATCTGTGTCATTGTCGAAGTACGCTGCAACAAAATCATCAGGGTCCTCTGCTCGTTCTCCGACAAGGGTGCAATCAACACTCTCGTCCCCTCTATACTCCACATACAATCTCTCCAATACGTTCTCGATTTTATTATACAAACTCGGCATCCGAATCTCACCAAATAAAATGGCCAAACAGTGTTTAGCGATCTTGTTTTTACATCATGGATCCAATACGAGAGCTACGAAGAAAAGAATGTTGATTTTTTCGAATGTGCCCCAATACTTGTTGAATTTGGCAATCATTCCATTAGCCATGCCAATCAAAGTCAAGTTATCCGATCGGCAATGTTTTTCAATGGTTTGTTTCACAACACATATTTCTATCACGTATCTATGTGCTGTAATATGCGATGATGCAGAGACCTTGACCGTTGTCTCGTAAAATACGTGCAAGAACTTACAAAATTCTCTAGTCTCAACCCAATCAGCAGACGTGGGTGGTCCACTAGGTGCCATCGCCAACTGGAAACCCCTATCTGAATCCCCCATCTTCTCAAAGGCTTTTGAATATTTTTCTGCGTTTGCCAACATTAAATACATCGAATTCCATCGTGTCGGGCCATCGAGAGTCACATTGCCTTTAAATTGTATCTTCAGACTGTCGATACAATTTTTGAAAGCTTGCAATCTCTTAGGTGATGACTTAACGTATAATACCGCTCTTCTTACCTTATCAATTGCACTGTCATGTTCCTTAATACCGGCTGAGACAATCAGATTCAGTATGTGTGCGAAGCAACGCACGTGGACGAACTCACCCTGTAGAATCAGCCCATTCTCATGCCTCAAACTCCTAACCAAATTTTCGATCGCAACATCATTATATGCAGCGTTGTCTACCGTGATCGTACAGATCTTCTCAATTCCCCAACTGTGCAAACATTCTTCGAGCATGTTTGAAATTGAATCACCTCTGTGGTCTTCAATTTTGCAAAAATTCAAAATTTTCTTATGCACATTCCACTGCCCATCAATAAAATGGCCCGTCAGCACCATATAACTTATGTTCTGGTTTGAAGTCCATGCATCGGTTGTTAAACAAATACGGAGACTACTTTCCTTGATATAATTAGTCAATCGACTTTTCTCTGTTCTGTACAATTTCTCTATGTCTCTTCCCACCGTCCTACGCGATGGCACGACGAACTATCCATTCAAAGTCTTCGAATATTCTTTGAAACCTTCCCACTCTACCAACCTCATTGGCAGTTCGTCTTTGATGAGCATTCTAGCCAATGCATCCCTACCGATTTTCTGCGTGAACGCTTTGGTGCTAGAGGGTAGTCTTTCTTCCCCTGCCTTTCCAAAGGACAGTGTTTTCTGCTTTGCATCTGAAATCATCAAATACTTCTTGCAAATCTTCAAATGGCGTGTCATGTTCGATGTGCCATTCCTAATCGTGTGGCAAGCAAAGGATTGAGCACAATAATTGCACTTCGATTTGGGATTTTCAGGTTCACTCTCAGCAATCCACGTGAAGTGATCCCAAACCATTGACCGAAACGATCTTTTCTTCGATGTGCTAGCCTCGCTCGACTGCGGTTCCATCCTGAGAAGAAATGAACAATTTGCACCCTTTCGATGGGAAAACAAGGAAACATTGGGGGAAAACTAGTACCCTTTCGATTTCGATTTCTGGAGAAAACTAGTACCCGTGATTCTGTGAAATTTGATAAAGGATAGGATTTGATAGATATCCTTGTTTCTCTTCTGTAAAATTCTTGAGCGTACCTGTGATTCTGTGAAATTTGTGAGGATAGAGTTTGAGAGAAAATGTGTGTCTGGGTTTTGTTGCAGAGTTGCTCAGACAAATCATCATTTACCTAAATCTTGATTTGGAGAATAACACATTAACGTCGTCGTCAACTCGTCATCACTCATCAGCATCCTTGGCCTAAGATTCGGTCCAGTCCGGGTTTTACCTATAAACTCGATACCCAGCCCGAAAATACAAAACTCGTTACATACCCGGCCCGTTTTGGATTTGCCGGACCAAAACTCACAATCAACTTTTGTTAACGAAGGCTTGCTCTTGCACTACATTGGATGGATTATCAGGGGAAGTTTTTTTTGTCAATTTATCGGATCGGATCCGATCCGATCCGATCTGTCGGATTCGGATCGAATTCAGATTCGGGTGTTTTGAGTTTTCAACGCTAATCGGATCAGATCCGATAATTCGATAAATTATCGGATTTACAGATCGATCCGATCCGATGCCCACCCCTACCTATGAGGTATCCCATCCGATCCGATGCCCACCCCTACGTATGAGGTTTGTGCTATCGGAACCACGAAGCAGCATCAGAGTTCTTGAAGAAAACGTATGACCTGCCTAAGAAGCTTTGATTGCTGCGGCGGTAATTGGTGGATATTCTTTGATGTTCATATTTCAATCCTTCCAATCGATACTTATCTTACAGCGTAGTAGTTCCATTGCCCCAATTCTTGTTTCTTGTATATCCAGGATTTAGAAATATTATTTTATTTCCTTGTATCATCAGCCCATATATTATCTGACATTTTTACATTGCTTCCAAAGGTCATGGCAGAGGTTGTGAGAGCGATCCAAGGTCTTCGTATGTCATATAATATTTATTATTTTTTATTAATAATAGAAGGATTAAGTACCCATTTAAAGGATTTTTACATTTTTCGTCAATCCGGGGTGCAAAATCTATGTTTCGGATAAGCAGAATATAATTTAATTGTATGAAGATAATGCATGATGTCAGTTAAGATAATAATATACAAATATTCTGCCTAGCTCTCAGTTGGCTCGAGAATAATTTACAGATCTACCTTCTAAATCACCTCCCATGGCGTCTTCGCCCTGATAAGCAGACAAATTCAAGTACTGCGCCTCTCCCTTCCGGTCTTTCTCTCTCCATCTCGCCCTGCAAATCACACAAATTGCCCACCGTCTTCCTCGGCTCCTCTTCCACCTCTCCCAGCATTCTTGATGGACCAAGTTCCGGCAAGTCCCACAACCCACCACCTTGTCTTTCTTATACATCCCCTCCAAACATATTGGACAGCAACTCCCCTCTTCTATCTCATATTCCATGCCTCTCGACTCGCCGTCTTTTGACTCGAAAAACAACCTATGGAACATCTTCCGGACGCGCTCTCCGGCGAGTGATTCTGGCGAGACCGGAGCGGCTAGAAGGTGGTTAAGCTGGCAGGGGCGGAGAGTCCGGCGGTGGAGACAGGTGTCGTCGAGGGGGACGCCAAGAGCCTTGATGTAAACGAAGAGAATATGCTTGCATGGCGATTGGCGATCGGGACACGTGCATGAAGGAGTTGAAGATAAGGTGACGGTGTAGACATTCCCGGTGGCTCCCAAGACAAAAAAGTTAGACTGAGAACGGTGGAGAAGGCGGAGGCAATGGCGGAGAGCTCGGAAAATCCGTTCGGAAGTAGGATGGGAGGGCAGGAGGGGGCGCTGAACGCGGTGGGACGGAGAGGGAGAAGAGACAGAGCTGAAGCTCATCGGAGAAGACGACAACGGCGGAGGCGGTGGGGGGTGGTTTAAAATGAAAGTGGGTAAAGGAAAGACGAAAGGGATGTAGTCGAAGGAAAGGTTGGATGGGAGAAGTCGGGATTCGTAGTAAAGTTTAGATGGACACGTGAGGTATTGATGAAGTTAGAAGGAAAGTTGTGCCCTTTCATCTTCTCCGTAACAACTCAATTTATCTTCTTAACTTTTCCATCTATTTACAAAAGTTAAGAAGATAAATGAAGTTAGCTTATATTTTTAAAGAAATCCAAAAAAAATTGTGATTTAACTCTTTTAGTTCGGTTTTTAAAATTTTTAGTTTTTCTCGCGATTTTGGATATTGATGCGTTCGTCTCGTTGAGAGGAACGTTGTGACGTAGGTTTCGTCGAATTCGGAGGTCGGAGGAGTCGCCGGTGACGAAAGTGAAGATGACTATATATATATATATATATATATATATATATATATAGTAATAATAATAAAATTAAATTAAATTACGTAAAGGTTAAATTAAATTAAACTAAATTAAATTAAATAGAATTAAATTAAATAAAATAGAATTAAATTAAATTAAATTGAAATTAAATCAAATTAAATTAAATTAAATTAAATAACTATAATTTTATTTTACATTACATGTAAATTGATTTTTAAACATAAATGTATTATTGCAGAATTCCCTAATTCGACCTAAAATCGAGATTTAATATTCTAGATTCCAACCTAATTTTTCAAGAAATTAAAAGATATGAGTTTTTATATTAATACTAATTTTAAATATTTAATTACATTTATATTGTTATTATTATTGTAATTTATTGTTATTAAACATATGCATATGCATTGCACATTTATCATTGAGCATGTATGAGTTATTGTGCACAAATGGTTAAATAGGGACGACTAAGCTTGCCCTTAGGTTTCGAATCCCTAAACCGGATCTGGGTCTTTATGGTTGCCACCACCTTAGAGTAGATGTATACACATCATTTGCACTGCACCTCATTGTGCATTTACATTATGGTTGTCATCACCTTAGAGTGGATGTATACACATCATTTGCATTGCACCTCATTGTGCATTTGCATATTTACAGATTGTTCAAAATCATGTTTAAACATGTTTTAATATGCTATTTATTTATAATTTAATAATAAAAATAAAATCTCTACTGAAAGTAGTCACTCACCCATTTGGCTACAAACTTTGTTTTCAGGATCATTCCGGGTAAGGCCCAGTAAGGCTTATTTTGGAGCTTAAATTCTCTAATTTTTATTTGAAAAATTTGAACGATGTATTATTTTAAATTGTAAAACTTCTCGTGTATATTATTGGGTTGAAACATTTTATGTATGTTATCCGACTATTTGGATTAAATGTTTGGGCTTGCTTAAAATTTGAAGACTTCCGCTGTTTGATTTCAATTGAATACCCGAACCTCGGGCTCAGTGGTCGGGTTCCTTCGGGAATCAGGTCATTGGGCCCGGCGTCTGTCTAGGCCCTATTTGGGGTCGTGATAATTTTGGTCGATGGTAACTGTAACATCTCGTTCTTTAAAAACAGCGGTAAAATTTTTCTTTTTAAATTCTCGTTCAAAACTCTTAATTTAGAATCGTAGCGGAAACCTAAAACATTAAAAACTGTTAAAAATGTGATTCAATCATACTTATAAAACAGGTCATAGTAATATATATCAAAATATCACTTCGTTGAATACATGTCATAGATAGGCAATAGCACAAAACATTCAAGCATTGCCCATCGAATTACTTAACATAAATTCTTAACATAATAATTCAAAACACGACAATTCATTCAAACAAGTTTGTATAAAACTTAATAAAATATTTAAAACTTCTTTCTTCCTTCACCCACGGGTCGTCACTCGGTTTCGTAAACATCCCGCTCCAAAGTAGCTTTATCGACGTATCATGACACGTGATGAAGACTAAATTCATCATCCCGAGCTTCATCCCCTACATCATAAAGTTTAACTAATGAGCTTAAAGCTCACTAAGAAATCATATCACCTACATGCTTAAAATGCTCATGTCATGCTTAAAACAATGCTTCATTTTGTTCTTTATCTTGATTCTTAACTTGATACTTGATCTTGATCTTGACATAATAAGCGGGCACACGTAAATGAGAAAATGACACCATCTGGCATTCCTCACGGACAGCTCACAGAGCACTATCTGGCCAGCTCGCAAAGGCAGCTAATTCAACTTCACCCTCGAGTTTTCTTAATCTTGATATTTACTTGCTTGACATTTTTCATGCATCGTATGAGAGAATTCTCGGGTCGGTTATTAGCACCATCTGGCCTCCCTCGAGACAGCTCTCCCTATATCCCATTCTCAATATACGGTTGGGCGACGTTTTGAAATCATGCATGATAAAATACTTTTGTAACTTTTCTTGAAACATGATGCATGAATATGAATGCATGCATAACTTGATTATTTATCATAAAAATACATACTTGTGAGCATAATATCATTCAAGCATTTAATGCACAAACATCCCCAAGATAATCATAACTTTACTTTTATCGTTCATTTTGTGTTTTACATACTTAGGCGTTACTTATAAGATACAAACGAAATTCAATGTCACACAACACCAATCAATCCCATATTATTGGGTGAGTGCACGGTGTGATGCACCTCAAATAGGTTTACACCAATCAAACCCTCAACATAGGGCCGGTACACGGTGTGATGCACCCCAAATACAGTAATTATACGTATACATTCACATTATCTTATTAATCATACTTATTATGACTAAACTAGGCATACAATTTCTAACACACCCTTCGTGATGCAGGCCCCGAAGGGCAAAATGCAAGCAATGAGTTCTTTCCTCATTTCCAAGCTGAATTCCTACTCACTTTCCTTTAATTTCCTTGACTTGTCTTCAAGATTTCCTTAAAAATCACAATTAACTAAAATAAGTACTCATTATTTTATTTATGTTTTTCACCTAACTTTCAGGGCTCATAACTCTTTGTATACTTATCTAAATTCCATGTAATTAGTATCAATCTCTTTCTTATTCTGTCTACTACATTTCATATGATAAGTCGTGGCCGAATTCATAGTCGACAACCCACTAAAACATACATTTTCCAAAATCAGTCAGTTTCGTCTTACATTTTTGAAACCTTAAGTTTTCACTTAAAATCTCTTGCATGCACGTCTATTTAACAATAATCTTACCATCTTACTCTCCAATTTCATAAATTGAGCATAATAGTAGTAGAAATATGTACCTAGGCTTCAACGTTAACAGCTCAAACTTTCAAGGCACATCTCAAGCTTCCAAGACACGTCTTTGCACCAATTTGACTACCCAACTCGAAAACTCACTCTCAAACACTCATGAAACTCACAAAATCTCACTTGGAGGTTGAGATAACTTAGGAGAGGGAAGAGGGAGGTCTGGAAAATGGGTTAGCAGCTGGGAGAAATGAGTTTTTAAATAATTTCAGGAGTGGAAGACGAAGAGTTTTCAGATATCATCAAAGAGCGTGTCGACCGGTTCTACACAAGGTGTCGACCTACCACTGTTCATAGGTCGACCTCTATAGCTTGAAAATTCAAGATGTCGACCGCTTGTGTCAAAGTGCCGACCGGTTTTCAAACCCGAGAGTTTTAAGGTGTCGACCGACAATCAGGGTGTCGATTGCCAGTTAAAACTTTCATAACTTTTGTTCTACAACTTAGATTTCTATGATTCAAAAGCCATTGTTTTTATTATTAAGTCTAATTTAACGTTGTAGAAGACGTAAACTTCAAATTCAGATAGTAAAGGTATAAATTCTACGAAACACCGAATATCGCTCAAAAGTTCATATCTCCTTAGTCTAGTTTTCATTTGTCAACTTCTAACGTGCATAATTTTTGCACCACAACTCCAATCGAGTTGTTCAACCTATCAATATTTTCCTTTTGATGTCTTATATAATTTGTTAGAAGATTACTTTGTAATCTAAGCTGATCTGTAGCATGATAAAATAGGAAAACAGAAACTACCCCGTTATCGATTTTCAACCTGGTGGTTGTTACTAATTATAAATTTCCCAAACCCATAACTTTCTCTACAGATCTACAAATTGAGTAATTTTTGTTGCTATAGTTCTATCAACAAGTCTATTAAATTTTATGAGAAGAACTTAAACTCATTTGAAGAACTTAAAATCTCTGAAATCGGCTAATGTTAACATTGTGTCAAGGTAGTTCACCTTGCAAGGGTCGGCCGGTTTCTAACGTAGGTCGACCGGACCAAGTTCCTCACGACCAAGGTGTTGACCAATACTATTCATAGGTCGACCGGTCCTTCATTCACAACCTTCCCTTTTCCATTTTCTCAAACTTTCATTCAACACTTAAATTGATTTAGTCCAACTTTCACATTGACCTTACTTTATCAACTATCAATTCTAACAATTGAATTCCAGCAAGTTAATCGTCATTTCATACCCTTAATCATAATTGAAATATAACATGATATGCTTATAAGACTTTGAATTATGATGAAAGGCTCGGGTGTTACCACACGGTTGAAACTCCGACATTTTCCTTTGTTTTCATCCACTTTCCACCTCCAACACTTAACAACTTTTATTCTAACATCCAACCTTGTTTCCAAATCATCTAAATTGCTATTTCAAAAGTGTAACACCACCTTAACATCCATCATACCTTAACACATATTGTATCATTGCCATAACGTGCTATATTCATACAGACTTAGGTTACCCAGAAAAGTGGGGTGTTACAGTGACATGGATACATTAAAGCACGGGCCATGGAGATGGCTGTGATAGCATAAATCATCGACAACATCATCTGCATAAATCATCGACAACATCATCTGGCACTCCATTCTCCGCCGAAACATCCATCATCACTTGGTCAGTTACGTAAATTTATACATGATGTACATGTCGTCCATAGGGGACTGTTTTCACCAAAGCTACATGATTTTGAGGTACATAGCCAAAATACAGAAGAGAGGTCTGAAGAATTTTGTTATGTTATGCTCATTCATGCACTTATTGAAGAGCTTGTACTACTTGTAAGATCAATTTCAAGCCAAGGGGGGTTGATTTAAGTTTAACTAGTATTTTTGTGATTTTATAATTTTATTTTCTTAAGTGATTTAAGCGATTAAATTAAAGAAAAAAAGAAGAGAAATACAACCAATTTGTTAATGTGGTTCGACTCAATTTTTCCCTACGTCTGCGCTTTGTGGTCACACCTTGAAGATTCGTTTATTTCTCTACCAAAAAAACCGTGTTTGGCTTCCAGGTGTCAATCAAAATTTACGCTGATTATTCTTCGCGAATGATATTACTCAAACTTCGTTTGACTATTCTTTTTAAAGGCATCACCCTTACTTCATAGTTTTTTGATAAATAAAACCACTTAAAATAACTTGATTATGATTTTACAATGCATACAAAGTCATACAATAAAAGTAACTCTCAAATAAAATCCCTTCGTGTGAGTAAAAAAATTAGCAACACTTTTGTGCCATTTTTCTCAGACAAATTATTCTCTTCTTTGAGCTCCCATTCTCCTATTTATAAATTTGAAATTCTGTTAAATTTCGGTCGATCTAAGGTTCAGTTTCGGTCGATCGAATCTACTACGTATCCGTTTCTAGTCTTTGGGGGTCTCAGTCGACCCATACATCTTTCGGTCGATTAAACCTTTCATTTTTGGTCGCTTTCTCGATTTTGGACAACTCTTCTAGAGACTGCATTCTTTAGAAAATTTTTCAGACAATTTTTGGTCGATCGATTCTCATATTCGGTTGACCATTTGGAATTTTGAGGTTTTAAAGCTCCATTTCAATCGACCATATCGAAGATGCAATCTTGATTTTTCTCTCAAAGGTTTTCAGTCAACCGTTGCTTTAAACCAATCGACCTCTACTTTTGTGATTTGGCATTTTTACCTTTTAAACTTCTAATTTTTCTAATTCAAATGCTAAATACTTAATAAATATGTTTAAAATATTAAATATTTTTTAGAAGGTATTTCTAATAAAATCATAAACGATTGAATTCATCATAAAAAATAATAAAAAAATAATTATTTACTCAATGTTGACCAGGATCCAACGTAACATGGATATGTACTTTGAGTCATGGTTTGACCCTAATATATTTCCTCCACCCACTTTGTTGTAGTATTTTTATAAGAAACTTATATTATTTTAGTTTCTCATATTTCTTTTATTCTTGTAGCATTGTTTACGACATTTTTTTAGTCTTGTAGTATTTGTTGATAATATTTTTATTATTTGAAAAAATGTCATTTTTATTTCATTGTACTTGCACACTCTTGTATACATTTTACTTGCGAGATGGCCATTTAAGCCAATATGCGATCTTTGTTCACATGACTAAGTACTAAGCAGTACGAGTGTCATTGAAGAAAATGTGGCATTTTTATAGAAAAAATCAGTGTACAGACGATTGCATGTTGGTCTAACCTCTTGCACTTCGTTATCGTGCGACAAGTGACACCAAGTACACATTCGCTCCACATGTCGCTCTAGCTAGCCTGTGAAATAATGTAGTAGATTAGACCAAGACGCAACTGCTCACGTGTCGGTAGAACGGCAAGTCAGCGTCAAGTGGACCTTCAGCTAATGGCTGGTTCTTCCTTTTTGAAATTCAATAGCTAATTCATTCATTTATTGATAATTCTATGGCAGATTTATATTTAACCTTATATAAAAAGCCTAACTATGTATTTAATTCTCAATTCAATTACGATATAGTACTAATATTAATGCATAGTACTGTCATTTTTACTTTAAAAAAAACAAAACTTGTCAAATAAGATTTTGTACAATTTAAAATGATAAATTATTTATTTATAATATATATAGCAGTGACATTACCCACCATTATTTCACTGCACCAAATTTTTTTTAGTACAATTAGTCTTTCTAAATGTTTAACATTTTTAATTTTTGGTTTGACATATACGGCACTGATGTGCAACCGGAGGACGCCACCGATCAAACCCTGATGAGTATGGAGAGTTTTACTAACTTAGTTGCTCACTTTGCAGGAAACTTAGCCTCAGAAACACCTTCTGAGGCTGATCGGGAACGACCAAAGGTTGAGCTCAAGTGGTGTCCGAGCACTTCGGGCCACGACACACCCAGCGCCCACCCCCACGACCATGATCCGACGACCAGCGAAGAATCGGTCGTCGGCCTTGCCGAAGTCATCTAGGATTTCGGCCAAATGAAATAAGTGACCGACATGGGAGAACGCTCGATCCAATTCTCACGGATCGAGTGCTCACCCATGAAGACCGAGTCTTCGGCCACCTCTTCAGTCACATTTATGTTTATTTATTTTTATCAACAAATAATGTTTAGAAGAAGGAGGAGGAAGCAAGCCTAAAGAGGAAGAGTGGAAGAATTCGGCTAAGTGTTGAACGCACATGGTTGGAGACCTCAGTCAACTAAAGAAGGGCTTCGGTCAACCATAAGTCTTAGGCCGGATTTTATCAACCCCTTAACTTAATTATCTGAGTAACCAGATTATTTGGTCAAGGGAAGGTCGCAATTCAAATTGGCCCGAGCCAATCCCAAGATGTCCGGAGCTCGGTCAACCCGAGGTCGCCGATTTGAACGAGCCCGCACGCGCCCATGAGCAACGGTAGATCTACATTCAAATTAGCCGGGTGCACACCTTCATTCGGTCAACCCAAGACAACCGAAGCATCCATTTCAAATTGGCCCGCGTCAATCCCAAGATGCCTGGAGCTCGGTCAACCCAAGGTCACCAATTTGAACGAGCCTGCGTGCGCCCACGAGCACAATGGATCTACGTTCAAAAGTGACCGAGCGTTCACTTCACGCGGTCAACCCAGGAACCTCGGGATCTTCCAATTCAAATTGGCCTGCGTCAATCCCCTGGTGTCCGGAAAGGAGTCAACCCGAGATCACCATTTGAACGAGCCCGCGCGCATCCCGAGCCCAACGGATCTACATTCAAAATTGACCTAGCATTCACCTCACTCGGTCAACCCAGGAGCGTCGGGAACTTCCATTTCAAATTGGCCTGCGTCAAATCTCTCGATGCCCACAGCAGGGTTCATTTTGAAAAGCCGAGCGCGCCCTCCCTCGGTCAACCGAAGGTCTTCCCCGGTCCACCACGGTCTCCATTCAAATTCAGCCGCGCACATCCATGTTTGTTCGAACTTCCAGCTGAAGAGGGGAGCTTCGGGATCTTCCATTTCAAATTGGCACTCATCAAATCCCTTGATGCTCGGAGCTTGGTCAAACCTCGGTCACCGTTTTTGAAAGAGCCGCGCGCGCACTCCCTCGATCAACCGAAGGTCTTCCCTGGTCCACCATGGTCTCCATTCAAATTCAGCCGCGCATATCTTTGTTGGTTCGAACCATCAGCTGAAGAGGAGCGTCCTTGGTCTCATCTCGGTCAAAGAGGATCTTCTCCCTGTTGATCCAAGTCGTCCACCAAATCCAAGGGCTTAGACTCTTTCTTCCTCGATTTTTCCTTTTATTGTTATTTAAGTGTATCGGCCTTTCACTTGAAAGGCAGAGAGAATTTTAATAAAATTGTGCAACGCACCTTCTTCCTAACAAGTTGAAGCTTTTTCTGACGTCCCCTTCTCCGGTGAGTAATATCCGGCCAAGAGCGTCAACCCTTGCACGTACGATCGATGCGTCACATCCGAGTGCAACCAAGGTCTACCAAGGTGAACACTTTGATTGCTCAAGTGTTCGACTTGCTCAACCTCATCCTTCCATTTCTAAACTTCCCAAGCCCACTACCATTCCTGAGCTATCACCTTCCTCCATTATCCGATCTTGCACCCCATTCGACCACCCGAGCCATCTGTCCATTTCTTCGAGCCATTTCCTTATTTTCCCCACCAACCAACCACATTTCCCCGTCATTTCATTTCCATGTTCTAAATCCAACATTTGCCCGAGCCCATTTTCCCGTGCGACGCACACTCCTTAATCTGAGCCCCGCGTGCGCGCATTTATCCGACCAACGACGTGCGAACCCTCCCTGGTAGCACATCAGGCACTTTATTGCTTTTTATGATTCAATCAATTTAAACTGAAAATTAAAGTAGGTAGAAATAAATTTCTAACTAATTGTCTTTCTCTATTGTGTATATTCAATTGTTTGACGGTGTTATTGTCTTGTTGGTTCTTAAAATATTACACCAACAACTAGGGTTGAATATTTATATTTTGATATAGTGAATATCGCCACAAACATAGATTGTTACACAAAATGGTGCGAGCAATCTTTATTGTTCTTTATTTGGATTTTCTTCCAACTGGTACACTATTGACATGTAATTACTAAAGATCTCGACTTTGCCATTGGCAACAAATATTTCAATTTTTTGCTTTGGTTTAGCAAGTAACAATGTTGGAAGTTTACCTTGTGGTCACACACTACGACGTCTCGTGAAGATATGTCAATGATTCGCTTTACTGTTGAATGGAACAAATGATCTATATTAGAAATTAATGAACATTTGACGTGTCGTGAGGTGGGTATGTCGGAAGCAAAAATGTTTTTTGGGTGTTGTTTCGGTAGAATGAGTGGTGAATTCAAATGATAATAACTCTCTCAATCCTTTGAATTTAGAGTTACAATTTTACACCTTCCCTCCAAAAATCATGTTCTGACTCAAATAAACGAAAAGCTATGATAACTATGGCGACGACTTTCAGGGAAAATATTATCAGCTTCATGTTTGAAGTCTGAACGATGTCTTTTTTGTGGTTGAATAAAGACCTATGAGTGATGACGATTGTCTCAAAAAATGGAGGGCTGAAACAATGTGGACGCAGAGTTATGGTTGGTGGAGTGACGATTTCTCACTGTTGAATGAACAAAATGATCTCAACGATGAGCGATTTCAATGTTCCGTTCCTTCAACCGAGAGAAAACCTAGTTTGTTCTCTTATATTCCACCCACTATGAATGGAAGAGTAAAGTTAACAAAAAGAGTACAAGTTTCTCTGAAAAATTGAATCCTTCAAACTTACTCGATGAGAAGTCGCAAGTAAATAGTGTAAACCGCGATTGGATAACCGTGATCGGAAAAAGAAACAATTTTCAATATTCAATTTTTAAGGATCATTCTCATAAAACTTTGAACCTATTTCCAATTGGAACGGTTACATGGCTGGTAGTAAAAGGACCAGTTACAAAATTACAAACAATTCAAAGAAATATTATAAATTGAATTTTCAAGGAAGATGGCTATACGTTAAAATTTGTAATGTGCAACCTCCCTTCAGCATAACCTCCTTCTTTCTAATAAACTCTGTTCAAATGTGGCATGTGACATAATATTAAGAATATTGAATCTGCCAAACATCATTCAAAGGTCAGTTGAATATTTTTTTATACCGCCTAATATTTGGCATGGACTTCCTTTTCCACTTATGTTTTATCAGGATAAGATCCATTGGCACTTGCTAGATAGTTTGGAGAATTGAGGATCTTAGACACATCATAGATCTCTTTGAAGTCTCTCAATAAAAAGGCGGTAGAATTTCAAAAGCAACTATTTCTACCAAAACTAATTTATGATAGTAGATGCACATACTCAGCCTTATAGTACATCCATCCAAGCGCCCGCATCATTCGATTGTGACTTGGCCTTCCAAGCTTCTGTCACGAAATAATTATTAGTACTTGGCCAACAATCTCTCTTTCATCAATTGCCTTTCATGAAAATTGTACTCGTGACCTTGGCTCTGATACCACTTGTAGGATTTAAGTACAATCATTCATACCAAAACTGATTGGTGATAGTAAAAATGCATATTCTAGTCTTATAGTGCATCCAGCTCTTTAAGTTTTACGACATTTCATTATGACTTTGTCCTTCGAGCCTAAGTCATGAGACAACTGCTACTACCTGGCCAATGATCGATGGTTACATTTGGTTTGTTATGAAAATCTTTTTGAAGTCTCTAATCTAGTGTTGAGAGACAAAACTGATTGTTGATGCAACTTGATTCAACTTTGTCAACAGCCATGTTCTGATGTTCCCATTTGAATATTTTATTATTGTCAAATCTAGGGCAATCTCGATTGACCTGCAAGCGTTAATCAAATCTTCATGCGTGATAATCCAACCTTACAGGGATAACTACTTCCTTGTGGAGCCTCTTGTTTGAAATCTCAAGTCGCAATCCATTTATTCATGCTTTCATTCTTCCCTTCTTTCTTTTCATCTTTTTTAACATTCATTACATTGAACTTTTGAGGTTGAATAATTATTGGGATGCCAAGAGAGGAAAAAGAACATTTGTGGTTCCTCTCAAGACAATCCATTTTGAACTACACCAACAATAATTTATTGTTTCTTTTATTTTTCATGAAAACATATATTTAAAAAATTATATTCATTTTTTTTAAACATGAAACGTGACCATACATACATTCATCATGTTCTCACATATATGATATGATCATGAGAGATGTAATAACCTAATTGATCTGTCACGGATGGCTCCTAAGCATTTTTGAGAAAAAAATTCACCTAATTTGTTTGGTCATTTTTTAGGTTACTGGTCATTGAAATTTGTTACATGAATACCAATTACAACAAGGAAAGGTAAAATAATTGAGCTTTTCAAAATAAAGGAGTTGCACCTGGGTCATGTCCTTCAACGCACCTAGGTGATCCAACATAAGAATGATCTCAAGTGCAAGTCAAGCCACAAGAAAGGTGTTAAGACAGAAAACGTTGGAGTTTGAATGCTTAGATTTCTCGCATGCCACGAAGCACCACTCGAGTTCTTGCATGCATGGATAGCAATTAGGGTCGCTTGGAGTACGAGATTTTGGGGAAGACATCCAAGACTAAATCAACAAAAGGTAAGAACCTTGCTAAAATGGGATACGCGATTTTGACTAGAATTAGATGAAATTGTAGGTTGAAGCCATTGGTACAACATGTCGTATCATTAATCATATTTTTTCATCTATTCATGATCTTGTTATAGCTAGTTTGGATATCTGAACTTTACCATTTTAATGATATAGTATTTTACTTCCAGTAAGAAGAACATGAGCAGTGTATCATCAAGTAATGACGCGTTTGGTATAATTACTGTAGCGATTCATTAAATGATCCGTTCATAAATAAAAAAAGTCATTTGTTCTTAATTATGATCAAATTAGTGATCTGTAGCCGTCATCTATGCTAATTACGAATATTAAATTCTAATTTTTAATATATTAACAATCTTTTATTTTAGTTCAATGTATAGAAGGTATTATTTGAGAGTATTGAAATTCGGTACATTTCTGGTGGACCTAATGACAAAGTCAACCTCACCTAAAATAATATAAAAATAAATAAATAACCAAACTTCATATTGAGCACACGTGAGCTGACTTTGACCGTACAAAATGCAACTTATGATTTCATTTTGAAGTGTTTATCACAAAATGCCTCATGCTAAGTCAAAATATTGTACATAATTTCACATCTACACCTTGATTTTATGCTCCAATCTTACGCATCTGACATAGCGTTGGTGTGTCATGAAGACATTATTAATTTCATCACAGAGCGAATGATACATAACGTTGTTGACATGAGACTAAAACACAAATCTACGATTTGCGCAGCTCTCAAAGTGGCAGATAAAATAATCGTATAAATGATGTGGTTGTCTTCCATGACCGATCGTGACAAAGCTATTTAGTTTAGTTTTGACTTAGTTTAGGAAGAATCTAAGCTAAGTGCTGTTTGAATAGTTTATTGGAGGCCCACTCACCTAGCTTTTAATCTACGCACATTCAGGCGAGAGGGCTGACTTAGAGAGCCGTACGCTTTTATCCTCTATTTGATTCGTACTGTAGTTGTTTGATTCAACGAGGAATTCTGTGTCGTTCGTAATTGTCGCGGCGGAGAGTGCAATGGAAAATGGGGCGGAGGAAAAGTGGGAAGGAGAAGTGTGGGTGGAGCTGAAGAGCGCCAAAGCAGAAGAAATATGGCCCTTGTTCGAGGACTTCTGCAGCATATACAAGTGGTTTCCCTCCTTGGAGACATCGTACCAGCTGGAGGGAGATTCCGGCAAGCCTGGCCTCGTCAGATACTGCGCCAGCGCCGGAGACGGCGCCGGTGCGACGGTGAGGTGGGCGAAGGAGAAGCTCTTAACCATGGACCCAATCCGACGCTGCCTTAGCTACCAAGTGCTGGATAACAACGTGGGGTTCGACGCGTACGTGGCGACCATCGAGGTGGTGGCGGTGGACGGTGATGAGAAGGGAGGGTGCAAGATCAAGTGGTCATTCGTCTGCTCTCCCATCCGAGGGTGGAAAATGGAGGACTTGGTGTCTTATATTCATACCTGCCTTCGTTACATGGCTCAAAAGTTGGAACCTACTGCCACCCATGGCTAACGCTGGTATTCCCTTTGTTTTTTAATTCTAGTAGTGTACAACTTTCATCTTTGAATTCAAAAAATTGTCACGCTTGATTTGGTCTGGCTCAAATTTGGTTGTTACTAAACAACTTGCGAATTAAACCTGTCAAACTTAAGCTTAAATTTATTTGAATGAATGGCTAGTCAAGATTGCAACATGACCATTAGTTGTACAAAGATGCAACTATGGAGAATTACTAAGACATTCGTAGTCAACCAAGTTTTGTATGACTAAAGTTTTAGAGTAACATAATGCGCCATGGTTGGTAACGATCTTCTCTTTATTTTTACATTTACGAACCCGCAAAGAAAAAAAACGAACCACCGTTCAACAAACACACCTATTAATCGCCTTCATAACATGCATGTGACTCCCTCCCTCCCTTTCTCTCTCTCTCACTCTTTGAGAAGTGTCATGGCTCCATGTTGCATGTCATGGCTCCATGTTGTCCCTCCCTTCCTCTCTCCCTCCCCCTATCCCTCCCTCTCTCTGGCTCCATGTTGCCTGTCATGGCTCCATTCTCTCTCTGTCTCTCTGAAGTGTCATGGCTCCATGTCGCCTGAATGTAAATGGAAATACCCAGTAGAAGGAAAAAAAAGGCTAAAAAGAACCACGCCATGTGCGGCTGCGGCGCAGCATCATGTGAATTTACAGACTTGCATGAGTTTCTGTCACCAAGGCTCTGAAATATTCCCGCTAACAACAGATTCATATGATGTACTTCGCAGCGGGGGCAGCAATGCAAGCGATAGTAAATACAGAGGTTGCGGTCAATAAGGTAGAAATCATTAAAAAACCAAGCCATCCAATGTAAAAACGGTTTTCAGTCCTTGTTATCCAGTTACAGAAACGAGGCTAACTGATATGTTCTTCACTCTCAGTACACGAAATGCTGAAGTGTAATAAATGGTAATTTGATAAAAAGAGAGCTTCTTAAAACGGAAAATCAGAGTCAAAACGTTGCTTGCAGAAACTAAACTCGAACACAACTTAGCGCATCAGACTCCTGCCTCCGCACTGCAGATCATACCCTGAGAACGACCTCCTCCAAGGTCTTTCCATTGATCCGCAATCGCCAAGTTAGACGAGCCAAAGTGAGTGCGGAGTTAAAGAGAAGCTAGCCAGAGAACGGAGCTGGAGTTGAAAATTCCACAATCCGCATACCTCAGCCAATGCGGCATCAAATTTACAAGCTAATCGAACATTACCCTGTAGCAAGTGTTCTAACTTATATACACGCTAGTGTTCTGAGTTATATACATACATTTCTTCCTCATCACAGATTAATTCACTAGTCGTCTCATATCCGTCGTTGAAACCTGTAGCAGCTTCATTAATTTTCATATCACAAGGTAAAAATCAGAAGTGAGAAAACTGATTTTCTTGAAGGAGAAAGAATAAAATTTGGAAGAGAAAATATCTTGTGGACTCTTTTAATTTTTTTATTTCATTCAGCCACTATTTATCATACAAAGTAACATAAATTATATTAAAAATGAAATTAAATCAAATAGTAATTCTTGGACTATATCTCACTGTACTTTTTCGGTCATCTATATCTCTGCACCAATCACTATCAGAATATCCTATCAGCTTGAATTCATTTGTCTTTAAATAAAGTAGCCCGAGTGATTCAGTTCCTATATATCGAAGAATTATCTTAATAGCTTTGAAGTGCGATTGTGTTGGATACTCCATATATCGACTCACGATACCACACTATAAGTAATGTTTGACCTTGTGCATGTGAGATACCGCAGACTTCCTACCAAACTACGGTATTCACGTGCATTTACGTGATCTTCTCCCTCAAATTTAGAGAGTTTTGTACCTGACATCATTGCCGTTTCTACCGGCTTGCATTCTTCCATCTCGTTCTTATTCGAAATTTCCTTCGCATATGCTTCTTGTGACACAAATATTCCAAAATCCCCTTATATGATCTCAAGACCAAGGAAATACTTCATCAATCCTAGGTCCGTCATTTCAAACTCCCGAGTCATAATGGCTTTAAAATCTTCAATCATCTTCGCATCGCTTTCCATGAAAATAATGTCATCAACATAAAGAGCAATAATAAGTAAATTATTTTGCTCTTTCTTCACGTACAATGCATGCTCATAAGGATATTGCATGAAGTTGTTCTCTTTGAAGTAAGTGTCGATCCGGGTATTCCATGCTCGAGGTGCTTGCTTTAACCTGTATAGTGTCTTCTTTAGCTATAACACTTTGCTCTCGTTTCCAGGTTTCATGTACCAAAGTGGTTGTTCTACATAAACTTTCTCTTCGAGGACTCCATTTAGAATAGCAAATTTTATGACCATTTGATAAATGGGCCACGAGAGTTGTGCAGCTAGAGATAAAAGAAGTCGAATGGTCTCCATTCTTGTAACGAGAGCAAAGACTTCGTCATAATCAATTCTCATCTTTTGCATGTAACCTTTTGCAACTAGGCATGCCTTGTACCTTTCGATCTTGCCTTGGGCATTTACTTTCTTTTTGTAAACCCATTTTACACCTATAAGTTTATGTCCTCTTGGCAACTCCACTAAATCCCACGTTTCGTTTCTCTCGATTGATTGTATTTCTTCATTTATTGCGGCTTTCCACTTCAAAATCAACGTTCTCCGAATCTGCTAATAAGCGAACCAAGTGAACTTCATCGGTTGATTCATATAGATCTTGTAGGCTCCACATCATAGGTTTTTTCGGCTCTTCTTCTTCGTCATGTTCTTGAGAAATTATTTGGGTGATTATTGGTGCAACATTCAATGATTCTCCTTGTATTGCCTCTTTTTTATTCTTCCAATCTCACGTGCTTTCTTCATTCACTTGTACGTCTCGGCTCACAATCACCTTTTTTTCAATTGGATCAAACAATTTAAAAGCCTTTGTGTTCTCGGCATAGCCGATGAACACATATTTCTTACTCCTATCGTCGAGCTTGGTTCTTCTTTGGTCTGGTACATGCGTGTAGGCCACACTACCAAATACTTTAAAGTGTGATACAGTTGGTTTATGACCGCTTCAAGCTTCTTGTGGTGTTTGATTCGTAAATATCGTATGTGAACATTGGTTTTGCATATACACAGCGCATTGCACTGCCTCCGCCCAAAATTCTTTTGGCACGTTTTTGTTCTTCAACATTAATCGAACCATATCAAGGATTGTTCGATTTTTCTTTTTGGCAATGCCATTTTTTTTTGGTCAATTTGGTGTTGTCAAGAATCTTTTGATGCCATGTTCCTCACAATGTTTTGTGAAGACGATGGACATGTATTCTCCGCCTCTATCTGATTGTAAAGCTTTCACGTAAAGATTAATTGTCTTCTCCACCATTGCCTTGAACTTTTTGAATACCTCAAATGCCTCAGATTTTTCCTTCAAAAAATAAACTCAAGTTTTCCTTGTATAGTCATCAATGAAAGTAATAAAATACCTCTTCTCATTAAATGATTTTGGAGTGATTGTGCCACATATGACGGTGTGTACCAACTCAAGGGGTCTCCTTGCACGATATTCGGCTTTCTTTTGAAAATGTGTCCTTGCTTGCTTGCCAAGTGCACAACATTCACAAACTTATTAGGAAAATCAATGTGGGGTAGCCCATGAACGATTTCTTCTTTGCTAACACTTTTAGCCCACCGTAATTTAGATGTCCATACTATAAGTGTCATAAGCTTGTTTTGTCTTCCATATAGACTTGGAAGCAATTTTCTTGTATATTCTTCAGGTTGAGTCTAAACATCTGATTTTTCGCCATCTCCACATGCGCTAGTAATCGGCCATGTTTATCTTTCAAGTGCAAAATTCGGTCTTTCATAAAAACCGAACACATTTTCTCCAATAATTGCCTCATGCTAAGAATATTATTCTTCAACTCCGGTACATAGTAGACATTCTCCATAATACCTTATTTTCCATTCTTTTGGGAAAAATATATTTTACCTCGGCCTTTGACTTGGATCTTCGATGCATCTCCAAAGACACATGTCCTTCTTTTATCATATCAGCAAAGAGATGTTTACGCTCAGACATATGATTGTTAGCTCCGGTATCAAGATACCACATCATGTCGTTATTTGAAATGGTGTCTTCATGGGCCATCATGAGAACACAATTTTCTTTGTTCTCATCTTCTACGACTAGATTCTCATATTTTCCCACCTTCTTCTCGGAGTAGCAATCCTTTGTGTAGTGTCCATATTTTTCGCAATTGTAACATTCGAATACCTCTTCCATAACCACGACCTCGTCCACGACAATTTGGTTGGCTCATTTGTCCTCTCTCTTCATTTTTATTTCCATGACCACGACCTCTTTCGCGACCGGAACTGTGACCTCCACGACGTCATCTTCCTCGGTTGTGTTGTGCATATAACGCCTTATCCTCCTTGATGATCATTTTTTTTGTAAGGCCTCCTCCAAGACCTCTTGTTTGTTTTTCTTCTTACGTTGTTCATGCTCTTCAAGAGAGCCTGTGAGTTCATCGACGGACATTTCTTCCAAGTTCTTTGTCCTCAATTGCACAAATAATATTCTCAAAATCATTTGTCAATGATCACAACTCTTGCATCCGTGAGAGTTTCTCCATTTCGTTGGAGTTGATTCGCCACCGTTTGCATACGAGTAACGTAGCTTCATTTGTCAATGATCACAACTCTTGCATCCGTGAGAGTTTCTCCATTTCGTTGGAGTTGATTCGCCACCGTTTGCATACGAGTAACGTAGCTAGATACATAGATACATCTTTCGAGTCTTTCATCTTCATAGCCTCCAACTCACCTCGTAGAGTTTGTATACACACTTGTTTGACTCGATCGACACCTTTGAACACTTTTTTCAAAGTATTTCATGCTTCCATCGATGTGGGTCCGGCTTCCACAACAGTTGGTTTAACTAGTTTCCACTGAAAACGACTTTGACCCATTTCCTCTAATTTCCAACTTCTCATATTCTCTTTTTGCTGATTTTGATTTTCTATTTTCGGCGAATTTGGGTTTGAATGTCTCACATGATATTTTGGATTTGTTTTCTTCACCCTCTTCTGCCGATGATGTTTAAGACTGATTGTGCTTCGTGGGTGTCTCTAACCATAGGCAACTACGGTGCACCGTGGTGGTTTGGTGTGTGCTTGTCATGATTCCTTGATTGGACAATCTTCCATTGTTTCTTCCATCACATACAATTTCTCCAGTTGGCTACCCACTGAAGGTGCTTGTTTAAATTTCATATTACTTTCCTCCATGAACTGATGATTTGTGAATTGAAGAATTTGATTTTCAACCGAGTCTAAGACTCTGAATGTTACATGTAGCAGCCCTCATAGCTGCTTCATTCTAGGCCTCTTAGTTATTCATATTTCGTGGCTTGTGATGCCAGTTCATAAAGTGGAGGGATTGTCGCAGTTGTTGCCGATTTTCAATATATGAATATCTTAAATATCATCTGCTTATCAAATAATAATCACAGATAATTTATTGAAACTTTTCTTTTCTTCTCCAAGTACATATTTACATATTAGTGGAATGCGAGCATGTTGTGTAACGTTCTTCCTAGCTAGAAATATGTTATTCATTTTTTTTTACTTGCAGCGGAAGATATTTTCTTGTAAAAATCATTTAAGGCATACATGAAAACTAAAGTTACTTAAAACATATTTACAACATGTTACGTTTCTTAAACTATTTACAAGTTATATGTACAAAGTTAAAAACTTCTTCTCCTAACCATTAATACGATTCTTCAAAATCCTTGCCCACAGATCAAAATCCGCTCAAACAACATCGACCACCTCCATGAACAAAGCGATTCATCTCATACATCTCTTAGTGTATGTCTTCCTCACCTACATCATAAAACTTATCTATGAGCATAAGGCTCAGCAAGTAGTATAAATATGCATGAACATGTACATGATATGCATAAGTAAAACTTTTCTTTTTCGTTTTATTCTGGGTCTTTCATTCCTTTAATTTCTATCATTCCTTATCATTGGGGCTTCCTGGCAAGGAACGAGAGACCACAAACTTGAGTCCACCTAAGGGGACAGCCAACTCGATTCCAAGGGTTGAGAGACCACAAACTTGAGTCCATCTAAGGGGACAGCCAACTCAAACCTCTTCCCAATGATATTTACGTAACTTTCTCTTTCTTTATTTTATCTTTTCTTTCGTTGTGTTTCAAGCTCAACCCGAAACAACCATTTCATATTATGTTTCATACGAAATCTCATGCATGTAAATAGTTCGTAACTTTGTAGAAAACATGATGCATGAGATGTTCGTGGTATGAACGTGTCAAGCAATTAAGTAATATTCATAACATTAAACACAACAATCCATCATATCATAAACCAAATTATGCTTTTGTACATCATTTTATACGTGCATCTCATCTCAACATGTAAAGCATAAAACAACAGCAAAGTCCTATTATTCTATGATGTAGACCCAATTAAGGGCAAAACACACACAATACTACTTACCTTGTCTATCCTTAGCTAGTCTTTCTAGTAGTAGGTACTCTTGTGAATCACTTTCATCTCAATAACCTAATATCATTCACAATTTTCGGAATCAATGTCTTGTTTTGTGATAACTTCAAAATATCATAACTTTTTATATACACCATGAAATGCTATGATTCCAAAGCCTATATGTCACTCAAAGTGTCTACTTTAATGTGCTAAAACATCTAGGGCATGAGATTAGTCCATCATTGGCTTCAGATACGAAATCTTAATTTGTACAGAATTGATACTTTTATGGCAACTTTGATAAAATATACACAACTTCTACCAATTCCAGATTTCCATCATTCATAAAAATATATATGATATTCCAACATGATTGGTTAACCAGTAAACAGAACCATGGATCAAAACTTTTAATTTTCGTGTATCACTCATAACCAACTTGCAAAGTCATTGATAATCCTATAATTCTCACTTATCCTTAATGTAATCATGTGAATAATCTTAATAACTCTAAACTACGTAAAAATAAGATCATACCTCTTGATTTTTAGCTCAATAGATTCCTCTTGATGAGAGAAACACTTCTCTTCAAAGGATTGGAGGCCAATTTTAGCTTCTCCCCTTTCAACTTTCACTTTCTCTCTCTAAACTGTTTTCTGTCAAATCCTCCCTCTCTTTTACCCTTTCTCTCTCTTCAGCACAAAAATGGCTAATCATCAGCCATCCTCCAATATTTCTAGATGGTTCATGGGGTGAAATTACTATTTTGCCAAATTTATCTATTTACTTTTACCATTTTACCATAATGTGCTCTATTATTTGCTAAAATACCTTCATTATCATTATTTAAATCGTGTTTAGCTTAACTAATTAATTCACATTAGTTCTAAGCTAATCCTCATGGTTAACTTAATTGATCATGATTAGTAAACCTTAATGATCCCATAATTTTTACTAATTATGTCTTAATCATGATTTGGTATTAATCCTATAGTGACATGTGTCATACTCCAATTCGCTTTCTTTTCTTACTCGTAATTCAGTATGTATGACTTCAAATAAATTTCTAGTTGAAGCATTAGATAGCGTAAAAATACTTAGTTTGTACACTGGTATTACATTCTACCCTCCTTACAAAAATTTTGTCCTCAAAATTTCAAACATCAAACAGATGAGGGTATTGACTTCTCATATCGTCTTCTTTTTCCCAGGTTGCTTCTTCTACCTGGTGATTACTCCAAAGAACTTTAACTAAAGGAATCTTTTTATTTCGAAGTTCTTTGGTCAAGTAATCGAGAATGCAAACTGGTTGCTCCGTATACTCCAATGTTGGTCGAATTTCGATATCTTCTTGTTGTACCACTTAGGATGGATCTCTTAAGCACTTCCTTAACATAGATACATGAAACACATTGTGCACTCCGGCCATTGATAAAGGTAGATTTAGTTCATATGCCCTTCCTGCAACTTTTTTCTTAATAAGAAAAGGGCCGATAAATCTTGGGCTAAGCTTGTCCTTTCTTCCAAATCTTACTACTCCTTTAAACGGGGAAACCTTTAAAAATACTTCATCTCCCTCATCAAATTCTAGCTCCCTTCTTCGTTGATCGGCATAACTCTTTTGTCGGCTCTGAGCTATTTTTATTTTGTCTCTGATTAGCTTCACTTGATCCAGTGTTTGTTGAATGATTTCAGGGCCTAGTATCTTGGCTTCTCCCACTTCATCCCAACACAAGAGAGATCGACACTTTCGACCATATAGAGCTTCATATGGTGCCATATCGATAGTAGCTTGATAACTATTGTTGTAGGAGAATTCTACTAATGGCAGCATCTTGCTCCATGTAATATTAAACTCAAGTACACATGATCTTAACACATCTTCCAATGTTTGGATTGTCCTCTCTGTTTGCCCATCGATTTGAGGATGAAATGCAGTACTAAAATTCAACTTTGTGCTCATTGCTTCGTGTAAAATTTTCCAAAACTTTGATATAAATCTTGAATCTCGATCTGACACAATAGATACGGGTACTCCATGCAACTTCACTATCTCCTGTATGTAGAGTTCAGCATATTGATGTAGTGAGAACGTCATCTTTACTTGTAGAAAATGGGCCGATTTTGTTAGGCGATCTATGATTACCCATATGCCATCATGTCCTTTTGTAGTTTTTGGTAATCCAAAAACAAAATCCATTGAAATATGTTCTCACTTCCATTCAGGGATAGGCAAGGGTTGTGGAGTTCCTGCTGAACGTTGGTGTTCGGCCTTTACTTGTTGGCAAATTAGACACAATTTAATATAATTTGCAATGTCTTCTTTCATATTTGGCCACCAATAGTGTAATTTCAAATCTCGATACATTTTTGTAGTTCCAGGATGTATTGAGAACATAGATGAATGTGCTTCAGATAACACCTTTCTTCGTAAATCTGAATCCTGTGGTACATACCATCGGTTTTTGAATTTTAAAATACCATCTTTTGAACAATGAAATTCAGAAGATTTATCAAGATCCCTTTTTGACTTATAATCCAAACACCTTGGATCTCTTAATTGTGCCTCTTTGATATCATCTAAAAGTGTAGGTCTAACCGTTAATGCAGCTATCTTACTAGTTACTTCCATTATAAGCTCCAGATCAAATTTTTGGATCTCCGATTGTAATGCAACCGATAAAGTTGATAATGTTGGTTGCTTAAAGCATGTTGTTCTACTTAATGCATCGGCAACAACGTTGGCTTTTCCTGGATGGTACTTAATTTCAAAATCATAATCCTTGACAAATTCCAACCATCTCCGTTGTCACATGTTAAGCTCTTTCTGTGTAAAAATATACTTCAAACTTTTATGGTCGGAATATACTTCACGTGACTTTCCATATAGATAGTGTCTCCATATCTTGAGAGCAAAAACTACAGCAGCAAGCTCTAAATCATGTGTTGGGTAGTTTTTCTCATATTCTTTTAGTTGCCTTGATGCATATGCAATCACCTTCCCCTCTTGCATAAGTACACATCCAATGCCTATTTTTGATGCATCGCAGTAAATACTAAAACGTCCATCTTCATTTGGAAGTTTTAATACTGGGGTTGTGGTCAGTTTATCTTTTAATACCTGAAAACTTTGTTCACAATCAAATAACCACCAGAATTTCATGTTCTTCTTGGTTAATCGAGTTAAAGGCATAGCAATTTTTGAAAATCCTTCAATGAATTTTCGATAATAGTCTACAAGTCCAAGAAAACTCCTTACATCTCCCACATTCCTTGGTTGTGGCCAATCTTTGATTGTTTGAATCTTTGCTGGATCCACGGATATACCATCTTCGTTGATAAAATGGCCGAGAAAATTCACTCGATCTAGCCAAAATTCACATTTAGAAAATTTTGCATATAACTTGTGTTGCCTTAATTTATCTAAAATAATCTCCAAATGCTTCTCATGTTCTTCTTTGCTTCTAGAATAGATAAGGATATCATCGATAAAGACGATTACAAATCTGTCTAAATATTCTCGAAACACTCTATTCATTAAGTCCATAAATGCCGCAGGCGCATTTGTTAATCCAAAGGACATTACCAAAAACTCATAATGTCCATACCTTGTACGAAATGCTGTCTTTGGAATATCTTCATACTTCATTTTAAGTTGATAATAACCCGAACGTAAGTCTATCTTTGAGAAAACTCGTGCATCAATGAGTTGATCGAATAAATCATCTATTCGTGGTAAAGGATACTTATTTTTTACCGTCAACTTATTCAACTCTCTGTAATCGATGCACATTCTCATTGTTCCATCTTTCTTCTTTACAAATAATACTAGAGCTCCCCAAGGGAAAAAGCTTGGCTGAATGAACCCCTACCTCATCAATTCTTCCAATTAACTTTTTAGCTCCTTCAATTCAGCTGGGGCCATCCTATACGGTTTTAGATACCGGTTCTGCGCCAGGGTATACATCAATTACAAATTCAATCTCCCGGTCGGTTGGCAAACCAGGAAGATCATCTAGAAAAACTTTTGTAAAATTTTGCACTACCGGGATCTCCTTCAGTTGGATACTTGGTTGTTTTTTAGTATCAATAATACTTGCCAAGAATCCTTCACACCCGCTTTTCAGTAATTGTTGAGCATTAAGAGCTGATATAATCGGCATTTTCTTTGCACACTTAGCTGCTTGAAACGAACAAATTTTTTTTATTCGGAGGATGAAAATAAACAATCTTGGTCCTACAATCAATTGTTGCATAATGTCGATGCAGCCAGTCCATTCCCAGAATTGCATCATAACCCTTCATTTTCATGACTATGAAATCAGCATATAGTATCCTATCATCTATCTTAACTATGCACTCTCGTATCACATGGCTTAAATGTAAATGCTCACCCGAAGGTAGCATCACATCATACTCATACTCTGCTTCTTGAGGGTAGCAATTAAGCATACATATAAACTCAAGTGAGATAAACGAATGAGTTGCACCTGAATCAATCAATGTATAAGCAGGTATATCCATAATATAAATGGTACCTGACACCACTGCAGATTCATTTGCCTCTTCTGGTTCTATCATTGCAAAAACACGCGGTGTCACCTTTGATATCTCCTTTTCTAGCATCGGGCAAAAATTGAAGATGTGCCCTGGTTGCTTGCATTTATA
Source organism: Begonia fuchsioides (assembly GCA_003255005.1). Taxonomy (NCBI): domain Eukaryota; kingdom Viridiplantae; phylum Streptophyta; class Magnoliopsida; order Cucurbitales; family Begoniaceae; genus Begonia; species Begonia fuchsioides. The sequence goes on from QAOC01043866.1 coordinate 77,906, forward strand.
ACATTGTCCAGTGCCTTTCAAGCATTCTCCTGAATGTTCTGTTTTACATTTTGGGCATTGTGGTGGTTGAGAAGACTTTTGAATTTTATTTTCTCTGCCTTGGTTTTGTAATTCTTCTCCTTGTCTTTTACCTTTCGTTGCAGTCTGCCATCTTTTATCTCTAGATGACTGCCCTTCAGTGTAAAATTTCTGAACATTCTCTCGATGTTGTTGAAATTTAACCTCACCTTCTTCTACTTCGAATACTTTAGTTACCACAGATGAGTACGGTAATTCATGCGTACCTGAAATTTTTACACCCCTATAAATTTCAGCTTTCAGGCCTTGGGTGAATTGATGCACTTTGTGCTCATTGTTGCTAACTAAATGACTAGCAAAATGAGCCAGGGATTCGAATTTCCGTACATATTCAGCCACACTTCCGGTTTGACGTAGCTGTACAAACTCCACTAGTTTACTTGTTCGGACTGTGCGACTAAAATACTTCTCGTAAAACACTTCTTTGAACTGCTGCCACATCATGGTTCAAACATTATTGGTGACCTTCACACTGTCCCACCAATATCGTGCATCTTTGGCTAACATATATGCTGCACAATTAACTTTCTCCCGATCTTCAATTTTAGCGTAATCAAACATATCTTCAAGTGTACGAACCCACTCTTCAGCATATGCTGGGTTCGATGATTGCCCGTCAAAACCTTTCACAGCTAAGATCTCCCGTCCCAACCACACGGGGATTTGATTGTTCTTCTCGAGCCATTAATCTTTCCAATTGTTGAAATTGGCGATCAACGATATCTGACAGCCGATTAACAACCTCATCTCTTGCAGGATTTCCTCTTACCATTTTCTACTTATCCTACATCGAGCAATAATGTATAAGGATACTATTAGCTTATAATAAGAAAAACTTACTAATATTGGAGCTCGTTCATGGTGGTAGTTGTGTTGTCGAGCTGTCTGCAAAAACGATTTTGACCTGGGCTCTGATACCATAAGTTTTTAACATCCTTCCTAGCTAGAAATATGTTCTTCATTTTTTTACTTGCAGCGGAAGATATTTTCTTGTAAAAATCATTTAAGGAATACATGAAAACTAAAATTACTTAAAACATATTTACAACATGTTACGTTTCTTAAACTATTTACAAGTGATATGTACAAAGTTCAAAACTTCTTCTCCTAACCATTATTTACGATTCTTCAAAATCTTTGCCCACAGATCAAAATTCGCTCAAACAACATCAACCACCTCCATGAACAAAGCGATTCATCTCGTACATCTCTTAGTGTATGTCTTCCTTACCTACATCATAAAACTTATCTATGAGCATAAGGCTCAACAAGTAGTATAAATATGCATGAACATGTACATGATATGCATACGTAAAACTTTTCTTTTTCGTTTTATTCTGGGTCTTTCATTCCTTTAATTTCTATCATTCCTTATCATTGGGGCTTCCTGGCAAGGAACGAGAGACCACAAACTTGAGTCCACCTAAGGGGACAACCAACTCGATTCCAAGGGTTGAGAGAGCACAAACTTGAGTCCACCTAAGGGGACAGCCAACTCAAATCCCTTCCCAATGATATTTACGTAACTTTCTCTTTCTTTATTTTATCTTTTCTTTCGTTGTGTTTCAAGCTCAACCCGAAACAACCATTTCATATTATGTTTCATACGAAATCTCATGCATGTAAATAGTTCGTAACTTTGTAGAAAACATGATGCATGAGATGTTCGTGGTATGAACGTGTCAAGCAATTAAGTAATATTCATAACATTAAACACAACAATCCATCATATCATAAACCAAATTATGCTTTTGTACATCATTTTATACGTGCATCTCATCTCAACATGTAAAGCATAAAACAACAGCAAAGTCCTATTATTCTATGATGTAGACCCAATTAAGGGCAAAACACACACAATACTACTTACCTTGTCTATCCTTAGCTAGTCTTTCTAGTAGTAGGTACTCTTGTGAATCACTTTCATCTCAATAACCTAATATCATTCACAATTTTCGGAATCAATGTCTTGTTTTGTGATAACTTCAAAATATCATAACTTTTTATATACACCATGAAATGCTATGATTCCAAAGCCTATATGTCACTCAAAGTGTCTACTTTAATGTGCTAAAACATCTAGGGCATGAGATTAGTCCATCATTGGCTTCAGATACGAAATCTTAATTTGTACAGAATTGATACTTTTATGGCAACTTTGATAAAATATACACAACTTCTACCAATTCCAGATTTCCATCATTCATAAAAATATATATGATATTCCAACATGATTGGTTAACCAGTAAACAGAACCATGGATCAAAACTTTTAATTTTCGTGTATCACTCATAACCAACTTGCAAAGTCATTGATAATCCTATAATTCTCACTTATCCTTAATGTAATCATGTGAATAATCTTAATAACTCTAAACCACGTAAAAATAAGGTCATAACTCTTGAGTTTTAGCTCAATAGATTCCTCTTGATGAGAGGAACACTTCTCTTCAAAGGATTGGAGGCCAATTTCAACTTCTCCCCTTTCAACTTTCACTTTCTCTCTCTAAACTGTTTTCTATCAAATCCTCCCTCTCTTTCACCATTTCTCTCTCTTCAGCACAAAAATGGCTGATCATCAGCCATCCTCCAATATTTCTAGATGGTTCATGGGGTGAAATTACTATTTTGCCAAATTTATCTATTTACTTTTACCATAACCTGCTCTATTATTTGCTAAAATACCTTCATTATCATTATTTAAATCATGTTTAGCTTAACTAATTAATTCACATTAGTTCTAAGTTAATCCTCAGGGTTAACTTAATTAATCATGATTAGTAAACCTTAATGATCCCATAATTTTTACTAATTATGTCTTAATCATGATTTGGTATTAATCCTATAGTGACATGTGTCATACTCCAATTCGCTTTCTTTTCTTACTCATAATTCAGTATGTATGACTTCAGACAAATTTCTAGTTGAAGCATTAGATAGCGTAAAAACACTTAGTTTGTACACTGGTATTACATGTTGTGACATGATACTCGAAGTAATAGTAATGTTGAGTTTCGTAACGATGTTACTGAAATCTTAGTTCTTTGTAAGTCAAGTCTGGATCAATTTAATGATGCTTTATAAATAGTATTAACGGAATTACAAGTCTTACGAACATTCTGAAATTTCTAAAGCGATTTTCTCGCGCTTTGGTCCAACAAATCATGAAGACCCTTCAGAAGCTTTGACTTGACTTCGATAGACTTCTCTATCAAGAATCATTTGAAAAATTATCTCACCATGTTGATGACTTACTTTGAACATTCCTCGTTGGGCGTTTTATAGGAGGACTTCAACATGAAATTTGATTAGATGTTAAAATCAAGCATCCTCACACTTTTACATATACGATTAGAGTTGTTCGTCTGATTGAAGAATAAATTCACCTACATAAGAAATCAAGACAACTAGTTTAATCCTCATCAACAACGACGATCTCAAAATTGGATAGTGATCGAATAGCGAGTGACTTAGGCCCTCCACCAAATCAAAAAGTGCATTTAAACTCAAATACTCATATCACATTCCAAAAGATTCACTAACTAAAAGATTTGGGAACATCGAGAAAAGTGGTTGTGTTATTATTGTGATGAGATGTATGTTCAAAGCCATAGATGTACACGTCCACAACTGTTTATGATCGTAGATTACTATCATTTGAGTCTCGATGAAAATAATGTTGGTGAATCTCTGACATGAAATATATAATGTTCAAATATCCTTGTGGACAAAGATTCATAATGGTGGAAGAACGATGTGGATATTTCAATTATCCAATTCTTACTATTTTATATTTTATTTTATTATCCTAATTCTAATAAGTCACGTTCGTCGTGGTCATTAATAAAAACGAATGACTTGTTGAAATCATTCTTTTCCTCCCCAAGTACCTCTATACGTTACACAAAAAAAGTGAAAACAATGTTGTGTCAAGTTTCCCCACCGTTCTGATGTACTCTCTTTAAGTTAAGTAGGACTCATCCTCTGAAGGTAAGAATGACCTAATATGTTATTGATAGCTCATCTCATACCAACAATGAGAGTGCACAATTGCACATTGCTTGTGAAAGTAAAATTGATATTTGTATTGTATAAAAGTGTGAATGTCATCCATACCTTATACAATATGTCTGTGAAAGCTCTTGTGTAAAGCGGAGAATATTATTCTTGGAGCATCGAAGAATGTTACATAAACATATATTTTTTCACTGTGAAAAATAATATATAATTCAAAGTGGTTCCTCTATTGAAAAAAAATCTAAATGATTGTCATATAAATGAACGCGGGAAAATATGCATCGACAATACTTGAGAAGAACAAATCTTGAAGATTTGTGATATTATAAGATAATATGTATCAACTATCAACCAAGAAGTAACATAGATATGTGATTTTCATTTCTGAACCTTTAGCACAACAACTTTTGACATCAAGTTATAACTTGATATCGGGAGCACTAGTTCAAGATTTATCTAATAGTTTACTTTTTAATTATAAATGGAAGAAAATATAGAAACATAAATGAAATGAAATAGTTCACTCAACAAACTAGTTCATGTGACGACTTAGATTGTTAAATCACATAATCATTTCTTTCTCAGTTTTAACTATATAAAGCTACAATGGAGATATAATTGTTAAAGTCATTCAGAAACCTTAAACACTAATTTGATATGAACCTTAAGAAAGAAGACATTGATTAAATAAATGATTACATGATATCATGGCTGTAGTCCGAAGAGTCATGAAGGATGCCTACTTCCTCAACCAGCAACTCTTCATGATTAAGCTCAAGAATCTATTTAATCTGGTGCCTCTCTCGTTCTCGACTTTTTCGTTTCCATCGATAGGGTTTTGAGTTGGAACGACGACAAACTAAATTTGATTTTCCTTATGAACTTCAATTATCTACCCACCATAGCCTATAACAAATACTTGAATGACAAAGACGTAATATTTTGCCTTAAAACTTTCGGCGTCAAATGACTCTCACATCTAAACAAGGAAAGGGCAAATTTATCTCTATAAACAAACATGATAACTAGAAGGATAAATATCAATATACACCTTTAACTATGTTAGTAGTTACAGCAAATACTTTGAACTTTAAAAATCTTCAATACACCTTCAACTTTACCATAATTTTAACTAACACCTTATCATCACGTTTTTTTCTAATTTTTTGATGTTGACCAATTTGATTTGGTATTTTTTTCAATTTGATTAATTTAATATTTTTTTTCGAGACAAATGAATATATAATAATTAATTTACATTTTAATTTAATCCATTTATTTTTGTAAAAACAAGAATTTTCACAAATTTATAATTTTTTCAACTTTTTTGCTATCATTTGTTAAAAAAATATGTTAATTAAATAGATGAGCATCATTAAAATTTACAAAAAAAATTTGATGAGAATGCATTCGTTACAATTATGGTAAAGTTTAAGGTGTTTATCGACGACTTTTAAAGTTCAAAGTGCCTGTTGCAATTACCTACATAACTCATTATTTAAATTTTTGTTTACCTTATATCACAATTGCACCAGTGAAAAAATTGAGAAATTAAAATTTATTTAAATTATTACCTTCTTACTCTTATAGTCTTATTTGGATGAGGCAAAAGTAAAAAAAAAGCTTCCAATTATTACAAAATAAGTTAAAAAATTCTTAACTTTGAAATAAGGTAATAAATCCTAGCTAGGGCCAGGTATAAAAATTTCTCACATGCAGCCCCCACATGTTGGTAGCATGGGGTGAAGCACTTACACGTCACCCCATGTATTTCGACTTGCTAATTTTTTTAGAAGCCATTCTTAACGAAACTCTAAAAAATTTTAATTTTCATCATGCATCCTAGATATGGAAAATTATTTCTAGACTTTCAAGGCTAATAGATATGACCCTACATATGATACTAAGACATATACAGAGTAAGATCATCCCAGCCAAAGTCATCTCGACCTACACATATTTGACTCAGTCGACTCATTTCCATGTTGCATGTTTTGAGCTCATCCCCGGAGTGTAGGACGTGGGAGCAAGACAGATTATTTCGCGATGTATATGCACACCAAGTGATTATCTTGTTGAAGCCTATTATGTTTGTCACATTTGATTTGATAGTCGTATCTCATATGCTTGATAGGATTTGGCTATGACATTTTTTTCTGATTCAAGAAAGAACCACGTGCAGAGGGGTTAGTACAACTATTTTATGCTAATTCTAGTGACATTGGCGGGGTTGCCAATGAGGCTATCCATGAAACATGACTTTGGAACCGGTCAAAATATATTGTAGCAAGTCTTTTGTCGATACAAACAAGTTTTTCATTTTATGAGTACTTGTATGACCATTAACAATAGCATTAATTTTACTTGTAAATTCAACATTCATCTTCGAAGCGTGTAGCCGTCATGGACAATCATCTTGTCTTTGTCTCAATTGCATGGCTTAGTCATCTCAATGAATTTTACATCATTTGATAATGATTGCATTGCAACATCGACATTGTCTTTTTACCCTTGAATATCACAGTATATGAGTTCTTTTTCTATGAATGACACTTTATTGTACGTCAGCTTGTAAGCTCAATGATATGGTTCGGTTAATGGAATGCAGGAAGATAAGAAAGGTGTTGGTTGAGATTTGGCTAGAGAAAAATCCTGGATTTTAGGTGATATTGTGATAGGTTGATCTCGGGTTGCATACGGAGTTTGTGGCTGAAATTTGGAGGGTTTGTTATGGAATGAGAGTAGAGCTTATCCTTTAAAAATTAGGGTAATAGCTCTATGGAATAGGGAGTCATGCAGATGGGAGTATCAGGTGGTAAAATTGGATGGACGAAGGGATTCAAGGGGATGGTTCGGAAAATTGGATGGTGACCAAGGATGGAGAAGAGCTAGTGTGGATTACACGCTTAACCTAAGTTCACGAGAAAATGGCTGAAGTCGTGTAGCACGACCTAACTCACCCTAACTCGGAAGGGGAGTAAAAACTTTGAAGAAACTCTTGGAGATTGTCAGATATGACTCACAGTAAAATACCGAGTCTTGGAAGGAGAACCGACCAAGGAGAGGAGAGGCAAAAACACTCTTTCTATTTCAAGTTGGCTTCATCAGAGGACGTGCCAGTTGTCAAATTGGCATAACAAGTTTCGGAGGTCCAGTTGTGCCGGATCAAATTGTAGTACCCATGCTTTGTTGCTTGGACCACTAGCATGGGGGCTTCGACTCCTTCTTTTATCCGACCTTCATGCTTTGACTTCAAAGGAAAGAATTGGAGCTGAACAAGGTTTAATTCTTCAATGATATAGGGAGCTACAAAATTAGAAAACACATTAGATAAACATTCATGGTAAGAGAATTTTTTGGCCCTCCATATCATGTCATTCTCCTGGGATTGATAAGGATTTGTCCTCAAATCCAATGGTGAATTTTCCTCATTTCCTTCCTCCACTTTATCCCCAACAAAAGCAGAAAGATCTTGGACACTGAAATTGGCCGAGACTCCATATTCCCTGGGTAACTCTAGCTTGTAAGTATTGGGATTATCCTTCTCCAAAATCTTGAAAGCCCCATTGGCTCTAGGTGCTAGCTTGGAACCTTTCCTTCCTTAGATATAGCCATACCAAGTCTCCTATTTTGAAATTTACTTCCTTTCTTCCCCGGTTGGCACACTTCGCATTGGATTGATTAGCTCTCTTGATGGATTTACTAATTTTCTCATGCATGCTCTTCACCAACTCCTTCTTATTGATGAAAAGGTTGGATTTGGTCTCAACCTCCTTCCGAGCGGGTTGATCATTGGCGATTTGATCCGGACCTAAGGGAGCTAGTTTGATTGCCCTCCCTTCAAACTTGAAAGAGTAATGGTTTGTAGAACCATCATGGAGGACTCTTCGGTCATATTGCCACGGCCTACCCAACAAAATGTGGCTTGCACTCATCGGCACTACATCACAAAGGACCTTATCCTCGTAACCGCCAATCGCAAACGCCAAGTGTACTTGCTTTGAGACTTTGATGTCCTCCTTGTCATTCAACCACCTTAATTTGTAAGGGCTTGGTTGCGACAAGGTTTCAAGCCCTAGTTTCTCCACAAGATCTCGTGAAACCACATTGGTGAAACTCCCACTATCTATGATAAGAGAGCACACCTTTCCTTGAATAAGACACCGGCTATGGAATATATTCTCCTGCGGAAGATCATCATTTCAGACTTGGGAATAGAGCACTCTTCGGATCACCATCAAAAGTGGTCCTTCTTGCGCATAATAGATCTCCTCCTCGGGTTCTAGTTCTTCGCTAACCTTTTCCATCATTTAATATTCTCTCTCAACTTCATTAGTGCCCTCCCTAAGAACCATGACTCGTTTGTTGGGGCATTTAGAAGCAATGTGGCCCAAGCCAAGACACTTGAAGCATTTGCTCCCTTGTCTGAGGCCTATGATTTTCATAATTGGGCTTCCCCTCATCGTCTTTCTTTTGGAACCAAGGCTTCACAAAAGGGGGCTTTTCCTCCACCTTAGAAATGGGTTTGTATGGAGGGGTAGTTTCAGGAGCAAATTGGTTAACCACCCCCTTTCCTTTTCTCTTCACTTGCCTTTCCACTTTCATGGCAAGTTGAATGACCGCATCAATGGTATCAATCGGTTGGAGTTCCACTATGTCTCTGATCTCTTTGTTTAAACCTCTTATGAACCTTCCAATGATCTGCTCCTCAGGCTCTTCAAGGTGACATCAAATTCTAAGGGTCTCAAATTCGGTCAAATACTCCTCCACCAAAAGAGTTCCTTGTGTTAAGGATTGGAGTTGAAGGAAGAGTTCTTGTTTGTAGTAGCTCGGGACAAACCTCCTTCTCATGAGCATTTTCATAGCTCTCCACGAGGGAATATCTTCCTCTCCTTCTCATCTCCTTTGGGACTTCACACTATCCCACCATAAACTAGTATAACCCGTGAGTTCCAAGGAAACTAATTGCAATTTCAACCTCTCTGAATAGTTGTAACAATCAAATACCTTTTCCACTTTCTCAACCCAATCAAAAAACACATCTCCATTACAAGAACCATTAAATGATGGAATTGATACCTTGTTGTTTTTCATCTCGTCTTCACGGTAGGGTCGTTCAATATATTGAAGATCCTCTTCGGAGTCCTCTAAGACTTGGTGTTGAGGTCTTCTCACCCTATTCCCAGTTTTTCTTCTTGGAACGGGAGTTTGAGGAGGTCTCATTGGAGGTTGCCTTTACTCCAACCTTTGGAACACGGTTTCAAACTTCTTGTTGATCTCATCTAGCTGCCCTTGGATGCTAGATTTTGCTTTATCCAGGTTAGAGATCGCCGGAGGTGGGTTTTGTTGTGGAATATGGTCTCGGATAGGGTTATTGTTGGCTCCACTTCAAGTCATCATGCCTTAACTCAAACGTTAACCAAAATAAGAGTCAAATGGAAGAGTGAGAAGGGATGGGAGGCTCTGATACCAAATGATATGGTTCGGTTAATGGAATGAGGGAAGATAAGAAAGGTGTTGGTTATGATCCGGCTAGAGAAAAATCTGGGATTTTTGGTGATATTGTGATAGGTGGATCTCGGGTTTCATACGGAAGTTTGTGGCTGAAATTAGGAGAGTTTGTTATGGAACGAGAGTAAAGCTTATCATTTAAAAATTAGGGTAATAGCTCTATGGAATAGGAGTTATGCAGATGGGAGTATCGGGTGGTAAAAATGGATGGACGAAGGGATTCAAGGAGGTGGTTCGGAAAATTGGATGGTGGCCAAGGATGGAGAAGAGCTAATGTGAATTAAACGCTTACCCTAAGTCCACAAGAAAGTGGCTGAAGTCGTATAGCACGACCTAACTCACCCTAGCTCGAAAGGGGAGCAAAAACCTTGAAATAACTCTCAGAAATTTCCGGATATGACTCACTGGAAAATATCGAGTCTTGGAGGGAGAACCGACCAAGGAGAGGAGAGGCAAAAACACTCTTTCTATTTCAAAATGCAAATAATGCTCAAAACCTAGGTAACGAGATGAATTTATACTCCCCCCTCTTTAACAAGGTCGGTGGCTCCCAAAAGCCTCTAATAAGGGTGGTGGCTCCCAAAAGCCCATGCAAAAGTTAAATCTCATGCAAAAATCCTAATCCTAAAAGAGAGTTTGTAAAAGCTGAAACAAAAGTTAGAAACATTCAAAAAAACAAGATAGTGAAGTCCTTCTCCCTTGGAGTTAGGCTTGGACCAATGTCTTGATGCTTGTGGACTTCAAAAGGGGAAATTGTTCTTCCCGGGTAAGGCTCTTCTTGGGCTCTCTATGATTGCATCGTTTGACAAAGCAAATAGTGTCCAATTTAAAAGTTTTACCACTTTTTGGAAACCTTGAAGGATTGGCTACATTTCGTATGAAGACGTTGTCTTCATCAGAGGGCAGGCCGGTTGTCAAATTGGCAGAGCAAGCTTTGGAGGTCTAGTTGTGCCAGATCAAATTGTGGTACCCATGCTTTATTGTTTGGACCACTAGCATGGGGGCTTCGACTCCTTTCATTCGACCACCATGCTTTGACTTCAAAGGAAAGAATTGGAGCTGAACAAGGTTGAATTCTTCAATGATATATGGAGCTACAAAATTAGAAAACACATTAGATAAACATTCATGGCAAGAGAATTTTTGGGCCCTACATATCATGTCAATCAATCTATGTTCTCTTTTGCTTCTAGACTTTGACTCTTCCATTGATGCACCATATTTCGACAAATTGCTTGAATTTCTATTCACATTGCTTGAACTTTCATCTGTATTACAAAAATTGTAATTATATACTACATTTTTCGCTCGGTAGTTTTTTTTGTACAAATTTCAATTAATAATTCACATTATTATTTATAGAGAAAATCATTGTGGGTGACACTCGTTGTTGCATGCATCTGAATCTCAACGAAGTGTGAATGGTTAGACCGACACATGGAGGTCACGTGTGGGTAATTCCAAAACCCGCCTTTACCAGGATTTAATTTACATTTCTAAATTCAGAATGTTTTTGACATATTTTCTAATACTTCATTGGAGGAAGCCTGTGTTTTTCTTTGGATATTGAAAGAAGAATCAAAGAATATTAATGTCTAATTATTTGTTAAAAAATCATAAATATTAAGGTCTTTAATATATCAAGGTGTTTAATGTCAAAAATTATTTTTTGAGATATTATTTGAAATTGTCGCTCAAGTTCTTTAATTTTTTAATTAATTTGAGGCGGTTTTTTTTTTAAAAGATTAATCCGGTGAGGTTTGAGTCCGGAGGGCTAAGATGGAAGATTACACATCTTTCAATTTTCGATTTACTCAGTTGGCTTTCAGATAACGGCGCTCTGAGAAAAGCCGGGAATTTCGAGGAGCTATGGGTCGTTTGGTTCTCAATCACTTTCTCGTCCTTTCACATTCTTCTCCGAGCTTTACTCATCTGTAATCATCTCTTTCCACCCAATGCTGCATAGTCTTCCATTCTTCTCCCGATTAATTACTGTGAAGACGTGCTTTTGTTTTTTGGTTTCGAGCAGGCCGCGTTACGGATTTGGAAGGAAACTGTTTGAGTCACCTCCGCCTTTTCGTCATTCTCGCGTTTCCATTGGTTGTACTGGTACGGTTTTACGGTGCTGTTCCAGCTCCCCCGACTCGGTCACAAGTTCCGTGGAGCATCCTCCCAGCTCAGTGAAGTAATTACTTATTTGATTGATTCTTTACGCTACTTTGTGTTGTTTTATTTTTCTGGATCATGAAAATGATTAATTTATGTGAAATTTTCGTCCAAGACGCTTACCATAGTGCTACTTTGTTTAGTTCCTGAATTCAAATTGAAAGCAGAAAATGCACAAATGTTAACAGTGTATTGGGATTAAAAAGAGTGATGCCATAATAAATTTTTGGCTGCCTTCCACGGTAAATTTACTTTCATATTGATTACACTTTTTGGGAGAGCCAATTTTTGAGTACTCTATTCTTATTGAATCATTTCCGAAGAGATGCTTTTTGTTTTTAGTCTTTTGAATGTGCTAGCTCTGTGCTCTTAACCAAGTTGGCGTAATTATTGTACAGGAAGAGAATCGTATCTGGTGTTCAGCCCACAGGATCTGTTCATCTCGGGAATTATCTTGGTGCCATAAAAAATTGGATTCCTCTTCAGGTTGTTATTATTCTGATAGTCATATCATGCATTAAATATTTACACGATTGTTGATTATAATTTTCGACGATCTGAAATTAAGCTCAAATATCTTGAGAAACTTCCTTGCACTGCAAAAATATTGCTGCATTACAGTTTTCTTTCAGATGTCTAATTCTCTTCCATAGAGTGAATGTTTGTATAAAACCATACTGTTCTTTAACGTGAAATGCTATCACTGTCAGAAACCTTATGTTGTAGCTTTAAAAGATACCAAGATTATCTCTGTGAACAAAACATGTATTATGTTGTCTCATTTAATCAACGTCCATTGCTTTCAACTCTAATATATTCCAGTAAACTGTGTCAGGAAACTTTATACTTCTGGCTCACGTTTTTTCCTTTCAATTCCATTTAAATCACATTACTCATGTTCTTTCTGTTTGAAATTTCAAGTGTTTAATTATTGTATTTTTATTTACAAATCTGCAGAATACATATGAAACACTTTTCTTCATTGTGGACCTTCATGCGGTAAGCCAACATTTTTTTATTTTTTTCCAGGATCTTTTTCTTGTTGTTGATGCCTGATGGGTATTTGACTGCTGTTAAAACCTTCAAAACTCTTACCTGCTTTAATCTTCTATGCCTCAACTAAAAATAATTAGTAGATAATTATTCCATGATTTTCCTGTTTCTTCTAGTTTGTTTTTTTCATCAGTTCTCTGTTTTAGTAAATGCAGATATAACTGTTATTTCTTTTTTTGTGTTGTTTTAATCATTGATATGCATTAATAAAAAGTAATTATAAGATAAAAGAGGAAGAAAACCTTCTCAAGAGAAACACATTGAAAATTTCACTTCTGTTAGAGAGAAACACACTATAAGATATGTCTGAAAAAATTTAGAACTATAAACTCATTTGGCGATAGTGAAATTAACTCTATCCTTTAGATTGTTACTTTACTTTGTATCATCAAAGGGAATAGTATTGTGTTGAAGCCAAATATTCATAAAATTGCCAACACACTCAATCTCAAAATAAGATTATGCTTCTAGGACTCGTCGTGTGAAGTAAATATTGATAAGGAAGTTATGAATTTTTGTGCAAGCCTTGATAACTTGTTAAAGGGAGATGAAAGATACACCCAAAATTTCTCTTATAAACTTACACTTAATCATTATATAATTTTCTTATGAGTCTAGAAGAAGGGACAACAATGTAGAACCAATAACATGTTTCTCCTTATGATTTTTTGTACTATGTAAATCTTCTCGAATAAGGTTCCAAGCGAACACGTGGAGCTTGAATGAGATTCCTTCATTTTTGTTGATGATATGACAACTTGCCACATGACATGTTGAAGAGGGAAAATTTGTGGCTTTATATGAGTATGGGTGTGGGCCTGACTTATGAGTTTAGGAAAGATGAGGCATGTTGGGGATATGGATGAAGGGCAAATCAAAGAAGTCAACATTTCTTTTCACTCAGCACTACAAACTTCTCCTTTTAAGGTAGTCTACGAGCAACTACCGCCAACATTACTCATTTATGATCTAGGTTCAGCCCGAGTTGAGGTCGTCGATGAAGCACTCAAAGGGAGGGACAGTGTGTTAATTCACATACGTGAGAAACTCACACAAGCTCAGGCTCGCATGATGGCGCAATATGATAAATCACATCGTAAGGTGATATTCTAGGTAAATGATTGGGTTTGGCTGTGCCTTCATCCTTTCTTTCGTCGTGCCTTAGCCAACTCCTCCATCCATAAGCTTTTGTCTAAGTTCTATGGGCCGTTTCAATTACTTTGTCATATAGGAGACGAGGCTTATCAACTAAAGTTACCGAATATTTGTCGTCTCCGCAACGTATTCCACATCAGTTTATTGAAACCATTTAAAGGAGCAGTTCCTCCGACAACATCTCTGATATCTCCTATTCGTGAAGGCCGCACACTACTTAAGTCATCGATGATCTTATTCACGCGACTTAACACAGGAAGTTGAGAATTACTGGTTCAGTGGGTGAGTTTGTCTTATGAGGAAGCTACATTGGAAATGCTTCATGAGTTTCGCAAAGAGTTTCTCTCCATTAAGTTTGAGGACAAGTTACTTTTCCAAGGGGGGAGTGATGTTACGAGCATAATACCAATGAGCTCTTTCGCAAGAAAACAACATTTTAGGAAAAAAAATCTAATTAGGAAATAGTTTATCTCCTTTATTTAAAATTATGCTAGTTTCCTAATATTTCTTGTAGTTTTTATTTCCTTATTTTTGAATTAATATATATATAAGACTAGTTTCTTAATTCTAATATTTCTTAAGTTGAATTAAGTTTTTTTGTAGCATATTTAAATACATCAACCTTAAGAGGTTAAGCATCAATCAAGTTTATTTAGTATTTTAATCTTTTTTTCTTTTGTGAAACGTTCTCTTGCCTTTTTGAGAAGGAAACAGGGGTTGTCACCCGATCCAAAGACAAACAACCTAAAAAAACATATCAGAAGTTAGAAATAAATGATTTCATGTTGGTGTTGGTTCAAGTGTCTCTTCATTAGATGTGAATATGTTTGCGTCTACCAAAAATTATTTCATTGTTGTGTGGTGTCCAAAAAAATGGTTGCATTCCTTGTAAAAGAGAATGGGGAATGCCATCCTATTTCATTTTCAGTACAATTGAATACTTGAAGGATGGAATGGAGAATTGCAATTTGACAATTTTTACCAATTTAAGTCTTAGTATTTTCTGTACTTTTGTTAGTGATATGAGGTCCTTTCTTTTGGTTTATCTTTATGGTTTTCGCTATGAGTTGTTTTTTTATTCATCTTTTACAGATCACATTACCATATGATAGAGAACATCTATCTATTGCAACAAGAGATACCGCAGCAATCTATTTGGCCTGTGGTGTCGACACCTCCAAGGTTGACCACATCTTTAGCTTTTAATAATATCTAGTAATTTTCATATAGTGATGTATTTTTTTATGGTGGTGTATTCGATTTTATTGGTGTAATACAAACATTTAAATCCTTACCTTATATATAGTCTCGTGCTTTTCCTTTCCTATATAGGAATTGTCGTGTACAATTTTTCATACAATGTGCTCTATACTCTGCAGGCCTCTGTTTTTGTGCAGTCTCATGTACGTGCTCATGCAGAATTGATGTGGCTTCTTTCCTCTTCTACACCAATTGGTTGGCTTAACAAAATGATCCAGTTTAAAGAAAAATCCCGCAAGGCGGTACGATAGTAGCTTTACTTTACAAACAATCAAGTTACTTGTATTACTGGTTGTTCTTTTTCTTAAAAGTTATTTTGTATTTATTTCCTAAGAAGGGCTGGGAATGTCGTGTCTTAAAAAGTGGTACCATTGGCGTTTAATTTTAGAAGTTTAATCTTTTCTTTTCTTCAAGAGTTTAGCACATAGTCCTTCATATTATTCTAGTATAATAAGAAATTGTTATTTTACATTAGCAATATCTCCTCTTCCGTACGAGATTTTGTAGTGCTCTGTTTGCTGTTTATTCTGCAGGGAGATGAGAATGTTGGAGTTGGTCTTTTAACTTATCCGGTCCTTATGGCTTCTGATATTCTTTTGTATCAGGTAATCTCTCACCTTTATCTTTCAATTTTATGTCTTTGTAGCATAATCATGCCTTTTTCAAAGCATTATAAAGTTAACCTGATACAACCCCAAAATGTAAGAAAGAACACAACAAAGAAGAATAGAACAAAGGAAAGACCAAGATCAATCAAGATAGATTGATTTCATTGTATGTAAAATAAAAAACACAAGCAACATGCAATTTGAAGATTTTTGCTCCCTCCTGAGCTCGTTACCCCCAAAAGAATTTTCGTTTGTTCACTCCTTTTAATGTCCTCCCTACTCCCACACCATATAGGATTACAAACTCTTTAACCCACCAGTGCTTCCTTTATTTAAGGTGTATCATCATTTTACCCTAGTAAGTTACTGTGTCTTCAAGGTGATGAAAAAAGTGGAAGTTGAAAAATGTCCCAGTAGTTACAATCGATAAGCTTGTTAAAGTAGTTTCTTGAGAACTAGCTCGAAAGATTTTGTTTTGTAAGTAATTGGGGAATTTTTCCACTTTGATTGTAGCTATGAAGATAGATTGATGAGATGTCATTTCAAAGGTCAGGCCAGCCAATGCTCATGCATGAGAATGTTCTGCTGAAGAATAGATTGGGCATTTGTAAAACTTTGCTAAGAGAAAAAACTCACAAATAAATTTTGATAGGCTAGGCTTCATTTTGACCCAACCTAAACTCTAGCCCTTTGTAGCCCTAAGGTTGTCAACTTACACCTACCTTTTGAGCAGCCGTTTTATCTTACCTAAACCCTCTATGTCAGTGGTTCGCTAGAGATCATTCAAGGATGGTAGATTGATTTGATTCTATGTAAAATGGAAATTATGAAAAGTAATTCGAAGGGTTTGCTTCTTCTCGAACATGTGGCAGCTCGTCGCCTCTAAAAGACGTAACCCTAAAGTTCTCCTTCCTTTCTTCTCCTCTATTCACTCCCTTTTATGTCTCCTCCCCACTCCCACACACCCACACGCTACATTGTGTAACGAACACCGAACCCACTAGTGCTCCGTTCTATTAAGGACTATCATAATCATAACAAAGTAATTTAACCTTGTATATATATATATATATATATATATATATACATATATGTCTGTGTGTATTTATGCTTGCATATATAAAAAGTATTATTTTTTCAGCCACTCTGGCCTTTTGGAGTTTTTAAATGTTATCATGCCTTAATTTAGGCTGCAATTTCTTTTCCTCCATTAAGAATCTTGCATCATGCTCTTGGCCTATCAGGTTTAATATCCATTAGACCATTACCTTGTTGAGTATTTATATTTATTTAGCTATTCTCTTTTCAACTACAATTTGAATTGATATGTCTCAGTGTCTAACGACTTCCTTCTAACATAGGAAGTGAGAATGAAAAGAATACTTCTCTCTTAGCATAGTATTTTGGTAGATTTAATTTCCTATTAAATACAATCTCTGCAACTCTTGGATGTGCTTGTAAAGCTACATATTTGTGATGACTCAAAAATGTAATCTTCTTATTAGTTCTTGTATTCATATGCAGTCTGACTATGTCCCCGTTGGTGAAGACCAGAAGCAACACCTAGAGTTGACTCGCGAGATAGCTGAGCGCGTTAATTATTTATATGGAGGCCGGAAGTGGAAGAAATTGGGAGGGTGAGGAGAATAACATTTTGTCTTGAAAATACTTTTTTTGCTATGGGTGTTTCTCAATATGGACTGATTTATATTCAATTTTTCCCAGACGAGGAGGTACTATTTTTAAGGTGGATCGTTGACACCCTCTTTTCCTCCATATTTTTAGTTTCTAATGCAAAGTTATATTTACCCTCTAATATGCATCATTTAGGTCCCTGAGCCCGTTATACCACCAGCTGGAGCAAGAGTGATGTCCTTAACTGATGGTTTGGCGAAGGTTATCGATTTCTCTCTTTTTTTCAGTTACATGTTTTTTGTTGTGTGATAATGCTTTATTTTTGCTTAATTTCATAGAATATAATGATTTAATTGAAGCAACTTAAAAGACTTTCTTGGCCCATTTCATCTCAAAATAATATTCACGCTTGGAGTCTCGAAGCTTCAATCTGCTGTTAGACGTGAAACGTATTTAGGCATGTAGGTGAGTGTGAAAGCTGGTTTTTACTCTGATTTGCCTTTTCTTTTGATAGATGTTATTAAAGAAATCTTAGTTATCTTCATTGGGGAATTTATAAGGAGAAATTTGTTTTTTTATTCTCTAGTAGTGAAGACAAGGGTGAGGTATGTATCATTTGTTTTCCTTTTAAGATTTCATCCTATTTTCTGATTTTTTTAATTCAATATTGTAGATGTCCAAGTCTGCACCTTCTGATCAGTCCAGAATTAATCTTCTTGATCCAAAAGATGTAGGTAGTTTTTCGTTGTTTTCATGTTTATTCCTTTGATTCTTTTTTCTTATTCTAGTATTTCTTTTACCTTAAACCAATTTTCATGTTGAATCCATTTTATTTATATAGGACTCATGTG
The DNA here is from genome assembly GCA_003255005.1 of Begonia fuchsioides. NCBI lineage: Eukaryota > Viridiplantae > Streptophyta > Magnoliopsida > Cucurbitales > Begoniaceae > Begonia > Begonia fuchsioides. The sequence continues at coordinate 96,239 of QAOC01043866.1, forward strand.
ATATAAAATCTTTAAATTGTTTGTATAAAGGATTAATTTTTGATAAGTTGTATAGTGTACATGCGTGATATGAGAATGCTAATGCTTCGTTTAAGAACTTCAGCATTTTTGTAGTTCTGATAATCATAATTTTTATTCTATCATTGTATAGCTTATGATTCTTTAATTACTTGAGAGAGTATCTTCAGGACTTTTCATATTTTATTTTGCGTTTGAAATTATCTGGCTCTAATATGATAATTTTTTTTTATATTTTTGAATAGTGTCTTTGGGTTGGACGGAGTAACCAAAGATGTAAACTATCTTATGAGAATCACATTTTAGATACTTCTGAGTTATTTGACTACTACATTGCTATCTTTTCATAAAATACAATGCTGAATAATAATAATGTGTGTGATAATACTAAATTTCTCTTTGTAGAATGAGATACTTTTAAACAATAAACGATTTTTTTTTTTCGTTTTTGGTCATATTCAATTTGATGGACATACTGAAATTTTAACCTTTGTTTTCTGTTGATGATAAAGTTTCCAATTGTCCCTTGTATTTTTCATTTTGCAGTGCAATATGTTTCATTTACAAATTTATTTATGGGATTTTACGATTTGGTGATCATACATATATAGTCCAGTCTTATGAGATAAAAATCTCTAACTGAGAACTCATTCAATTGTCTACCAATAATTAGCTAACATTCTAGACCATAAAGAGTGTTACAAACTTTTTTAAGCTCCTGTTTTCTTTTTCAAATATCTCTACACCTTTTAATCTGAATTCACTTCATTTTATCGTAGGTCATAGCAACCAAGATAAAACGATGCAAAACAGACTCATTTCCTGGGTTAGAATAACTATTTTGTTATAACTGTTCTAGGCTTCTTATTATTTCGATTCTTTGCCCTAAGAGTTGTTGATTAGTGCTCTTTTATTTGTGTTAATAGATTGGAGTTTGACAATCCTGACAGACCTGAATGCAATAATCTTCTTTCCGTATATCAGCTTGTTTCTGAAAAAACAAAGGAGGTATAAATTCATGTGCAGCTTTAATTAGTTTCGAAATTATTTTGGTGCATAAAAATTAATAAACTTTAGTTTCTCTTTGATTACAGTTAAAGAAGAAAAGGTCTCTCAATTGATTAAGGAATTGATGCTGATTTTGTATGACAACTTGCTTGATGTGTTCTGATAACAATCAACATGTGCATTCATTTTGAAATATATAATATTGCGACATTATAAACTGTTCTAACGAAGTAAAATGTTCAGTGTTAATAATAGTTTATTGAATTCCCAAAATCATTATGAAGTAGCTTTAAGATAAATATCAGAAAGATCCACAGAAGAAAAGTCTGTTTCGAACTATATTTAACAGGCAATGTCTATATTTGAAGTCTTAAAAAATTATACACCTAAATAGTTCGACACATTTGTTCACTGGTCAGGAAAAAATGATACAATAGTTGACAATTCTTATAATGAAACATTACTTTTACATAATGCAATGCTTGAATTTTGGTGCTGGTAGTAGTCTATGTACATTGATTTCTTGTACAATTCTTCGTCTTCTTATTGTACAAACCAGTGAGTTTTATTAGTAAATTTGAATTTGCAAATAGGTGATTTTTGTATTCATTGGAACCTCACTAGGGATCTCGATGTATACACACCCTCTATTCTTGTTGATTATAGAGAATGTTGGAAAATTTATCTTATGAATATCCTGAAATTTAGAGATACCACATCTGTTGAATATACTCTTTTTCTGATAAATAATGTGATGCTGTCTGCAGTTATTTTTTATTGTTGTTTCTAATGTAGGAAATAGTTTTGAGTCAATTTGAAAACTGCTGTTTAGTTGTATTTAAGGATCATTTGACAAACGTTAAATGACGTTAAATGATTATTACTGTCGTTCCATTGGAAGTAAACAACACGTGTTAAGTAAAAATTTATAAACTATCTGCTGTTACTGATAGGGTAAAAAATAAATAAGATTTCCACCACGACGCTAGTCTTGACAATTTTTGTCCGCCTCAGGAAGTTGCTAATGAATGCCAAAGTATGAGTTGGGGAATATTTAAGGATCATTTGACAAACGCCTTGGTTGATCATCTGCATCCCATCCAGGTGTGTGCTTGAGTTTTGAGGCAATTTAAATAGATTTTACCGCTGACTATTATGATGGAGAAAACAGGAGAGAGAGAGAGAGACATATATAGAGGAGAGTGAGAGGGGAAGATGGAGAGATAGTATTTACCAAATGGTGGACTTTGAGCAGAGAAAAAGCATGTTAAAAAGCTGATCCTCAAAATCAAAACATGTATTGTTGATAAACTTAATATACTGTGGCTCCCACAATTGCACCTCATTTCTTTTCAGGTTCGGTACAAGGAAATCATCTTGGACTCAGCTTATTTGGATAGAGTGCTGGAAGAAGGTGCCAAGAAAGCCTCGGATATCGCAAATCCTACTCTCGATAATCTTTACCAGGCAATGGGATTCTTGAGAAGAAGGTAACCCAAAAATAGTCACTTCCCAATATGCTCAAATTCAAAACTAATCAGGTGCAGGCTCTTGTTTTGCTTATATTTACCTTGTTAGACGTAAATGCCTTTTCAGTTAGCATATTTGCTGTTCCAATTGTGGGATGTGGAGCAAAGTTCTTCAAATTCTCAGCTGAGTTCAGAGGCCTTGTTTGGCTCCGAATGCTTCTGGAGCCTTTTTTTCTCTTAAATGATTAATTGGTAACGTTATATTTACGTATTTATTTTATGACTTGACGTGCCAATCTTTACTTGGTGGAAAGAATAGTTTTAGTTATTCATGTCAATCTTATATTTTGCCATAATCCTCCTTCGGTTTTGTAATTATATGGGTTCTTTGATGGCATATTTGGCTGTGCATATTTATTTTCCTTTCGACTGGTTCAATGATTGGTGGAAAAATGGGTATATAAATGCGTGTGTATATATATAATTTAATAATAGGATAAAATACAATTTACTGAAACTAATAATTTTTAGTTTTATCTTTTCAATTCAAGTAACATGTTAGTAAGGTTACCGTTTTTTTATTTTATTATTTTAAATAATTTTGTTGGGGTGTGAAGGGAAACAATCGTGAGTACAAATAATATATTCGACTAGAATAAGTAATAGGATAAAATATCACCAAAAATTTGAGTTTAGAAAGATATATTGAAATAATTTCAAACTTTAAAATGTAATAAAAATAATTTACATGCATTGCAACAAAATCAAGATTTATCTATTCCTTTGTATGTAAATATACTAGTTGATCATGTTAGTGCCGTGCACGTACATATTTAAAAAAATAAATAGTCATAATAATTATGGTTAAATATAATAGAGTAGGTTTTCAAAGTTTTATTTTATATGGAATTTTGATATTTTTTATATGTAAATACGAACATCTTGGGAGAAATGAAAATATTGTTGATAAAAATAATATTATTATCTAATAAAGCATCCACACATATTGAAGAACGCAATGACTAATATTTTTTAGATTTTTATGTACTAATATTTATTTAGTTGATTAAATTTTTCAATCTAAAACTTTTTTTAATACTATTTTGGTCTTTTTTTTATACTAGTTTCGCAAGTCTAAGTATAAATAATTAGAAGAGTTTATCCTAAAATTTTAATAATATATGTATTTTTAATGGGTATTTTGGCAATCAACAAAATAGAAACTCAGTTTAATGTATATATTTTACTCCATTGTTAATATTCTATTGTTTAAAATTTTCAGATTATTCTTATAATATTTGCCTGACAAACAAAAATCAAATTCACAATAAGGTTTATTTGTTTGGGAGGCTATCTTTGGGCCCTTCTGTTTGGTGAAGGATTAAATTTGTTTGGTTGGCATATGGTGGGTGATGAGATGGTGATAACGCTTTCTATGGAAGCTTAATAACTCCTAAACCCGATTAGGATATTAAGCATGCAATTGTTTTTCGATGTGAGTTAAGACGATTTTGATTTGGGCGTTGTGGTAGGTGCCTTGGGGGTGGTTAAGTTTCTTCGGACCTCATGAGACGTTATGTAATCTATATTCGTCTTTCTATGTTGTATGTCGGAATTGGTCCATGACTTGCTCTTCCTTTTACTAGGATTGATGTTATTGATATGGTTGTTAGACTATTTTCACGAGTATAATCACTTATAAATGACAAGTTTTTTAAATAAATGAAAAGGGCAAGTATGATTTTTGAATGATTTTACTATTGCATGCATCATAGTAGTTAGTATTGTACTTTTGACTGAAAAAATAAAACTTAAGTTTCAATCTGAATGCATTAGGCATAAGTAATTTACGAGTTAGTCACTCACTCTCTCGACTTCTCTAAAAATTTTAAATATTTGTGGTTGATCATGCTCGAGACATGATATTTATGGAGGATTAATTGTTATGTCAATTTCTATATTTTTAGATATCTTTATTTTGATTGAGTTGTAATGAGGTTATTATTATATTATGACTCCAACATTGGTTTCTATATTTTTTTATATTTATATTTAAAAAATATATAAATTACCCTAGAAAATAATTTTATATTATTGTTAAAGTTTCAAATTGACAAACACTAATATTTATCTAGTAGTAAAAAAGGTGATACAGCAAATTTAAAACTAAAGTTAAAATAGTAATTAACTATACAAAAATAAAATAAATCAATAAAATCTAAACTTCTATCATGTTAATGTAGTGAAGAAATCATTACAACAAAATAAAAAAAAAACCATCTAATGTTTTGTATAAAGATAGAAAGAAATTTACTAGATTGGCTTTTAAAGTTATTCTTTAGTATTGTTCTTTTGTAATAAAAGAAATTTTTGATTTACATAGGGAGTTTCTTTTTTTTGAATAATTGTTCTATTCTGTCTATTAATATTAATAGTTTGCTTCGAATATTAAAAAAAGCTTAGGTGGTTTTATGATTTTTATAGAACTATACCATGAATTTGTAAGTTTTTATTTTATTTTATTTACAAAAGAGGCTATCCGATCAAGCCAAAGACTCAAAATAATAATTGGTCCAAGCATACCGCTAAAACATGGACAACCCTCTAAAAATTAGGGGTGGGCATAACCGATCCAACCCGAGAAACCGACCCAATCGGGTCGGGTTCGATCGGTTATAATTATTAAAAACCCTTAACGGGTCGGGCAGAAACCCGCCGTTCGGGTTGCGGGTCGGTGGCCCAACATGGTCAAACCCGATTGCCCAACCCGTTGGGTTGTCAACGAAAACCCTAATCCCGTGTTTATGTCCTCTCTTCTGTCTTCTCCCGAGTCCCGACTTCCGAATCCCGCGGCTGCGATTCCCGACTCGCGACTCCCAACCCTCGAATCCCGACTCCCGCCTGTCTGATTCCCGACTCCCGCCTGTCCGATTCCCGACCCTTGATTCCCGACTCCCGACTTGGCGACTCCCGATCTTGGTCATTAGTTCTGTCATTCGTCGACTCCCGAAGACTCGACGACTCCCGACTCCCGACCGGTATTTTGTTTGTTTGTTTTTAATTTATTCCGAGATTTCATTTATTTATTTATTCGTTGTTTTTTTTTGTTTCATTCTTATATTACTTATGATAAATAAGGGCTAGATGACTGAGAATTCAATTACTTGACTATGGTTGATTTGTAAAAGAATGTACAAATTGATTTGAATATCTGAAAAATGTTGTAGCACAGTCTGGTCAGCGCATTTGTTTTGGGTATTCCGAGTTTTCATTTTCTGTATTGAAGATTAGTTATTCCGAGTTTTAATTTTCTGTATTGAAGATTAGTTAGTCTTAGTTCGAGTTTTCATTTCATTTACTGTCTTAGTTCTAATTTGATCAACTTAGATTTATTGTTTCATTTTCATTTACTGTATTTAAGATTAGTTAGTCTTGTTCGTTGCCTTTTTCAGGTGCACAAGCAACATTTTGAATTGAAAGTATGTCGAGCGAGACAAATAATAGTGGGAAGAAAAGGACGTTGAGGTCGGATGTTTGGAACCACTTTACATGGGTCGAAGATAGTGATCCCGAAGATCCTAAGGCCAAGTGCAACTATTGTGGTCAACGATACGCTTGTCATACGAAGAGAAATGGTACATCTAATATGTCAAGGCATTTGATCACGTGCAAAAAATATTTACGTAGCCAAGATGACAAGCAACGAAAATTACCATTTACAAAGAAAGAGGGAGAATGTTCCAATTCGAGTGTTCAACTTTTACTCAAGAAGGCGGACGGAAGATTCTTGCAGAAATGTTAATCACAGATGAATTGCCTATGAGAATGGTAGAGTGAGAATGTTTCAAAAGATTCTCCTTCTTTCATTGTGCCTTCTCAGAAAACAATTGCGCGGGATATCAAGGCAATATACAACCAAGAGAAAAGTCGACTGATAGAGTACTTCAAAGAAAGTAAGCAAATAGTTTGTTTAACTACTGACACTTGGACGTCGACTCAAAATATCAATTATCTAGTTTTGACTAGACATTTTATTGACGAAAATTAGAAATTACACAGGAAAATTTTAAATTTTCGTCAAATTGACAACCACAAAGGGGAAACAATTGAAAAGTTACTGGAGACGTGTTTGGTTGATTGAGGCATCGACAATGTTTTTACTATCACAGTAGACAATGCTTCATCAAATGACGTCGTCATCTCATACTTAGTAAAGAGTTTGAGACAATGGGAAGAATTAGTTTTAGATGGAGCTTACATTCACATAAGATGTTTTGCTCATATCGTTAACTTAATTGTTAATGATGGGTTGAAAGAGCATCAAGCTTCAATTGGTCGA
>QAOC01043868.1:0-30303 GCA_003255005.1 Begonia fuchsioides
CTGCTGGATGCGCCGTGTCCGGGTAATGTCGGACACGGTACGATGCGCGCGTCAAGGCCGGGAATGACCGAGCACCAAGTAACGGAGTGCTTGGGTCGTTCCCGATCATTCTCGGATGGTGTTTCCGAGATCAAGATACCTACAAAACGAGCAACTAAGTTAGTAAAATCGGGTGGGCTCGTTGAGGCTTGATCCATGATGTGCTCGGGTTGCACATCAGGGCCGGACATGGCGGTCCATGCCGCGGGACACACGAGCTTGACCGCGCACTCCGGGCCGACGACCACGAAGTTCACCTTGACCGCACACGCTGGGCCGGACAATGCGGCCCAGGGCGCCAGAGACACGACCACGGCGCGCACCAACATCGCTTCGAGACTTAGAGAATGAAGAGGATCAAGCCTAGTCATCAAATGGACGGATTTTCAGCCCAAGACACTACCAAGGCCGAGGCCCATGCAACACTTAAAGAAACCCACGACATCCTTCAAATTTGCCCGTGTCAAATCTTTATGGAAGATAGCTCTTAGCTGGAAAATAACAACCAAGAGGATTTGGGGGGATTCGCACACACAAAATCCCACAAATCTCGAAGATACGTATCTCGGCCGAGCGCACCCGAGCGCACCCGGCAGCGCACCGCACCCAAACCACGACGCACCTCCGGGATTCACGTGCCAAATCATCCTAGACGTCCAATTCATCCGATGGCTTGAGATTACTAGTTCTCTAATTTTTCGTTTAGCTTTCTCGCCTCGTGGCGAGAAGCGGCAGCACGACTTACTGCTATGATTTTCCATTGGTCAGAAATTATTTTTATTTACAAACTGATTGACGCAATCCATTCAGAAACTATCTTCTAAGCATGTAATATTCTGCAGGCTATTAAATTGGCATTAGAGAAGTCTTGGGCATCTCACTTGCCTAATATCCAAAGACCGGGCAGTAAAGATCTTCTCAAAGTTGTCGAACTAAAATTCGCGGATAAGAGCGGGACATGGGGGACCCACTTGTCCCCGTTGACAGGCAACCTGTCTGAGCGATGTGGGCATGATAGCCTGGTCCATGGAAATGTCAACTCCTGAATTTCCTTCGGGAAGGACGATTCTGATTGTGTGGCAAATGATGTCACTTACAAGGCGGGTTCATTTGGTCCGAGAGAGGATGCATTCTTTCTTGCTGTTACTGAACTTGCGTGTGGCAAGAAACTGCCATTAATTTATCTGGCGGCAAACTCAGGTGCTCGGATTGGGGTGGCAGAGGAAGTTCGGTCGTGCTTTAAGGTAGGTTGGTCCGATGAGTCAAACCATGAGCGTGGTTTTCAGTACTTGTATTTGAGTTCTGAGGATTATGCTCGTATTAGCTCGTCTGTGGCGGCCCACGAGATACAGACACGAGTGGAGAGATGAGATGGGTCGTAGATACGATCATTGGAAAGGACGATGGCTTGGGTGTTGAGAATTTATCGGGAAGTGGAGCAATTGCCAGCGCTTACTCTAAAGCTTATAGAGAAACATTTACTCTTACTTGTGTGACTGGCAGAACTGTTGGCATTAGAGCTGGCAACCGAGCCGGCTCGAGTTCGGAAAAGGTCGGCTCGTCGAGCCTGATGAGCCAAACGAGCCGAGTCTTTCGAGTCTGTCGAGCTTATTCGAGTCGGCTCTGTCGAGCTTTTTTTTAAAAAAATTTAGCTCGAGCCGGCTCGTGAGCCTCGAGCCTAAACAAGCGAGCCGATCCGAGCCAGTCGAGCCTGTCGAGCCTAAACGAGCCGAGCCAAACGAAAAAAAAAATTTCGTATATTGAAGTTGTATAACTTATTCGATATTATGTAATGACCAATTTATGCATATTGTTTTCTTCAAGCAAAAAAAAAATTTGCATGATAACATTTGTATGTATCGCCTTCATTACGCAAAAGAAACACGAAAACAATACATCGAATAAATATCTCAAAGAAACTCGAAGACAATAGCATCGAGAGTTCGAAACATAGAATCACAGCATGCAACATGTCTTTTACGAATCGAAATAGAAACACTGAAAGCATCCAATTTGAAATCAATTCGCAAAAGAGTTAACAATTAATACTCATGCATTGTACGAATCGAAATAGAAACACTGAAAGCATTCATTGTGCCATTAAAAGTAAAATATGTTACAAAAAGTTGTTTAATTGTTCGAAATGAGTACAAAAGAACGAACCTACTCCATAGGGGTATCGTCCGTAAAAAAATTATCAGCTAACCTCTACAATTTATATAATTCACGCATAACAGCTACATGCGGTCGACCTTCAGTTTTAAAACAGTCGACCTTCAGTTTTAAAACGGTCGACCTTACGTTACCGTTGCATATGGAAGTTATAGCCGTTACATTATAACGGTCGCCCCTTTTTATAAAAACGGTCGAGCTTTTTACAACTACCGGTCGACTCTTTTTTCCACACGGTCGACACTTTCACAACAATCATGCGTATTGCGGTCGACATTTACTTAGCGGTCGATACTTAAAAATGTTCTGGAACGTATAGCGGTCGACACCTTATTTTACGGTCGGCCATCCAAATTTACATATGCATTAAGTGTCGACCGCGTGTATACTAAGTGTCGACCGCACTACTAGTAGTCCAAGCCAACCGAGCCAGCTCGAACGAGCTGCACTCTCGGGTTCGGATCGAGCTTTTGCTCGAGCCGCTACAGTGCCGAGCAAGCCGAGCGAGCCGTTTGCCAGCACTAGTTGGCATAGAAGCCTATCTTGCTCGTCTTGGGATGCGATGCATCCAACGACTTGATCAGTCGATAATTCTGACGGGTTTCTCTGCTTTGAACAAACTTCTTGGTCGGGAAGTTTACAGCTCCCATATGCAATTGGGTGGACCGAAAGTTATGGCAACCAATGGGGTTGTTCATCTTACAGTTTCGGATGATCTGGAAGGAATGTCAGCTATTTTGCAATGGCTGAGCTACATTCCTTTTCATGTTGGTGGAGATCTTCCTATTTTGAAGTCCTTAGACCACCATTTTGAAGTCCTTAGATCCTCCTGAAAACTCGTGCGACCCTCGGGCTGCCATTTCTGGATGTGTGGATGGTGAGGGAAGGTGGATGGGCGGAATATTTGATAAAGGTACCTTTGTCGAGACATTAGAAGGGTGGGCCCGGACGGTTGTGACCGGAAGAGCCAAGCTCGGGGGAATTCCAGTTGGAATAGTGGCAGTCGAGACTCAGACGGTGATGCAAGTCATCCCAGCCGATCCGGGCCAGCTCGACTCTCATGAACGGGTGGTTCCTCAGGCGGGGCAAGTATGGTTTCCAGATTCGGCTACCAAGACTGCTCAAGCGTTGTTGGATTTCAACAGAGAAGAGCTTCCGCTTTTCATTCTTGCCAATTGGAGAGGCTTCTCAGGGGGGCAGAGGGACCTTTTCGAGGGAATTTTACAAGCTGGTTCGACAATCGTTGAGAATCTTCAAACGTTTAAGCAGCCCGTTTTTGTGTATATCCCCATGATGGGTGAGCTCCGAGGGGGGGCTTGGGTTGTCGTGGACAGTCGGATCAACTCTCAGCATATCGAAATGTATGCTGATGTAACAGCCAAGGGTAATGTTCTTGAGCCGGAAGGAATGATCGAGATCAAATTCCGGACGAAAGAAATCATCGAATGCATGGGTTGGTTAGATCCATCCCTGAAAAGCCTCAAGGCTAAACTTGAGGATGCCAAGAGCAGCGGACATGCCCAACTTTCGGAATCTCTAAGCAAGCAGATACAAGCACGAGAAAAGGAGCTTTTACCGGTTTATACTCAGATTGCGACAAAATTTGCCGAGTTGCATGATACATCCCAGAGAATGGCTGGGAAAGGGGTTACCAAAGAAGTAGTCAGTTGGGAAAAGTCTAGATTTTTCTTCTATAGAAGATTAAGGCGAAGAATATGTGAGGAGTCATTGATTAAGACGGTGATCAATGCTGCTGGCGAGCAGCTTTCGAGCGAATCTGCCACGAACTTGTTGAAGGACTGGTTTTCAAGCTCTGAGGAAGGTAAAGGTGGACAAAGATTGTTGGGTTGATTATGAAGCTTTCTTCAGATGGAAGGAAAATCCCAGAAACTACGAGGAAAAGTTGAAGGGTTTGAGAGTGGAGAAGATACTGCTTCAACTCACAAATATTGGTAACTCCATTTCAGAGCTACAGGCTCTGCCTCAAGGCCTAGCTGCCCTTTTGAGCAAGGTAATCAATTGTTTTTATTGGTTCAGTTTTTAAGCAATTGTATCTCGTTTCCAACGCATACCGATTGGTTCAATGCAATGCAGGTAGAGCCATCAAACAGAGGGGAATTGATTGGTGAGCTTCGGAAAGTACTAGCGTGATTGACACTGATATGTCCTGAAGATTGTGTTTCCAGGTTTTATTTTTGGCCTTGGCCGAATCTAGATATGTCATCTCTTCAAGAATACAATAACAGCTACAATGGCTGGTACGTGATGATTGATAGTGTAGTTGAGTGAGGACAGAAAAAGAAGTGTAAAAGGAAGAACAAAAATAGGAAAATCCATGGAAATTATTTCTTCTTCTTCTTCTTCTTCTTCTCTGTTTCCTTCTTCATCATTTCCAGTTTCTTCTTCTTCTCCTTGTCTTCTCTCAGTCTCTTCTCTTCCTCGTACCTTGTCTCACATTCTTGGATCAATCTTCTCTCTTTCTCTTTGGCTCTCCTCTCCTCTTCCTTTCTCTCTCCTCTTATCTCCTCCTTGGCTTTTCTCAGCTTCTCCTTCTCTTTCTTCTCCGCTTCCTCTCTGGTCAGCTCTCCACCACTTCTGAAACACATCTCCTAGCCCCTCTGCTATCCTTGCCAAGGCTCAATCATGATTTCATCTAGAGGGTTGTTTTATATGCGAAGAAGCCGGCTAATTGGCAGCACGCAGTTGTCTCGTGTTGGCGGCCGGCAGGTCAAACAAATCCAAGTAAATCAAAACAAAAGATCCTTCAAGTAAATCATCAAAAGACAAATAAAAAATTATTTAACACAGGTCATTTGATTTACCATTACAAGACAAGCTGGATAAGAGCTCTTCAGAAATGTCGTCGCCCCACCAGTCTGGCCAAGAGCTGAAGCAGCTTCCTTCAAATCAAGAGGAAGCTCCTCTTCTATGGAACTTTTCAATCTGTATCTGACACGGCATCACAAAAAAGTTGCAATGTACGCTTTCATGAGTCTCACAAGGTCTTCCTTTTAGACCTCCATTCGAGTTGGTTTGATTCAGCTTGGTTTTTGGTTTCAGTTTGTTCACAAAATTGAAAAGCAGACCCATATGTTTGGTGTGGGTAGATTTGATGGTTCAACCCGACACCAGTGTGAGTTCAACTAGTGTTTAGTTTCGGTAATTACTGACACCAAATTATCAATAATTATTTTTAAACAAACTAATCTTAAAAGATACGACAAAAAAGCCAATGGAAACTCAGTTCACTACTAATCATGTTTGTTTCTTAAAAGTCTTAAAAATCAGTTCATGTCTACCAACAAATCTCAACTAAGCCACAAGGTAATTACATGACAAAGCAAGCATCAGGGTTATCCTCACTAAATATTGAGGTGTAGTTAACAAATTACTAATGATTCTAAAAGTCGAAGTTTGTTAATAAAATATAATTTAATTATTTATATATTATATTAATTTTTTTTTATATTTTTTGTTGTTATTTGTGAGTTTTTTAATAAGATTTTTTTTTATCTTTTTTTATATTGACCTTGAGAACTTTAGCTATATTTTTTGTTAGTAAAAAATATTTTAATTATTGATATATTATCTTAACAGTAGCTGCAATCAATGATGGTCTCGTTATTGGCGGCAAAAACAGATAGTTTACTAATCATGTTGAGAAAGGAGCCTTCTTCTCATAAGCTTAAGTAATGTGAATGAGACACTAATTGTTGGGAAAATAGATCTAAAAACGTAGAAACGTAGAAAGTACTGATCAGGATAATTCCCAGAAAGATGCTCTTGGCAGTCTCCTAAACATAATTGTCTTTCCAAGTAAGTTTCCAGGAAAGACTGGAGGGTCACAAACGGTTTACTCCGATGATTCAACTTTAATCAAATTCGTGCGTACGGTTTACTCAATCTAAAACTCTAATGTGGAAAAGATAAATAACTTAATAGAGTTAGAGAGAGAGAGATTGACACCGGATTGTTAACGCGGTTCGGTCAATCTTGCCTACGTTCGCGCTCCAAGGTACTTCCTTGAAGATTCTTCCCGCTCAATTCTTTGAGCTCACTCCGATTGACTTACGGGTGTCAATCAAACCTTTACAGTGACTCTTCTTTAGGAGAGGCGTCACCTCTCTTACAATTTCTCTCACAAAGTATGATATTCAAATTAACGGTTACTAACCGACTCTCTCAATCACCAAGAGAATATTCAAGATAGAAATACAAAGATTGAGAGAATGAAATGATTCTCTAAAAATTGGCAGCAATTCGGCTTTTTTTGCTCTCTCAAGAAAATCGTTACTTCAATCGGCATCACACCAGCTATTTATAGATTTCGTTCTGCGTAGGCTGGATCAGTCGACATAAGTACGGGAACGGTCGACATAGATATAGCCATTTAGACACATTCATAAATAGCCGTTGAAAGGTTATCTCTTCTTTCTGCTCTTGATCGGTCGACACATCTTTTGATCGGTCGACATAAGTTTTAGTGAGTTGTCGTTGGGAAGAGCTTCAGTCGACATAGATATGGCCTCTGAAGTTGTATGTTGTCGACACAATTGTTTAGCAGTCGACATAAACTTGGCCTCTGGACATGTATGCAGTCGACATAATAGTTTATCGGTCGACATAAATATGGCTTCTGGATATGTATGAAGTCGACACAAAATTAGACAGTCGACATAAGTTTAGCTTTTGAACCTTGTAGACTTCTTGTCTTGAATATCTTGCGGTCGACACATTCTGGTAACGGTCGACATAAGATTCTTCTCTGGTTAACTCATTAGTCGACATATAACGTAGCGGTCGACATAAGAAGGTTGCTGCCTGAGGATAGGTCGACATGGCTGGGAAACGGTCGACACAAGTATATCCTCTGCCAGAGGATTAGTCGACATAACTAATGATCGGTCGACATAACCTGTATCAGACTTAATAATTTATGCAAAACTTGACCGACTTGTTAGATCAAAAAGGTACCCTTTGTTGAGGGTATTTCATATACATTGTTCAAATCAACTTCTCTTTAATGGTTAATCAATTATACAACACATTAATATTCATCATTAAAAACAATGGTTACTTTAATCATAGTTAAAGCTAACAATCTCCCCCTTTTTGATGATGTCAAACCATTATTGATTAAACATCCGTGTGAAAGATGATTTGAGCAAGTTCCCATGTTATATGAATTCTATGTAAATTCTCCCCCGTAATAAATGCATGCTCCCCCATAAATATACATCCATATCAAATATCATTGCTAAATAAGGGATGGATACTTCTACCCCTTTGTCATTATCGAAAAAAAAAATGATCCAGTGAATAAGTCAAGGAAGATGTAAACAGATAAGGACTTAATGAAAAGCATTGTTCTACAAAACGTAAGTCCTCAAAAAAAGAGACGGAGCATCTATTCCCAATGAGATCCAACGAATGGAGATCCATGCACATCCAGTGCTGGAGTGGGAACCAGCTCGGTAGCTACGGAGGTAGGAGAGGTAAGAACCTCAGTTTCTATAGCGGATGGAATCAGCACCGTATCGGGAGTGGTTGTACGCTGAGGAACATGTGATCTAACCGGAGAGACAAATGGTTATGCATCCGGTCTTGGTGAGGGGATTGGCTCAGCAATTGGATTCTGAGAGAGTTATGTGGTAACTTTAGGAATGGCTGCAGCTGGTTCATCAAAGTTTTCTCCTTTTTTTTACTCTTCAAAATATGCATCCCATGCATCAATTTGACTCTTAAGGCCATCGACTTTTTTGTGCAGAGCATCAACTGATGTCGTGAGGCTCGTAATTAGACCATTGAGCATATCTAAGCGCATCTCAATCGAGGAGGAGGAGCGATGCTGTCTCCGAGGTCTCCTATCCTCGGGAGGAATATGAGCTTCATCAACCGTTAGAGGTGGGAAGCTTGGAGGTGTGTGAGGTCGGCGAGGCAGAATTCTCTTGTATTGCCATTCTCCATCTTCATTTTTTGTTAATCCCATCCGTGCGAGGGTCGAATCAGAGTAGATATCATGATTCCTGACTTTGATTAGATTAGCGGGAGAGGGATAAATTACTCCTTGTTGAGCAAAAATCTCCATTAACAAAGAATTGAATGGTAATGATTTGGATGCTTTGTCTAGTACTTCCATCATACGTCGCATGATGATAAATCCTACATTAAAGCGACGTCGGGTAAAGAACATATATAGAACATATAGTTTCATATGGCTAATGTGATCTTTAGACCCGTCCTTAGGCAAAATATTGTAGGTCGTGATGTGATGAACTAATCGTGCCGTTATGTTGAGATCACTAGCTTTGGGCTTGTACGGCAGGTTGTTTGGATCCTTAGCAACCAATTTAAGAAAATCCTTATAATCCGAGCATCGAACTAGAGCGGGTTCCTTCCCTTGCTCGTAGTATCGATCCGTAAACTCATTTACATTACAACCCAATAAAGAGTTCAATGAGGAGTTTGTAATCTTAATCGGTTTGTCGTAGACTAAACTCTTGAGAGTGAGCGGGTGAGGATCTGTTTGCAAATTTGCATAAAAAAGACGTATAACTTCCTCATGATACGAATTTCATAGTCCAAATAACATTTTTAGTCCTAGATATTCACAAGTCTCAGTGATATCAATCCCCGTAATCCTATCGGGTAGAAATACTCTATTTAATATAAGAGGTTTGACATATAGAATCTGAGTATACTTATCTTGAGCATCCAAATTTCGAAAGAGATGTTTGTCCACTGCCGGAGCTGGAGGAATCGACGTTTCACCGGTCGTTTTTGACTTTAACGTCCGCTTCCTCTTGATAGGGAGTTTGGAGGTGGATGTCATTGAGATCAAAGGAAAGATAGATGATGAGGTTGAGGAACAATCTGAAGGGAGGTTGAAATTGTCAGAAAAGGGCTTGGAATCGCCGGAGGAAGAATTTCGCGCGAGAGGTTGAGAGAAAGGAAGTTAGGGCGCGACGGGGTTCTTTTTAAAACTGGGAGTTTTGACACTCATCGGTCGACATATCTATGGTTATGTCGACCTCTCTATTACCCGAGACGAATTACTGGTCGACATACATCTTACTATGTCGACCGCTTCCTTAATAGAGACGATCAATCGGTCGACATATTTCCCATTATGTCGACTGATTCCTTAGCAGAGACGATCAATCGGTCGACATATTTCCCATTATGTCGACTGATTCCTTAGCAGACATGATGGTCCGGTCGACATACTTTCCATTATGTCGACCTCTTTGCGGCAGACAGTAGGCATAATACAATGCATCCAGCATCATTGAATTGAATCAACCCTAGATGAATTCTAATTCCACAAAAGGTCTTCTCATCTAACGGTTTGGTAAAAATGTCTGCTAATTGATCACTCGAGTTTACAAATTCTAAGATAATATCTCCTCTTTGCACATGATCTTTTATAAAGTGATACCTAATTTCAATGTGCTTTGTTCTAGAGTGAAGAATGGGATTCTTAGAGATATTTATAGCACTTGTATTATCACATTTGATAGGGATCTTAGTGAATGTGAGATTGTAGTCCTCTAAAAAGTTTGCTTCATCCAAAGCATTTGAGCACAACAACTGCCGACGGCAATATATTCGCTTTCGGCGGTTGAAAGGGCTACTGAGTTTTGTTTCTTTGAGAACCATGAAACTAAAGATTCTCCTAGAAAGTTACACGTACCGGAAGTGCTTTTTCTATCAACTAAACTACCCGCGTAATCCGCATCAGAATATCCTAATAAGTCAAAAGATACACCTTTAGGGTACCACAAACCTAAGTCAACGATGCCACTTAAGTACTTAAATATCCTTTTAACGGCATTTAAGTGAGATTCCTTAGGAGCGGCTTGGAATCTAGTGCATAGACATACACTAAATAGAATATCGGGTCGGCTAGCGGTTAAATAGAGAAGAGAGCCAATCATTCCACGATATTTCTTAATGTCAACTTCTCTACCATTTTCATCCTTATCTAGTTTAGTAGTGGTACTCATAGGAGTTCTAGAGGATTTGCAAGAGTTCATACCAAATTTCTTGAGTAATTCCTTGACATATTTCTCTTGGCAAATGAATGTACCATCTAAAGATTGCTTAATTTGGAGTCCTAAGAAGAATTTAAGCTCCCCCATCATACTCATTTCAAATTCATCTTGCATGAGGGTAGCAAAACTATCACAGAGTTTTTTGTTGGAAGCTCCAAATATAATGTCGTCTACATAGATTTGAATGATTAACAAATCATCACCAAAATGTTTGGTGAAGAGAGTTGAGTCTATTTTGCCCATTTTGAATTCTCTTTCTAAGAGAAAATTCTTTAACCTTTCGTACCAAGCACGAGGAGCTTGTTTAAGACCATAGAGTGCTTTGTGAAATTTGTAGACATGATCTAGCTTATCAAAGATTTCAAAACCCAATGGTTGTTCTACATACACTTCTTCCATTATATACCCGTTTAAGAAGGCACTCTTAACGTCCATTTGAAAAAGAACGAAGTCTTTATGACAAGAGTATGCGAGAAGCATCCAGATTGATTCCATTCGAGCTACTGGTGCAAAGGTTTCTTCAAAATCTATACCTTCTTCTTGATTGTAGCCTTTTGCTACTAGTCTTGCCTTGTTTCTAATGACTACATCATTTTCATCTTGTTTATTCTTGAAACCCATTTAGTTCCAATTATGGTGCGGTCCTTAGGTCTAGGAACCAACTCCCACACTTGACTTCTCTCAAATTGATTTAACTCTTCGTGCATGGCCATAATCCAATTTTCATCAACAATGGCCTCATCGATTTTTTTTTTGCTCAATTTGAGAGATAAATGCTACATTTCCACAAATATTTCCAAGGGAGGCTCTAGTTTTGACTCCTAAGCTAGGGTCACCTACAATATTTTCCTTATGATAACTTCTTGCATATTTCCATTCCTTAGGAAGATTCCTCACATTGTCATCTTGTGGATCTAAAGCGGAAGAACTAGAGGGTTGATCCAAAGGAAAGATTTCTAAGGAAGCTTTATCGCTATCCTTAAGAGATAAAGAGTCCATGGCATTTTCCAAAATATCATCTTCACCTATGATCCTAATTGGTTTAGGGGATTCATCGAAAGACACGTGCATAGACTCTTCGACCACTAAAGTTCTTCTATTATAGACTCTATAGGCTTTGCTAGATGAGGAGTATCCTAGAAAGATTCCTAGGTCCGTTTTGGAGTCAAACTTTCCTAGGTTGTCCTTATTGTTAAGAATAAAGCATTTCCATCCGAAGGCTCTAAAGTATTTAACACTTGGTGTTTTTCCGGACCACAGCTCATACAGAGTCTTTTCTAAGATTGGGCGAATAGATACTCTATTGAGAACATAGCATGCCGTAGCAACGGCTTCTGCCCAAAAATACTTAGGAAGAGCATATTCGTTTAGCATAGTTCTTGCAAGCTCTTGCAGGGATCTATTTTTCCTTTCAACAACACCATTTTGTTGAGGAGTTCTAGGGGATGAAAAGTTATGATCTATTCCATGTTTATCACAAAAGAGTTCAAATTTCTCATTTTCGAACTCTCCCCCATGGTCACTACGAATAGCCACAATAGAAAGCTCCTTTTCATTTTGAATTTTCTTTCTAAAGGAGGAAAATATATCAAAGGTTTCATCCTTTGATCTTATGAAGAAAACCCAAGAAAATCTAGAATAGTCATCAACGATGACAAACGCATAATACTTTCCACCTAGACTAGCTACCTTGGAAGGACCGAAGAGATCCATATGAAGAAGTTGAAGAGGATTGGTGGTCGATACAAATGACTTTGAAGCAAACGAAGACTTCGTTTGTTTCCCCATTTGACATGCTTCGCATACTTTATCATTCTCAAAGGATATCTTTGGAAGGTCTCTAACAAGATTCTTCCTAGATATCTTAGCTAAGGTACTTATACTTACGTGTCCTAGCCTCTTATGTCAAGACCAACTATCACAAGAAGAGTTTGCGGAAAAACATTTTTCATCAACACATAAGACAGCATTCAAGTCAATAATATAAACGTTTTCGTTTCTATATCCAATGAATAGCATTTTTCCATTTGACATATCATCAATAAAGCAAGTGTTAGATTCAAAGATAACTTTATATCCTTTATCGCATAATTGACTAACACTTAGAAGGTTATGCTCTAAACCATCGACTAATAGAGCATTCTCAATAACAGGGGAGGAAGATTTACCAATGATTCCAATGCCAATAATTTTTCCCTTTGATTCCCACCGAAAGAGACGTTTCCTTTCTTACACTTGATTGGAGAAAAATTTGAAGGATCTCCCATCATAGCCTCGAACAGCCACTATCGAGGAAGCAAAGATCTTTTAAGGAACCTCCTTCCACCTACACAATCACATCAAACCATCTTCTTAGGTACCCAAACCATTTTGGGTCCTAGAGGGTTAGCATTGGTTCCTTTGGGAACCCATTTCTCCACTAACTTAATCTTTCCGTCTCTTGAATTTAGAGGGCAGTTAAACGATTGATGACCTATTCTATTACACCTATTGCATGCACTTAGTTTTACAAATAGGTTCTTGTAGGACTTTTTCTTCTTATATGATTCATATCTCAAGCCAGCTTTGTCGAAAGTTACTCTTTGACTACCTAGTAGCATGTTCAAGTTTTTACTACCATTTGTAAACTTGAGAACTATATTGTTTAGAACTAAGTTTTTCTTCTTTAGATCTTTTACTTCATCATGCAACTTCTCATGAGATATGATATGAATATTTTCATGTTCTTTGAGTAATTTAACATGCTCCTTTTTCAATTCCTTGTATTTAGTTTTAAGCATGCTAAGATCATCAAGTAGTGCATTAAAGTTGGATAGAAGATCATCTTCTTCTTCCTCAAGATTACACTCTAAATCGCTAAGAGAGAGATGTACCTCATCTTCCTTAGCCATGAAGCACATATTGGCGACTTCTTCAAGTTTGGAAGATGTTGAGTCGCTATCAGAGTCATCCTAAGAGGCTTTCATTGCTTTCCTCTTGTAGGACTTGGGAACTCTCTTGATCTTAGGGCACTCCGACTTGTAGTGTCCCACCTTTCCACATTCAAAACAAGTGACTTCCTTGTTTTTGTCACCGGTTGCTTTGTCGCCTCTTGTTGCTCGAATTCCTTTCATTTTTCTTTTCTGAAGGAATTTGTTGAAGCGCTTTGTTATGAAGGCGATTTCTTCCTCACTTTCGGTTTCTTCTTGTTTGCTTGAGGAAGCTTTAAGAGCTATATCCTTCTTCTTGTATATCTCTTTCTCTTTTAGATCTTTCTTCTCATTGGCTTGCATAGTCAACTCATGGGTCATTAGGGATCCAATGAGTTCTTCAAGTTTCAGCACTTTGAGGTCCTTGGCTTCCTGAATTGCCGTCATCTTTGGTTGTCAAGCTGGAGGCAGAACACGAAGAACTTTTCGCACGCATTCCTCCTCTGTATAAACCTTGCCAAGAACCTTTAGGATATTGATCAAGTTAGTAAAACAAGTGTACATACAACCAATAGATTCAACCCTATCCATGGTGAATAACTCATACTCATGGACTAGTAAATTGACTTTACTTTCTTTTACTTGATTGGTACCCTCGTGAGTAACTTCAAGTAATCGTCATATTTCTCTAGCATTTTCACAGCCTTGAATTCTATTAAATTCATTACGAGAGAGAGCACAATACAACATGTTCATGGCTTTAGCGTTTAAACTACCATTTCTCAAATCTTGATCATTGTATTCAATTCTAGTCTTAGGAACCCTAACATCATTTTCCAATTTTGTAGGAATAAATGGGCCATCTTCTATAATATTCCAAATGCCAAAGTCCATTGCTTGAATAAATATTCTCATTCTAGTTTTCCAATAGACATAATTATTTCCATCAAATAGGGGCGGCCTAGTTGTCGATTGACCTTCGATGTTAGTGCTATTCATGTCAAAGGAAATATAATCATCACAGTGATTATAGGTTAATTAATTCAATATTCCTGCTCTGATACCAATTGTAGGATCGAGATTTACCTAAGATGGGGGGTGAATTAGATTAATAATAATTTACTCTGATGATTCAACTTTAATCAAATTCGTGTGTACGATTTACTCAATCTAAAACTCTAATGTGAAAAAGATAAATAACTTAATAGAGTTAGAGAGAGAGAGATTGACACTGGATTGTTAACGCGGTTCGGTCAATCTTGCCTACGTCCGCGCTCCAAGGTACTTCCTTGAAGATTCTTCCCGCTCAATTCTTTGAGCTCACTCCGATTGACTTAAGGGTGTCAATCAAACCTTTACAGTGACTCTTCTTTAGGAAAGGCGTCACCCTTCTTACAATTTCTCTCACAAAGTATGATATTCAAATTAACGGTTACTAACCGACTCTCTCAATCACCAAGAGAATATTCAAGATAGAAATACAAAGATTGAGAGAATGAAATGATTCTCTAAAAATTGGCAGCAATTCGGCTTTTTTTGCTCTCTCAAGAAAATCGTTACTTCAATCGGCATCACACCAGCTATTTATAGATTTCTTTCTGCGCAGGCTGGATCAGTCGACATAAGTACGGGAACGGTCGACATAGATATAGCCGTTTAGACACATTCATAAATAGCCGTTGAAAGGTTATCTCTTCTTTCTGCTCTTGATCGGTCGACACATCTTTTGATCGGTCGACATAAGTTTTAGTGAGTTGTCGTTGGGAAGAGCTTCAGTCGACATAGATATGGCCTCTGAAGTTGTATGTTGTCGACACAATTGTTTAGCAGTCGACATAAACTTGGCCTCTGAACATGTATGCAGTCGACATAATAGTTTATCGGTCGACATAAATATGGCTTCTGGATATGTATGAAGTCGACACAAAATTAGACAGTCGACATAAGTTTAGCTTTTGAACCTTGTAGACTTCTTGTCTTGAATATCTTGCGGTCGACACATTCTGGTAACGGTCGACATAAGATTCTTCTCTGGTTAACTCATTAGTCGACATATAACGTAGCGGTCGACATAAGAAGGTTGCTGCCTGAGGATAGGTCGACATGGCTGGGAAACGGTCGACACAAGTATATCCTCTGCCAGAGGATTAGTCGACATAACTAATGATCGGTCGACATAACATGTATCAGACTTAATAATTTATGCAAAACTTGACCGACTTGTTAGACCAAAAAGGTACCCTTTGTTGAGGGTATTTCATATACATTGTTCAAATCAACTTCTCTTTAATGGTTAATCAATTATACAACACATTAATATTCATCATTAAAAACAATGGTCACTTTAATCATAGTTAAAGCTAACAATAACTACCTTAAAAATCTTCTTTGCCTCTACATGTCCACTTACCATCACTTTCCGTTGTTTCATGTCTATTTCCAGTCATTTAACCCTTGCAAATTGGTGGGTAGAACTTCACTACATTTGATTGAGTTGGCAATGAAACGCTTATATTTTTGGATAGGATGGGACTGTAACTAAGGCCAATATCAACCAACGACGAGGGTGACACAGGCGAGACTTATTATCATCATTCCAAGCCTTGTGAGTTTAATAAGAATGGTTTCAGATGACTTTCGAACCTATCAGCATATGTTGTGGCAAGTCACTTTTTCTATAGATGTGTGAAAAGTGCACGTGTGACCATCAACAAATGTCTTCATTTGAGACGTAAATTCACTATCCATTCTTGAAGCGTGTAATCACCAAGGTCTATAGCCGGCATTCAGACTATAGACTTAAATGGATCGATACAGTGTCGAGCTGAGTCTGGCTCGAGCTCGACCTCTGGGCTCGGGAGCTGGAGCGAGCAAGCCTGACGAGCCCTATCCCCCCCTTTGAGGCTCACTTGCTGCGTCGTCGTCGTCGTCCTTCGCCATCGTCTGTGTATCGTCATCACGTTGAAGCTTCCCATCTTCATATCATCGAAGCTGCCCGTCGTCATCGTCTTTGTCGCCGTCCCTTGGAGTTGCTGGCTCCTCGTCGCCGTCCCTTGGGCATCGGGAGCGCCGCTCCCCCCCTCTTGGCTCTCTCTCTTCCTCTCGGCCTCTCGCTCTCTTTCTCTCTCTCACTCGACAATCGCCAACGATGGTCTAAAATCTAGCCATTGGATAATCAAACAGCTAGATTTTGGGTATTATAAAAGAAGTAGATGGTGTCAAATTTTTTTACCAATTTCTTTCAAATTGTCTTGTTCTCTCACACATTCAATCTCACATTACCAAGAGAGCTTTCTCGTGTATTTGATTTTTATTCAAAAATTACCAATTACTCATCGATGTATGCACAATTAATTTGTGAAGTTATTGTTAATGTTAATGTGTATTGTGAACTAATTTTTTTTTTAAAATTTGGCAGAACTCGTAACTGTGAAATTATAAATATTTATTACCACATACAAAATATCATCGAGTAATTGGTGAAATGTATCAATTTAAAATTTTATTCATTATTAATTTGTAACGATATGGATGCACACTACGTACAATTTGAATCGTTTCTTTCCGATGATGACGACATTCAAGAAATTGGATATAGTAATCTTGCATTTTTTATTGGTCACACATCTGCATATGCATCCACATCTTCACTAAAATTTAAAAAATCTAAAACGTCGGATGTTTGAAAATATTTTGAATTAAAGAAATACAAATCGGCGGAAAATTAAAAAATAAGGCGCAGTGCAAATATTGTGCAAAACACTATGCGTATGAATCTACCACGAGCACTATTGGTTAACATTACAAACATTTCACATACACGAACAAACGAGAAATTGTACCCAATTACAAATAAGTGTTGGTGGTGATAGAAATTTCGTATATTCACACGAAAGTTTACAATAAGTGCTGCAAAATATGTATCACAAAAAGAAGTCTCGTTATTGATGTTTGATAGCGAAGTCATAGAACAATTTTAAAGAGAATAAGTTAACCTTAGTTTTAGACGACATCATTAAAATATATACTAGTATGAAAAATGATTTAATTGCATTATTTTTTCATACACTTATTATGTGTATTTGTATTACTTCTAACTTATGGAGTACACCAAATACACTCGGATTTATAGTCGTTATTTCTCATTTTATTGATTAGAAATGACAACTTCATTAAAGAATATTAAGATTTCGTAGCTGTGAATATCCTCATAATGAAATGACTATTTATCGATATATTGTGACCATTTTACAAAAATATAATATTAGAGATATAACTTTTAGTATTATTTTAGATAAAGCTTCCGCTAATGATATTTGTGTTTTGTAATTTAAAAGATTATTTCAATTTGATAGTTTTCAATCTTTGCTTTTTCATATGCGTTGCGTTTGTCGTATTTTAAATTTAATTGTTAAAGATGACATGCAAATTATTTTCCCGTATATTGACACAACTGGAAACGTAATTTTTTTATTACTTCTTCTAACTCCCGACAACAAGTGTACAAAAAAATTTGTAAAGCAGCTAATCTCCGACCTAGAAAATTAAAAACGAATGTATCAACAAGGTGAAATTCAACTTATTTAATGTTAGAACATGTTAAACTATACAAGAATGTCATTTGTGATTTTATTAGGAAAAAACACAAGATTTTACTTTAGATAGTTATAATTGTAATATGGCTAATTTATTTCTTGATTTTTTTAAACCTTTTTTTGAAACTGCTAAAGAATGTTTGGGAATTTAGTACCCAACTACGCATCTTGTTGTTCATATATTTGTAAATTTAACAGGTACTTTCTTGAGATATAAAAAAGTAGATGAATTTTGTGATATCGTTGGCTTGACATACCCAACATTTTTCATTTGCTTGCATTATCTATCATAGATATAAAATTAAATATTATAAATTGATGATTGATACAATTTCTGGTAACTTAGAGCTAATGTCTGTAGTTTCGGTAGCTTTACTAAGAAACAAACTTTCTAATTTGTTTGCTTCTTACCAATATAAATATAGTACTTATCGTTCATTTTCTTCTTCTAATGTTGCGTCTAGTTCTAGTGGTAGTTCCCATTTCGGACAACCACTAAATAGTATAGTTATCATTGATGAATAAATTGAGAGCGATGTTCTTCTTATGGTTACGATAAGAATGAACTCAATATTTATTTACACTCGTTGTCAAGTTCCTCGTGATGATGCATTTGATATTTTAGGTTGATGGAAAAATAATGTAGACGCATATCCATTTTTTTCTAAAATGACACGATTTACTAACACATCATGATTCCACTGTAGCTTATGAGCCTACTTTTAGTGCAGGTGGACGAGTGTTCGACGATTGACGAAGAAATCTTGCATCAGATCTCGTGGAGGCATTGATCTGCTTAAATGACTGGAGCGATGCAGTTACAAGAAACTAACAATGAGATGATGAATTATCATAGAAATTCAAAAATTTAGAATTTAAAAATTATTAATTTCTAAACTATCACTTTATGTAATTTTTTACACTTGTATTTTTTTATATATAATTTTTTACACTTGTAATTTTTTATATGTAATTTTTTATACTAGTAATTTTTTTATATGTAATTTTTTACACTTGTAATTTTTAGAATTCGTATAATTTAATCTCAATGATATGTAATTTTTTTTAAAAATAATAAATATATTTACTTGTATTATGCTCGTTTGACATGGCTTGTGTAGCCTTGACCAACTCAGTTCAGGCTCGGTTCAAATAAGCTCGAGGCTCGCGAGCGCTCGAGTCAAAATTTTTGGAAAAAAAGCTCGATGGGCTCGACTCGAATAGGCTCAACAGTCAACAGACTCGTCTTGAATAGCTCGATAGGCTCTTCCGGCTCGGCTCGCTCGAGTCTATTTTTAGTGCAGGTGGACGAGTGTTCGACGATCGACGGAGAAATCTTGCACCGGATCTCGTGGAGGCATTGATATGCTTAAAGGACTAGAGCGATGCAGTTACAAGAAACAAACTATGAGATGATGAATTATCATAGAATATCAAAAATTTAGAATTTAAAAATTATTAATTTATAAACTATCACTTTATGTAATTTTTTATACTTGTATTTTTTTGTATGTAATTTTTTACACTTGTATTTTTTTATATGTAATTTTTTACACTTGTAATTTTTTTATATGTAATTTTTTATACTTGTAATTTTTAGAATTCGTATAATTTAATCTCAATGATATGTAATTTTTTTAAAAATAATTAATATATTTACATGTGTTATGCTCGTTTGACATGGCTTGTGTAGGCTTGACCAGCTC
The DNA here is from genome assembly GCA_003255005.1 of Begonia fuchsioides. NCBI lineage: Eukaryota > Viridiplantae > Streptophyta > Magnoliopsida > Cucurbitales > Begoniaceae > Begonia > Begonia fuchsioides. Next base: position 19,476 of record QAOC01043868.1, read on the forward strand.
AGCTCAGGCTTAGTTCAAATAAGCTCGAGGCTCGCGAGCCTGCTCGTGTCAAAATTTTTGGAAAAAAAGCTCGACGTGCTCGACTCGAATAGGCTCAATAGTCATCAGGCTCGTCTCAAATAGCTCGATAGGCTCTCCCGGCTCGGCTCGCTCGAGCCGGCTCGATTGCCGGCTCTACCAATGACAACCCTCTTTACATTTATTCTTTAATAGATATTGAACAATTTCTTCTTATGATATTTCATACTATTGTACTTTTCGACCAAATACAACTCTCTCATTATAATGGTTGTGCCCCGTTTAAACATTCGTGGAGAATGGATAAAGACATAATATGATAAAATGTAATTTTATTCTCATTTAATCAATGAATCATTGCATATACTTATAGTATCCTAGATTTCTAGAAGGTAATACTTGTCACACACTAATTTGATGCATTATAATTAACTAACAATTTATAAAATATTTTTTTATGCTAAAGTATATTCTTCATAATTATATTATCCTAATACAATCCTCAATAACATTTGATCACTTTGTCCTCATATGAGTTGCATGACGTAGTCATCCCAATGAAATTTGCACGTAATCGTATGCTCAAATGTTATCATACATTGACTCTTCTTCTATGATCAACACCTCTTTTTAGGCCGATTCATATGCCCAATATCACTAATTGCTTGAGTTTTCATCTATATCGCAAAAAAACTAGAATTATTTATTATACTTTTGTTCAGTAATTTTGTAGTGCAAATTACAACTACGAACCATAAGCTATTTTTAAAAAACTCGAGACAAGGAGATCACTAGTTGGTGGCACCATCTGCGCCTTGTGGGCGTGCAGATGATGAAACTTGCGCCTTGTTGTCGTGTGAATGGAGTCATCCACGATAACATAATATTAAATTTAAATTAGTTAAATGAGTATAATTAAAAGTTTAAAATCTTTGTTGGAGTATTCTAATATTACTTGATACAATTAAATATTTATAATTTTTTAGAAAAATAATAATAATAATAGTAATAAAGTTTTCATGGTAATTAGTTTAGAAAATAATTAATTATTGATAATGGGCCTTGTATGGGGCTGAACCCACTTCTAATGATCGAACTCGAAGCAGCAGAGGCATAAACCCTACATTTTATAGAGACTCTAGTCGTTACGTCCCCTTCTCAACAAAGGTTCTCCTCGGGCTCAGGGTGAGCGCCGCTTCCTGCATTCCCCCGATTGCCTGCTCGTCCCTAAGCATTTACCAGCTTTAAAAATTGTTTAACTTGCGTATTTATGTGTGTTTGTGTTGTCTTTTCAGGAAGAGTTGTGTTCTGTCGAAGCAAATACGATGGCGCCGGTGAAGAAGATGGTACTATTTCTTTTTCATCCTTTATTTCTCTGTTTTTTTTCCTGAGTTGGTCGAGTCACATTGCTTCGGGTTTCGTTTTTGTTTATGCAATTGCAGAAAAAGACCCACGAAAACATCAATAATCGGCTTGCTCTTGTTATGAAGAGTGGAAAATACAATCTGGGTCATAAAACTGTTCTTCGATCTCTCCGTAACTCGAAAGGTTCTCATTTCCAGAGCTGCTTTCTTTTTCTGTTTTCTTTCAACCACTCAGATTTATCATTTACTTAATCAAATATATGTTCTTGAAAGTTTGTTGATGTCAATGATTTCAACTATGCAGGGAAGCTCATTATAATATCAAACAACTGCCCTCCTCTTCGAAAATCCGAAATAGAATACTACGCAATGCTTGCCAAGGTTGGGGTTCACCATTACAGTGGAAGTAAGTCTTCGAAAAACTTCTATTTGATTGCGTTGAATCTCATTTTTAGCAAAATAGTACATCATTGAAATTTTGATAAACTTGTGATATGCATAGGTCTAGTTGGACTTGCATCAGTGAGTAATGCTACAAGATTATAGAAATTATCAGTTGAGGAATGCTGCTTGGGGCTAATGCATGAATTTAGCTCACCAATATGATTAGTTAGATGGAATCTCACTTTTATTTTGAAAGTTGGATAATGTCTCTGTTTATCCACATTTATAGGTAAGTTATATTCTGTAAATAGTTTCCTCGCCAATTTTGTCGTAATCTATCAAGTATACCCCCAGCTACAAACCAGTTCACGGGTATATTCTGTTTTCTTCTTTTCGTATCCTTTGTCATAGTAGTTACTCTTTGTAAGTTAAAGGCATGCTGCTAACTTGGGTTTCAAAAACTTTGAAGGAAAATAAATTTGGGTAAATACTACAGTCGTCAGAAGTCTCTGGAAAATGCAGGATTCGACACAATAATTCAATGTATAATCGCTTTCAGAAGTTAATTACACCTTCTCTAGAAAATATCGAGGAAACAATCTTCTTTAAGATAGAAAAATATTTTTTCCCCGTCACAATTTTTGAATTAAAGACTTCGTTACGTATTTTCAGAGAGCTTATACTCTTACATGCTGAATTGACATCTATAACATAATGATGCCTAATTCATTATATTTCAGGCAATGTTGATCTTGGGACGGCCTGTGGAAAGTACTTCCGGGTGTCTTGCCTTAGCGTGATAGATCCAGGTGCTTGCATGTTCATACTGGACGAAAATATTTACTGGAGGAGAATACATGTTTCATAGAGGGTTTGTCTTTTGTGCAGGTGATTCTGACATTATTAAGTCAATCCCTGGTGATCATTAAGCTGAGAAGCAGGAGTTTTGATTGGGCATTACCATGTCATTGTTTTAATGAGACCTTCCATCTTGAAAAATCTCTCCGCATTTTTGTCATCAATGGAAGTGTTTGGTTCTCCCCATTAATGTTATCAATGGAAGTGTTTGGTTCATAAGCCAATCCTGCTCTGTAGGGATTCATATGCGTCGCATGATCAGTGGATCACCAAAGCGCCAATTTAAAGTTGGAAATGTACGAGATTGGAATTATAGATAGACTAACACGAAAAGAATAAAACGGTGGACAGAGCAGGAAATTCGTGTTTTACGAGATATAAATAAATAATTTTATATATTATCACAAGAAAAACATTATTCACAATTAGACCCCGTGTACATACAAATGTTACTTCATCGTCCAATTTTGTACCCTAAACTACAATTATAATTTGTGAACTAATTAAGATAAATGATCAAATAAACTACATCGCCTTTTTGCTGTCTAATATTGAATTTCCTCAAGTTGGGATTTAGCCGTTCTTACCAGCTTCCTTTACAACTTTCATTCCAAATGTACAATCAAATTGCAAAATGTTTTATTTGCAGATGAATGAATAGACTTCCCAGGATAAATTGCTTCCGACTTAGTACATGCCTTCAAAGCCGAAGAATAAGTATAAGAATTAGGCTCCACTGTCCGTACAGACATAACTTAGTTGGTTCAGAGATAGAAGAGTTGGTAACAGATGCCAAGGTTCGAAGCTTGGTGGTTGCAGTGTGAGAGTTGTTACCTCCAATGTGGGGTAGCTACTTGTGGACGACAGGTAAAGGTCTTCCATATCTAACCCACTGAGTCACTGTGACTAATTCCCTCACATGCTGTCGAGCCGAGGTGTAGAGACCCTAGAGGCGAAAGATTTTATCTTTTGGTAACAAGAATTAGGCTCTACCCCTTCATTAATCATTTCGTTCAAAAAACGAAGAGCGTTGGATTCGAGCCCAAGATGCATGCAGCCTGAAATAATAGCCGTCCAGGGGACATCTCTGAAGGGCATATGTCAAAGAACCATGGAAGCATTGAAATACTTCCCACATTTACAGTCAAACCAGACTAGTGTACTTCCAATATGCATATTGCCTTCAATGGAGTTTTTTCCAATTTGGGCATGAACTTACTTCCCCATTAATGTAGCTCCAATTGAGCCACAAGCTCGGAGGACCTCACTACCGTAGAATCATTGGCAAAAATGTTTTGCTTTTTTATCACCCTAAAGAGGCTTATTGCATCTTCCCCATGCCCATACCGAGCATATCCGATATTATCGACGTCCACGTAACTGTATCTCGATTCCTCATCCTGTTAAATACTTTTCTTGAGTCGGAGACTTCCTCGCATATTGCTTACATATCTACTAACGAAGTTCCGATGAAAACATCACTCTTAATTTTTATTTTTTTGTATTAATTTTTTTTAACTATTTAAGAGGAAAGATTAAGCTTAGACCCGAACGTGAATCAAGTATATGGTCAAGTTCCGGTCTAAGTCTGGTCAAAACTCGAGCAAGGCAAAGACAAAAGTGCTAGGATAAGTGGTCAAACTTTCAAAGAAGACTCGGCTTCTCATCCCAAGGATGGCAGAGAACACAACGGAAGATTCAGAAAAATATCGAAATTTAAAATTTTTGAAAATTTTAATGAACTGAAAAATCACGGTCTCCTTAAAAGAAATTTCATCCCAGAAATTTAACAAAAATCCCAAACAAGAAGGACAACTGAGGAATTATGCTAAACAATCAGTTCCATGAGTCAACTCCACAAGCTCAGTGTACACCCTACAAAGCACACGAGCGGTGTCATTCTCCTCCTTGAGTGCTTATTCATCTACATCTAGTACATCCATAGATTCTACGACGGGGAAGTTGCTAGAAGAACTCGGATCACAACGTACATTGCCCAGATATGCAGGTCTTGGTTACGAAAAGTAGTAAGATCTGGAGTCAGCAACTTGAGAGATATGGGCTGATGGAAACGGTTGCCTAAAATAGAAACTCGTGCAATTTGTGTTAAATTCCTCAAAATATCCAAAGTCAAATGATAGTCAACTATATCTACATGTCAAAAAAATTATACAGCAAGAAGAAAAATTTGGAAGGAAAAAGATAGTGTTGAGTATTAAACTCAATAAATAAGGATAGTAAAAACCTATCAATTTTTTATGGTAGATTATAACTAATTTTTAAAAGAGCAAACACTCACGAAATTTAACGTGTGACCTATGAATTTTTATGCTTAGAATGTCTAGTTTTCATTGGTTTAAGTTTCAGGTCATTCCGAGCATTTTAAATAATATAAGAGTTATTATTTGATTTAATTTCATTTTTAATGCTATTTATGTTACTTTGTATTCTAAATAGTAACTGAATGAAATAAAAAGTAGACAAAAGTTTACAAGTTATTCTCTCTTCTAAATTTTTTTTTTCTCCTCTCAAGAAACTCGGTTTTCCAAAGTTTGATTTCTTTCAAATTTGTATCAGGGCTATGTCGAATTATGGGAGCTCAACGTTGTGCAAATATCACTGCCACGACTCACCAAGACGAACTACGACAATTGAAGTAATAAAATATGTGCTTTACTTGGTGCATCAACGAGCCAATTGAAAGCATTGAAAGAAATGCAAATGAAGGATAAAGTTGCTCTCTATCTCTTATTCCAAGCGGTAGATGAGTAGAGTTTTAAGAAGATTGTTAGTGCATCAACTTCGATGGAAGCATGAGATACTTTACAAAAGGTGTTCAAAGGTGCCGATCGAGTCAAACAAGTTCATCTTCAAAGTCTACGAGGCGAGTTAGAGTCCATGAAGATGAAAGTTTCGAAAGATGTATCTAACTACGTTATTTGTGTGCAAGAAGTAGCGAATCAACTCCAACGAAATGGAGAAATTCTCATGGATGCAAGAGTTGTAGAGAAAATTCTCCGATCATTGACAAAGGATTTTGAGAATATCTTATGTGCAATCGAAGAGTCAAAGAACTTGGAAGGCGCACAAAACAATCAATGAAGAGGACGTGGTCGTGGAGGTCACGGTTCTGATCGCGAAAGAGGTCGTGGTCGTAGAAATAACTATGAAGGGAGAGGACAAACGAGTCAACAAAATTGACGTGGACGAGGCTGCGCTCATGGAAGAGGTGGTCGATCAAATCGTTCAAATGTCGAATGTTACAATTGCGGAAAATATAGACACTACGCGAATGATTGCTACTCCAAAAAGAAGGTGGAAGAAAATTCAAATCTAGTCGTAGAAGATTAGAACAAAGATAATGGTGTTCTCATGATGACCCATGAAGGCTCCACTTCGAATAGCGATATGGTGTGGTAACTCGATACTGGTGTAACATGATATGGAGGACCCAAAAATTCTCTTGCCATGAATGTTTATCTAATTTGTTTTCTAATTTTGTAGCTCCTTATATCATTGAAGAATTCAACCTTGTTTAGCTCCAATTCTTTTCTTTGAAGTCAAAGCATGAAGGTTAGATGGAAGAATGAGTCAAAGCCCCCATCCTAGTGGTCCAAGCAACAAAGCATGGAGGGGGGGGATAAATTCATCTCGTTACCTAGGTTTTGAGGAATAGTTGCGTTTTGAAATAGAAAGAGTGTTTTTGCCTCTCCTCTCCTCCAAGACTCGGTGTTTTTCCGGTGAGTCATATCCGGCAATTTTGAGAGTTTCTTCAAGGTTTTTGCTCCTCTTCCGAGATAGGGTGAGTTAGGCCATGCTACACGACTTCAGCCACTTTCCCGTGGACTTAGGGTAAGCGTGTAATCCACATTAGCTCTTCCCCATCCTCGGTTACCGTCTAATTTTCCCAACCATCCCCTTGAATCTCTTCATTCCATCCAATTTTTACCACCCGATACTCTCATCTGCATAACTTCCGATTCCGTCGAGGTATTACCCTAATTTTTGGATGATAGGCTCTACTCTCGTCCCATAACAAACCCTCTGAATCTCAGCCACAAACTCCATATGCAACTCAAGAACTCCCTATTACAATAATACCTAAATTCTAGATTTTTCTCCAAAACCGGATCTCAACTGAACCTTTTTATTTTCCTTCATTCCCTAACCGAATCGATAATGGTGTTCTCATGATTACCCATGAAGAATCCACTCTGAATAGCGATATGGTGTGGTACCTCAATACTGTTAGCTTTAAAAGTTTCTAAAGCAATCAATTATTTTTTATGATAACTATGTAAGATAAAATTGAAGTTTTAGCAAGTGCAGCTAGGCTCGAAGAAGCAACTTATGTCGACAGGTAAGAACGTATGTCGACCGCTTAAAGACCAGAGAAGAATCATATGTCGACCGTTTATCAAGTATGTCGACCGATTGAAGTCAATTGAAGTTCAAGAGATTGGATCGCATGTCGACCGGACGCGACAATGTCGACCGCTTAAAATCCAGAGAAGGATCGTATGTCGACCGGACGCGACATATGTCGACCGCTTAAAATTCAGAGAATGATCGTATGTCGACAGGATGCAACATATGTTGACCGCTTAAAATCCAGAGAAGGATCGTATGTTGACCGGATGCAACATATGTCGACCTCTTAAAATCCAAAGAAGGATCATATGTCGACCGTCTATTAAGTATGTCGACCGGCTTCCGACAATCAAAGTTCAAGACATTGGAGCGTATGTCGACCGGACTATACTTATGTCGACCGGAAAAATAACAGAAAGTTTTACATGTCGACCACCAAGTGTAGATGTCGACCGAAGAACTTAGAGGCACCGAAGTTATGTCGACCGTTCAAGACTTTATGTCGACCGTCCAAATAACAGAGAATCTCCTATGTCGACAGTTAAAGAACTCATGTCGACCGGTCAAATATCCGAGAGTTTTTTTCATGTCAACCACCAAGAGTAGATGTCGACCGAGGAACTTACAAATACTGATTGTATGTCGACAGCTCCAAAGACATGTCGACCGGTCAAATAACAGAGAGTTTTCCATGTCGACCACCAAGAGTAGATGTCGACCGAAGAACTTAGAAATACCGATGGTATGTCGACAGCTACAATGATATGTCGACCGGTCAAGTCCAACGATAGGAAAATTCTTCAACGGCTACTTTCTTATGAGTCTTAACGGCTATCTCTATGTCGACAGCCCTCGAAGATATGTCGACAGCTCCGACGTCTGACAGACGGAAATCTATAAATTGGAGACGAGAAGCCGAAAGCAAACGCCGATTTTTAGAGAGAGAAAAACACGTCCAAACTCTGCCAAAATTTCTAGTTAGCTTTTCTCTTTACTCTCTCTTCATTGTAAATCATAAGATCATTCTCATTGTGATCGAGAGAGTAGTTTCAATTTATTCTAAAAAACTTCAAGTTATTACTTGTGATAAATTGTAAATGGGTGACGCCTCTCAGAAAGAAGAGTCATTTGTAAGGTTTGATTGACACCCGGAAGTCAATCATAGTAAAGCTCAAGGTAGAGCGGAAAGATCTTCAAGGAGGAACCTTGAAGCGCGGACATAGGCAAGGTTGGCCGAACCGCGTTAACTAGCTCAGTGTTATCCTTCTTTCTCTCAAACTTTTTAATTATTGTTTGTGCTTAGTCATTCAATAGATAAATAAATTTTAAGAGATAAACGAAGAATTTATACTAAACTTATAAAATATCTATTAACCTAATTCAACCCCCCCCCCTTTTAGGTTAAACACGATCCTACAATTGGTATCAGAGCGGGTTACATAGATAGTTTCTATAAGTTAAACTCGTGTGTGATCATTTTAAATGGCTTTCTCTATGAACAACTCACACACTGAGGGGCAATCAATCACTAGACCCCCACTTTTTTATGGAAATAAGTATGTTTATTGGAAAACTAGGATGAGAATTTTTGTCCAAGCTATGGACTATAGTGTATGGAACATAATTGAGAATGGTCCATACATACCAATTAAACCTAGTATTGAATACGACGAGAACGACTTAAAAAAATTAAGTCTAAATGCCAAAGCAATGAACACCTTGTATTGTGCTCTAAATGGGGATGAATTTAATAGAGTACAAAGGTGTGACAATGCTAAAGAAATTTGGCTATTACTTGAAGTTACCCATGAGGGAACTAACCAAGTAAAAGAAAATAAGCTAAGTATGATTGTACATGAATATGAACTATTTTCTATGCATACTGATGAAATGGTTAGTTCTATGTTTACTCGTTTCACTAACATTACTAATGTGTTGAAAGTACTTGGCAAAGTTTATGCAGACGAAGAATGTGTCCGGAAAATTCTTCGAATTCTTCCGAGGACTTGGCAACCAAAGGTAACTGCAATTCAAGAGGCTAAAGACCTCAAGACTCTGAAGGTTGAGGAGCTCATCGGATCTCTCATGACTCATGAGATCACGATGAAGGCTAATGAGAAAGACGAGATTAAGGAGAAGGAACCTCCTAGAAGAAAAGACATCGCTCTCAAGGCATCCTCCAGCAATCAAGGCGAATGCAAGAGTGATGAAGAGGATGATGAGGACGTCGCCCTCATAACACGAAAATTCAAAAGGTTCCTTCAAAGGAAAAGAATGAATGCAAAAGAATTTCCAAGAAAAGAAAAGCACTCCAAGGAAGAAGAAAAAGAGATCAAGTGCTATGAATGCGGAAAGCCAGGACATTACAAGTCTGAATGTCCAAGGATCAAGAAACACCCCAAGATGTACAAAAAGAAAGCCATGAAAGCGACTTGGGATGACAGTGACTCTTCAAGCTCCTCATCCGAAGACGAAGAGGTAGCTAACATGTGCTTCATGGCTAAGGAGGACAAGGTACTTGACTCCTTAAGTGACTTAGAAAATTCTGATGAGGATAATGAATTTTTTGATGCTTTCAATGATTTATTTAATGATTTCAATATCTTGAAATCCAAGTATAAGAAATTGAAAAAGGAACATGGCTTGTTAGAAAAAGAGCATGAAAATAAAGTTAATCCCTTGGAAAGTGAAATAAGTAGATTAAAAATTGAAAATAATGATTTGAAAGACATTGTTCTAAAGTTCACTAACGGTAGCAAGAACTTGAACATGCTCTTAGGAAGTCAAAGAGTAACTCTTAAAAGAGCTGGTATAGGTTATGAATCACATACTAAGAAGAAGGAATACAAGAACTTCTTTGTGAAATCTAGTGCTTGCAACAAATGCAATAAACTAGGATATCAATCCTTTACTTGTCCTGTAAATTTAAAAGTTAGAAAAACAAAAGTTGTCGAGAAATGGGTTCCCAAAGGAACTAATGCTAACTCTCTAGGACCCAAAATGGTTTGGGTACCTAAGAAACATGTTTGATTTGCTGTGTAGGTGGAAGGCTCCCTTGCAAAGAATCTGTGGTTCCTCGACAGTGGTTGTTCGAGGCATATGACGGGAGACCCCTCCAAGTTCAGCTCTATCAGGAAAAAGAAGGGGATTGTCTCATTTGGAGGAAATCAAAAGGGAAAGATAATTGGTATTGGCAATATCGGTAACTCTTCTTCTCTTATTATTGAAAATGCTCTTCTAGTTGACGGTTTAAAGCATAATCTTTTAAGCATTAGTCAACTTTGTGATAAGGGATATAGAGTATTCTTTGAATCCAAATCATGCCAAATAAAAGATATTTCTGATAATAAAATCTTATTTATTGGATATCGAACTGAAAATGTTTATACAATTGATTTGGATAATGTTGCTTGCCTTGATGAAAAATGTTTTAGTGCAACATCCCCTCTAGATAGTTAGGCATGACATAGGAGATTAGGCCATGTTAGTATGGATACCTTAGCTAAGATTACTAAGAAAAATTTAGTTAGAGGCCTTCCAAAGATCTCTTTTGAGAAGGATAGAATAAGTGACGCATGTCAAATGGGGAAACAAACAAAATCTTCATTCTCTCCCAAATCGGTTATTTCAACCGACAAACCTCTTCAACTTCTTCATTTAGATCTTTTTGGTCCCTCTAGAGTAGCTAGCCTAGGTGGCAAGCATTATGCCTTTGTAATTGTTGATGATTTTTCAAGATTTACATGGGTATACTTTCTTAGATCTAAGGATGAATCTTTTGAGACTTTTGCATCTTTTAGGAAGAGAGTTCAAAATGAAAAGGATCTCTCCAT
>QAOC01043868.1:34736-66298 GCA_003255005.1 Begonia fuchsioides
TCAATCATAGTAAAGCTCAAGGTAGAGCGGAAAGATCTTCAAGGAGGAACCTTGAAGCGCGGACGTAGGCAAGGTTGGCCGAACCGCGTTAACAAGCTCAGTGTTATCCTTCTTTCTCTCAAACTTTTTAATTATTGTTTGTGCTTAGTCATTCAATAGATAAATAAATTTTAAGAGATAAACAAAGAATTTATACTAAACTTATAAAATATCTATTAACCTAATTCACCCCCCGCCCCTTTTAGGTTAAACACGATCCTACAAATACCAGTGCTAGTGTGTGGGCACAAAAATCATTTTGTTGATATGCAAGAGATAAGAGAAGGACATGTGTCTTTGGGAGATATATCGAAGGTCCAAGTCAGAGGCCGAAAAAAAAAATATTTTTTTCCAAAAGAATGAAAAAGAAGGTATTACGGATGATGTCTACTATGTACAGGAATTGAATAATAATATTCTTAGCACTGAGCAATTATTGGAGAAAGGGTGTTCGGTTTTCATGAAAGACCGGATGTTGCATTTGAAGGATAAACATGACCGATTACTCGTGCATGTGGAGATGACAAAAAATCGGATTTTCAAACTCACCTTGAGAGATATTCAAGAGATAGCAACGACGGAAATCGTCAATGGACATCTACATTACAGTGAGCTAAAAGAGGTAGCAACGAAGGAAATCAACAATGAGCTATCCCATATTGATTTCACTAAGAAGTTTTGTGAATGTTGTGTACTTAGCAAGCAAGCAAGAACATATTTCGAAAAGAAATTTATCGTGGACGGAGACGTCTCAAGTTAGAAAAATCCAAAGCATTTTAGATGTTGAAAAATTCAAGGCAATGGTGAAGAAGACAATAAGAAAGGTTTGAGTTGAAGGGAGGAATTTGTTGAGTATTAAACTCAATGAATAAGGGTAATAAAAACTCGTCAATTTTTTATGGTAAATTGCAACTGACTTTGGAAAGAACAAATAATCATCAAATTTAATGTGTGGCTTATGGATTTCTATGTCCCGGATGCGTAGTTTCTATTGGTTTAAGTTTCAGGTCGTACTAAGCACTTTGAAGAAAGTAATGGTCATTTTAGTAACGAAAGGTCAAAAATATTATTATGAGAGTTTTTAGAAATAAATAGTATAAGAGTTACTACTTGATTTAATTTTATTTTTAATATTATTTCTGTCACTTTGTATTATAAATAATAGCTGAATGAAATGAAAAGTAGACAAGAGTCCACAAGTTATTCTCTCTCCTAAATTTTGTTATTTCTCCTCTCAAAAAATTTGATTTTCCAAATTTCGATTTGTTTCAGATAGGTCATAACATCATGCTATTCATGTATAGAAACATGTCCTTCTGATTACGAAAACAAATCTCTAAGATCATAAAAATTACATGAAGCATCCAAAATACTGGAATAGACATGTAGATAGTAATTGTGAGAGGTGCGACACATCATATAGGGCGAGAATGAGCCTTAAAAAATTGGCGACGTCATCCCTTAGTACAAACCTTCTAAAATTAAAGTATTTCTTAAAGCTCGATCAGTAATCACCCCAAAAATTTCTTTCATGGTACTGTTAATCATTCATCTTAATATGGGACACCTTATCCTATTTAATATTCAAATTTGAAATAATTGTATTATAGTAATACATTTTTTTTTTCTAAATCCAATATTATTAAGATTATTATTCTAGTTTTTTATTTTACAAACTAACGAGTTAAATTATAATTAAAATAATAAATAATTATTTATATTTTAATTCATGTTATTTAAAATCATAATTTATGGACAAAAAATCATCTTATAAAATAATACAGTGCAGTAAAAATTTATTTAAAAGAATAAAAATTAAATAGATGGATGAATATTGCTTTGAGGGGCTACAAACAAAGATTTAATAACCTAAAGAAGTATGCATGTTTGCGATTTAGTGATCATTGAAGACCTAACAAAAAAACCCAATTTCATTATCCATTAGGGTAAAAAATTAAAAAAAAAATCTCAAATTTTAAAAAATAAATTGAAAAAATTATGAACTTTAATATAGGTAAAAAAAACTCTAACAGGAGACGAACTAGTTTCAGGCAGGGGGCCGACTGAATAAGATCCGGGAGGCTCACCCCCCACAAAATGACAAGCATTAATGCTCACGCTTTAGTCGTCAAAGAAACAAACACATTAAAAATATGACATTCAATGTATAGACATTTGAACATGTGACTACAACTATTGTATAAGAAGAACATGGTAATGAGATTACCAAAGATTGGCGAAGTTAATGTATGTGAAGATTGTATACTTGGTAAGCATAGCAATAAATTTTTTCTAACAATGAAAGCTTTGAGACCAATAAAATGTTCAAGTCTAGTTCACGCAGACGTAGTTGGACTTATGCAAATTTCATCAAACGAATGCAGCAGGTATTTTTCTGCTATTTACATATGACTTTAGTCTTAATGAACTAGGTAATTTTTTTTTGCAGAGCAAAGCAAAGACGTTTGGATGCTTGAAAAAAATTTAAATTGTTGGTTGAGAAGCAGTCTAAAAAGACCATAAAAATCCTAAGAACAAAAATTAATAGTTCTTTATACACTGGAACAAAACGGTGTAGTAGAAAAGAAGAACATGACGGTAGTGAAAATGACAAGGAGTCTCTTGAAAGCAAGAAAGCTGCTGGATAAATTTTGGTGAGAAGCTATTTCCATGGCAGACTACATTCTGAATTTATTGCCGACAAAAGTTGTGCTAAAACAAACACCTTATAAGTCTAGTATAAACGAAAACCAAAGGTAAGCCGCTTGAAAGTCTTCGGTTGTATTGCATTTCCTCTTATCTCTCATGACTGAAGCAAGTTGGATTCAAAATCAGTGAAATGCATCTTTGTAGGATATATTTCTTTTTAAAAACATATAAATTGTACAACCTAGTTACTGGTAAAGTGATTATAAGCAAAAATGTGGAGTTTGATGAACAATCAAGCTAGAATTTGAGTAGTCTTGAAAGCGGAGAAGAAATGCGCCTATGTAAAAATGAAATTCAATTTGTAGGCTAGTCACAAGAGGATATTTTACAGCCATCTAAATTATCATCATCTCTCTTGGGTTCGTCCTCCACATTAACAAATTCAACATCTCCACAAAAAAATAGATTATTAATAAAGATCTATGATGTAACGCAAGCTTTATGCGTTGCTGACTCATATAATTTTGAAGATACAGTAAACAAAACATGTTGCAAAAAGTAATGGATATTGAGATGGATACAATTAACCAGAACAAAACTTTGGAGTGGTTGATCAAGCAATAATTGGAGTCAAATTGATCTACAGAACAAAGACAAGCTGGCAAAAACATCGACAAATACAAAGTTTGACTAGTGGTGAAATGATATTCACATTAACTTGGAATTGATTATGATAAACATTCTCTTTGGTTGAAAGATTTGGAACGGTAAGAGTTCTTTTAGCTCTTTCAGCATATAGGAAATTGGTTTTATATCAATTTAATGTGAAGTCAGCATTCTTACATTGTGAATGACTAGAAAAAGTATGGGAAGCTCAAAGGAGTTCCAGGAGGGAAAGAAATGAGGGGTGATTGGAAAAGAAGAAAAACCCAACAGTAGAGAATGAGCTATGGAGATTGCACACTAACCCTAAGATTACAATACAGTGATTAAAGATATGCAGCAAAGCCTAGTTCTCCCTAGTTCAGAAGGAAAGCAAAAACAAACTAAAATACTCTTGGGTCGCAGGATGTAACTCACCAACGGTGGTCGAGTCTTGGAGGAGAAAAACAAGCAAAGGAGAAGAGAAATGCAAAATAATTTTTTATTGTCTAAAATTGCTTACAAAATATCTCAAAGAGAACTTAAAACCTCTCTAAAAAATATAGAGGGAAGATGCCAATCGTTGGGTTCAAAATGACTTTACCCAGGCAAAAACACAAAAGAAAAGGAAAGGGTTGACCGCATGAACTTACTCGATGCGGCCTAGCAAGGTAATTGATGATCACCCATTTTGGTCCCCTCTCACTTCCACTTTTGAGATAACCAAAAGTGAAAACTCATGCACAAAGATAAAACTCATGCAAGCACGTGAGAAACCCACAAAACCCAATGTGAGTTCCCACGTCCAAAAAAGTTTGAGAAAAGATAAAGTCTTACAAAATTCAAATAGGAGAGACATGCTATTACCTTTCAATTGGACTTGGGCAGAAAGAGTAGGCAAGGTGGACTCAAATTCCTCCAAATCAGGCTCAAGCTTGTGAACTCCATGAGCTTCCAAAATGGGCATGGACTTCTCTTTGTTTCCAAGTTCCATAATGCCTGCGCTAAAGTTGCAAGTGAGGAGATGCTTCTTAGCTTGAGCTCAGGTGACAACTCCTTGTGGCAAGGCCTTAGGTAAGGATTCCCTTGGTATGTCAAAGCCCTGACAACTTGGTATAGAAAGATTGACAATTTTCTCATCTTTTGCAAATTCAATATAAGCAAAAATGAGTCAAATCTCTATATAAAGAAAGATACTACAAAATTCTTAATTCTCTGTCTTTATGCAAATGATATGATTTACATTGGTAATTCGAACTCATTGATATTAAAATTCAATGACTACATGGAAAAGAAATTTGAGATAACTGATCTTGGAAGACTACCTTACTTCTTAGGTTTGGAAGTAAAGAAGTTAGATGGAGGTATATTTGTATCTCATGAGAAATATGCACATGAACTATTGAAGATGTTCAAAATAATAGGCTGCAAAATCTCACTAATGCTAATGAATGCAAATGAAAAATTGAACTTGAAGATGACTCAAATTCTGCAAATGCATTTTAAGAGTTTAGTTAAAGTACTTATCTATCTAACTAATACTCGACCAAATACAGCCATGTAATGGGCATTGTAACAAGATTTATGAAGAATCGATCAAATCATCACTTCAGTGCAACCAAAAGGATTTTAAGATATGTGGCTCGAACAAAAAATTATGGTCTTTAGTACAGTCAAGTATCTTAGATAATAACTTAGAGCATGAAGCTTTGAATTAAATCTAGATATTCTAACTAAGGCCTTATCTAAGAAAAAGTTTGAGAAATTCATAATCAAACTTGGAATATGAAGTTTTGAATTAAGGGAGGGTGTAAAAAATCAAATAATTCAAAGTGAAAATGGAGAATAATCAAAGCTGAAACTCAATGAATAAATCAAAGGTGAAACTCATAGAAGAATAAAATTTGAAACATTTAAAGAAATAAAGTCATAGAATTTTTTATTATTTTTTATTTAATATTTTAATTGTTGTTTATAAGTTATCTTTTAATAGTCTCTGTAAAAGCCTACATTATTGTTAAGAGAAATTATTATAAGCAAAAGTTTTTCTTTCTTTTTTCATCTATTGCTCAAGAATATTCTCTACCTCCTACAGATAATAACCCCTAGTTTACATTGTTGGATTCACTTGGCTCCATTGTTGCATTTTGTGTATTCTTTGCAGGCCAAAAAAGAAAGGAATCCATCCATTTGGCTGTTGGCGTAAGAATATATGAATCTTTAAAAAGAGAGAAAATTTAGAAAATGACTTAAAAGTCATACCCACTTTGTTTATTTCAGCTCCTTAAATGTGCAACCATGCATATGACTTTTTGACCATGCTTAGCCGATTGAGATAGCGTCCAGGTCATCTTATTTGTTTTGTAAAAACGTACTTCAAAGTCCAATTATTATCGAGTCTCATCTTCGTAATCTATATTCGTATGAGACTACACTGGATTCTGCCGACCCAATCTCCACACAGCTCAGAAAACCACGAGAAAGGTATGTTGCCAAATGATTATTTTAAAAACAATCGAGTTTCCTATCATTAAAATAGTCCAAATTGTTTATAACCGGGTTGGCATGAATATATATATATATATATTATAATGTATGCATTCATGAGAATGAGAACAAGTTAAAGATGGAGGAGGTAGTGGGATTTGATTGTCTGCTTCGGGTTTTTTTGCCTTTTGATTTCTCTTTTATGTGAGGCAGATTAAATATGAACAAGAATAAAAATAAAAAGTATAGAAATTTAAATAATGTTGTTAACATTGGCCATCCATCTTATTTAAATACCGTAAAGAAGTATGATAATCTGGTTGGCCGAGGAGGTCCCTCGATAGTTCACTCTTTGACCTTGTTCCCGTTGCAGGAGTAGTTTCATTTGCGTTTGTACACTTCTATGGAGTCGCCCGTCCAAGAACAGACAAATCAGGACCCTCAATCATACAACCTAACTTGTTTGTTTATCCCTTTCATGTTGCATTATGAAGCAAAGGACGAATATAATGGGCCATAAATAAATCCAAAAAGACACCGTTGCTTCTCAACATTTACATGCACTTTTCATCAATATATGTTGGAGTACTCTGGTGTTCCGGATATAAATATTGTCTGTTTTTCAGTTGGAGTTTGTAAGAGTTTGTTATTTGGAAGTAACTCAACATTGGTTGTGATAGCTAGAGAGGAAACTAATCACATTTCTCCTCTGCAAGCTGTTTGATTTGTGATCTCACAATCAACAAATTATTGAATCGTTTTTACTATTACAATATGAGATACCAAAATAGATGTGTAAGTTCGATAATGGAAACTTTTCTAAACCATGTCAGACAAACATTATTCTAGTCTACCTATAGTTTCTCTCAAAATCAATTTCTTTTTCGCCGACAGCATTAAGAATTCCATTTAGGGTTCGGATGCAAAGCTCTAGATCCCAAATATTCTTAGTTTTGCATAAGAAAACTAAAATCTGTCCGCTCACTTGTTATATATTAATAGTTAGTTTGGTGGAGGTCTAATATGGGTTGAAAAGAGATGTTTTAATCGGTAGAGGATGAGAAAACAGTAGAAGCCTTCCTGGCTTATTCCTTCTTTGTGAATTTGGATAATTCTTAGTAATATTTGGGAGGAGGAGAGGGGGAGAAAATAGGAGTAGATGGAGTGAGTGACTAACTCTAAGTTACTTATGTCTAATGCATTCTAATTAAAACTTAGATCTTTTATTTTCTTACAAAAACGTGATATAATTTAAAATGATGCATGAACTTTCAAAACTAAGATAAAACTGTTAATTTTATTATCCATTTAAAATCTTGTTCTTCAAACCCCTGTGAAGTAATGGAAAACCGCCACATGCATAGTTGAGCATACTCGTCAAAATACAATCACTATCATATCGATAAAATTAGCTCTATTGAAAGAGAGTGTCACTCATGGGCCAACTCCAACATACAGCATAGAAGAGCGAAGCAATGCTTAATGACCCATAACAACCTACCACAAGTGACAGGATCAAGTGATCCCTGATCATCTTCGTGGTAGCCTAAATCAAGGTCGTCATCCACGCTTGACCCCTAGGGTGCCTACGCCGATGCAGGGATCAAGCAACACGCAATTCCAACTGATCTATTGTGACCAGCCGAATCAAGGTCCTCGTACCGCCCAACCCTCAAGGCACTACCATTGATGCAGGGATCAAGCAACACTGCAATCTCAGCTCATCTTTTGGGCCTGATTCAAGATCGCGCGATAGGTCGGCTTGACCCAGTCCAACTTGGCCCGGGTTGGGGTTGGCACTGCCAGAGCTGGGCAGGACAGCAGCCCAAACGCTTGTTCTGAATCTAAGTCCCCGAGAAAGTGCAATCACATCAAATAGAAGTTCTCTTCACTTCTTCTGGCTCTCAAATTGCCGATGAGTTGACAAAACCTTTACCTCCAACTCTTTTCCAAGTTTGAAGCACAAAACTACAAGTACTTCCCCCTTGAGCTTGTGGGGGATGTTGTGCAATCTCGTGTCTGGATTGGTCAAATAGACTTCCGCCTAGAGCCATTAAGCTTTTGCTTATCAGCCTTAGTTCTTTCCACTTAGAATCTCGTGTGTGCTTTCGTCGTAAATCCTAGTTTTTGGCCAGCGAAAATCTCATTTAGCCAGTACGAGCCGGAAAATAAACCAACTGTTATGACTATCATGACTAGACTCTAAACTCACGTAAAGATTCTTTTGTTGCACCCATTGTTAGTGTACCGAGAGTAAAGCTCAGAAAAGAGGCAAGTAGTAGAATCGAGTCATAACTACGGGTTTAAGGTGTTTCTTACACGACATTGATGAACCAAGTTCTGTGTGCTGATAGAATGGTCGCGTAAGTATCTTGGGTCAGCTTACGGGAATCGTTGGTAATTTTGCTACCTAATAAAAGCAATATTTTGTATTCCTTCTGGCTTCTTAAAGTGTGCTATTCTTATTTCCTTGTTTTATTTGAAATTTCTGGATGAATCTTCTTTGATTTGGATATCAAGTAAGGGTGAAAGAAACTTGAAACAAGCTTCCATCTCTCGAATCATTTCCGGACAAAGAACTGTAGGATTTCTTTTATTTTGTTTATCATGTCTCTACTCAGTAATTGCATACAAATTTTTCTATCGTATATACTTCCATTTTTGTCATATTTTAAATATTACAAAAGTTGCTGCTAGCTTATGCTAGAGAGTCTAAATGAGCAAAACTTAGGCTTTCCTTTACGACCATATTTAAGTAATTGAGCACCCTTCTTAAAAGCTAATAATCCCTGCACAAGAGGGAAGGTGTAAACACCGAAAAGCAAAAGAAGCATCATTGCAAACTTGGAAAAAAGGGAGAAAATATCAAAATCTGAGAGGGTATTCTAAACAGGCATTCTCGTAATCAAGTTGATAAGAACATAACATCCAACTATTTCCAATGTGTTCAAGCGTCAAAAAGAATAATACATGAAGGGGACTTATACAATGTTTGACAACAGATGATGAAATCTGTTTCATGGTAAAGCAAGAGCAAGAATTTCTTCAGTGGAGCAGCCTAACGACCTTTGAACAGTCGAGGGCCATTGAAGGAAGAGAGCAAAATACTCCTGTGGATAATTCGATGACACTTGAAATTACCAGAGATCAAATTCGACCAATGAAAACTCCACAATGCACATCTTAGCCAAATTTCTATGTAAGCTATGAACCACTATCTATGTCCGCCAAAAAAGGAGTAACAGAGAAAGCGTAGTTTCAACCAAAAGAAGAAGAGATGGAAATAGACCTGGTCGATTTCAGCATTTCTGTAGCCAGCAAGGCCTGCCACTCCATGTAAAAGATTCACCGAAATGCGACCACCCACTAAGATCGCTTTCCGTGGAGCCGCTCATTATAACGAGTAAATCGTCCGTTAACTACCATCAATGGAGTCACATCAGACCGCTGAGAATCCTCCTCTTTGTATCTCTCAAGTAACACAATAATTTCTAAGTCAGGAACTCCCTCTTCTCCAACTCCGCGTTGAGTTTCGTAGATCGATCAATCTTCACGGAAAGCATAACCCCAGGAACTCCATTGACAGTCTTAAGTGAGTTGAGCTTGGACTCCTCCTGCAACTCTAAAATACTTACCAGCTCGTACACAGTTTCCCAGAGAAGAAATTGCACTGACGACTGTGCTGAGATGGACCGCGGCGTATTAGAAATCACAAGCAATTACAGAATGGATGACGCCAGAAACGCTGATATTGCTGTAATTTATTGGTTGCCATCAAAATTAAGGGAGTAAAGTAGAGAGATCGAACTTTAAAATGCTACAAGTTTTTAGCTAATATTTTTTGGACATAATCCACGTAGTTTATTTGAGCATTGCAATTTGCTCATCCCTTCGGTTGATTAAAAAATTCCAAGTTGGAGGTTGGTTAAAAGCCAGTTGAGATTGAATTTTACATGTGAACTGAAATTTGTTTATTTCGCGGCACGGAGTTGTTGACTTGATTGATTGAATTTGACCGTGTAATTAATTCATCTCACGCCATTTTTATATAATTCACCTCTGCCCTTATTTTCAAACTTTTGCAGTTTTATTATAGGCAGGTTTAAATCACATTTCATTATCGTAATCATAACATTGATGCAGATTTGACATTTCATTAGATTTTTTTTTTTAAATTCACACACACATACATATATATTATGTTAAATCTTGGTACGTGTTATCTATTAATTGGTCGGTTAAGCAAGGAAGATATAATCACAAGGATATCAATAGTATTTTGATCTTTATAATAATTTTATTATTCTATTTATGAATTTCCATGTAAGTATTTTGTTCACCTAAATTTTGTATTTCACGTTATATTGTTTTGGCTAGCATTTATTTTCTAACAAGCTGACGCATATATATACGAGCATACATGCATGTAAGATGCTAAACCACAGAAATTATTGGGCAGACGTCCAAAGGTGGATAGAATCACCTGGGTCGAGTCTTATTCATAGATCCACAGTTTCGTTCTTGAACAGGTCTTTCTTTGAATTTATTTATTTAATTTCTCTGTCAACGATAAGAAAATATAAACAAACAAGCCAACCAACACCTTAGTAAAACAATATACTAATAGTTGTTATTCTTGTCGTCACTAGTTTGATTCCAAATATCTTATGTGACAGAATACCTGGCAAAAACTTTAGGTTATTTAATCACTGAAACTGTTTCATAATTAGGGTTTCAAGTAAAGCCATCAAAGAACAGTGTGACACAAGCTTACAGACGAGAAGGCTGAGAATCCAACACAACAGAACAATTCTATGTTCTTAGGTTACATTAGATGTTGAAGTAAACAATTAGACAACTGCTAGACCTACTAAAGGAGACATTGGAGACAGCTAAATTGTCTACCAAGAACATTATAAAATTAGATAAAAAATAATAAACTATGCAGCTTGCGAGGAATTAGGTGTTCATGGCTAATTTGTACATAAAAATGAGATCTCGAAGATCAAAAGCGACGACCTTTAATTTTTCTGAGCCAAACAATGGGATTGCAGAAATGAAAATGAATAAAAAATTAGAGATGAGAGAAATTGTTGAACAAGTCTATGGATGGCTGAGTTGGCGAGATGAAGGTTGAAGGACTCGTCAAGAAAGGGTTGCCTTCGATGAAGCTTCTAATCCCATGGAAGTTGGGGCTCAAATCATGAAAGAAACTCAGGGTGCTTGGATCGGCCGTGATAGGTGAAAAAAAGCTCGTCGGGATCGGAGCTAAAGAAGATGGTCCCGGCGATAAGATTCCGGGGAAATTCCCGGTCCTCTCGACTCCGCTACCCGTTTCCATTTCATCAACGAAACTTTCTTCTCTCTCGACACGACTACTGATCGTTTGATTATTCTGCTTCCCATCTGGGTTTGCCCTCGCTATCGTGGCATAACTGGCCGCCGGTGAAATTGCGCCGCTGTTATGAATTCCCGCCACCGGAAAAGCTCCGGCTAGAGAGGCTCCAAAAGTCAAAGTAGTAGTGGTAGAAGAAGAAGAAGAAGGCTCCATGCCCGTAAGACGCTGGACCAAGTTCATGAAGTCGCTAGGGTTGGTGTGGATAACCTTGGGCGAAACTGCGTAGATAATAACGGGAGGACGAATCTGAGCTTGCATCAATGGCGGATTGGGAGCGACCGGAGGCTTCTTCGAGATCTTGTGGGAGTCCTTGTTGATTTTAAGAGGGGTGGGTCTGGGCCCTTGAAGCTCCTTTCTGGGAGACCTTCCTGCCGGAAACTCTCCTGAATCCATGGCAGAAATTCGATGGAGATTAAGGAAGAAGACGGGCGAGGAAGGCGAGGGTTTGAGGATAATAACAAAGGCATTATTTTTATAAATTTCTAAGCCAATGCGTCGTATTAAACAAATAAAAAATAGAAAATAATTTTTGAACTTGTCTCATTATCAATGCCAGCGCCGGAAAAAGTCCAACCGCGTGCCTAGTCAGACTGAGATGATCACGTAGACTGCCACGCTGGCTTAAAAGTTCTACTTACAACTTCAAAATCCCCATTTCAAGAGCCTTTTTGAAGATTTTTCCAAGACAAAGTCAAGTCCCAATTGCCATTATCAAGTATGCAATTTGAAATATAGTTTCTAATTTTGAAAACAATATGTGCCTTAACATGCTCAAATTGTAGTCATTATTGTTCTCCGTAGATATCAATTTATTTGATGAAGTATGAAAATAGCTCGACTTGGGTATTTCAATTAAAAAAGAAATAGTCCGTTGACACCTGAATTTCACCATAATTTTAACGAATATTTTTTCATCATGTTTTTCATTAGTTTTAACCACGTTCGTCAATTGAGTTAATATATTGAATCAATAAAATAGTGTTAAAATTGTTTAAGATTTTGTATATTGGTGAATTTGCTTTTTACGAGGTCAACCGAGCTAAAGAAAAATATAAATTTATTACTACATCTTCTTCTAATATTTGCAAGTTATTATAGTTAGCAAGGTGATGAAAATCGTTAACCAAATTGACCGATATCAAATTAACAAAAAAAAGTGATGGCATGATATGTGTTAAAATTATTGTGAAGTTCAAAGTTTTCATTGAAGATTTTTAAAATTTGAAATATCAATTTCAAGTACTCATATCTTTTAAGGACTAAATTGATATGTATCATATTATTTATTCTAGATCGAGATGAAATATTAGTTATATGATGCACCATAAGACTGTTGTGCAAAATAATGTCAAAAAAAATGTAAGTGTGCGATTCAAGTAATATAAAAGTTATCAATCACGTGAAGACATAGAGTTTTAACTTCTAAAAGAATTATGAAAATAATAAAAATAAATAAAGATTTGATTTTTTGTTTTATATAAAATAATAACTAAACAACATAATTAAAAGTGTAATAAATTAAAGTGGTTTTTTGAGTTGATAGATAAATATGACTTCAATTAGGTTTCTCTCGCCAAATACTTCTTTTTACTGTAAATTTTGTAGCAGTTGTAATGAGATTAATACTAGTATTCAAGAATATCATATAAATCGATGTTAGCGATGCATGCATTCAATCTCTTTTACACTAAGGATTCAAACTATTGAAAATGAAGTATGACTCATGTTAAGTCTTGAAAAAGACTTAATTATATTCATCGAATTTATGATAATTGTTCAATATCAAGTAATAAATTGCGGAATTTTATGTTTATTGTGTAATATGTGCTGCAGTTCACGCTACAGCACAGAATCCGCTCACAGTTAATGAAATCACGTTAATTTCGGTAATTTTGAGAATTATGTTATCTGTTCGATTGGTTTTCTTTTATGCAGGGATTATGCTGGATAAGAATGGAAAGCAAGAGCTGAAAAGAGATAAGATCGGAGAAATTTAAATGGATTGGCGAATTGGAGAGAGAAGAAAATCCCCACAAATCAAGGGATTCCTAATTCGGTTTTGGAGAGAGAAGAAAATCATCACAAATCAATGGATTCCTAATTCGGTTTTGGAGAAAGAAGCTAGCTACCACGATTTTAAATAGAGAGCAAAAGAAGGAGGAACCATTCAGATCTAGAGAGCGGGAGATAGACGGAGACGCAGAGGCGATACAGCCACGCCGTGCAAATTGAAACGGATAACCGGAGCCGCATTCAAGAACTTGCAGGACGCCACCGGGGTTTTGAAGAAAGCGACGGTGAATCCGTTTATATCTTTTTAGCGTGCTGTAATTATGTTTACCAAACATATTTGCGTTGTTTTTAATTCAAACATGAGCTAAGTTTTATTAGGTTGGATTTGGAAAGTACCCATTTACGATTTCTCGGTTATTAGCCATTTGATTAATTTAACTAGATCTTAATTGTTTATCGTGTATAATCTGGACGCCACAGTTATAATGAAATTAGTGAGATCTAAAACGCCATTAGAAATCACATAGAAATTGGTTAAATTACTTGGGTTGTTAATATTTGTTTTGAATTTTAACAAAATCGTTTTTGTTTAACTTAAACGATAGCTCGAGGGTAAATGATTAGGATCTGTAATTAAAGTGTTTGGATCTCATTGTTCTTGCCATAAGATTGGAAGAAGGTGAGAGAAGAATTGAATCGGTAGGCGACGCCAGCCATCGATTAATTCAAATTCCTTTCCGTTAAAACGTGATGCAGCCGGCGCTGCAGCACAGGCTTACAGCCGTGAATGAATAAATGGAGAAACTCGAATCTAACCTTCATTTTACTGAAGTTTGACTATCTTCCCTTATTTATTTTAATTACATTTATTTAAATTTTTAACCAGAAAACCATTCAAACTTTTTATGAATTTTTAATTAACTGTTTTACATCGTATTCGGAAAACATTAGATTTCATTATCTTCGCGGGATCAATATCTTTTATATTACTTGACTGTGCACTTGCGGTTTTTAACGACACATTCGCACCCAACAAGTTTTTGGCGCCGTTGCCGGGGATAACGAAATTTAAATTTTCTGAAATTTTGTGAAATAGTTATAAATATATATATATATATATATTGCAGAATAGTTTTCTATTTTTTGTTTCAGATTGTAGTTCATGCAAAGCAATGAAAATTTAGAAAGATAAAACTCTGGTATAGCACACGCGAAAATGAATACAGTAAGTTGTGAAGTGAAGCCGATAATGTTTCAGATGCTGCAGCACATGGGTCAGTTCAGCGGCACAGCATCAGAAGACCCGAACTCTCACATTAGAGATTTTATTCAGCTCTGTCATACCTTTAAAGATGCTGCAACACTGAGAGAAATCCTTAAAATGAAATTGTTCTCATATTCATTGACTGATAGAGCAAGAGCATGGCTAAATTTATTGCCGGCAAACTCGATAAACTCATAGGAAGATTTAGCCATAAATTTTTTAATCAAATACTTCCCGCCGACGAAGAATGCTAAAATGCGAGAAGAAATTATGAATTTCCGTCAACAACACAGTGAATCATTGTATGAAGCATGAGAGAGATTCAAGGATTTATGAAGGCAATGCTCGAATCTTGGCGTATCATTGTGGGCACTGATGGAGACATTTTATTTTGGATTGAGTTGTCAATCACAAGCAATATTGGATGCTTCGGCGAGTGGGGCGTTCTTGTCTAAAACATATACGGAGGCATACCAACTCTTGGAAAACATGACTTCAAACAACTATCAATGGTCGACGGAAACAACATCACCACCTCAAAGAGTAGAAGGAATGTTGGATGTCGATCCAATGACAGCACTGAACACAAATGAGAATTCTCACTGACACATTAAAGAACTTCAGTCTGTCACAGGCGATGCCACAGACGGTGCCACAGGCGATGCCACAACATCAAGTAATGAGCTTGTCTTGTGTACTTTGCGGAAAAGTACATTTTTTCAATCAAAATTCTATGTTAGCAAACTATGTGGTTTAGGATAAAAAACAACTCATTTCACCCACATTGGAAACATAACCACATTGTCGATAATGAATGGACTCAACAGCCACAAAACTCGAACTTTGGATTTCCAATACACACAACTCACCACCTGATGAACTTGCCAAATATTCAGCAAAAGCAACAGCATCAGCCTCAGCATCAACAGGTTCTTAGTGTTTCATGCACTTTTTGTGGTGAAGAACATAGTTTTGAATATTGCCCATTAAATCCCGAGGCCATGAACTACACAGGTTATATTAAGAATAACAATTCTTACGATCCAAGTTGGCAAATCTCTTATTATCAGTGGCAATCACAACAAAATAATTTTGAGTCTGGATTTTTGGAGCATTCACAAGGTTTCTCACAAGCTGCTTTACCTCCACAAAATAATCAGTTCAAGCCTGAATAACCACCATCTTTGGAACAACTTACGCGATTACCTACAACAAAAAATGATGCTCTTCTTCCGAGTTTGACAACAATGATGGAAGACCAAATTGCTTCACAAAGAATTCTCGAAAATCAGCTTGAACAAATTATTTATGCACTGAACAATAGAACTCGTGTAACATCATCCTGTCATACCGAGTTAACAAGAAGAGATGGAAACAAAAATTACACATCGAGTGTGTTACATGAGAAGAGACAAGTGGAAGAAATGATAGATTTGAATGAAGAGCCAGAGTATATTGAGATAAAGGCAGTAACAATTAATGAAGTGGAAGAAAGTATGGAGGAAGAAGAAAAATATGAATATGTTTTCAATGCTGCAGCAATGCTGCAGCATCAGATTACAACATACCAAGAAAAGCAACTAGATAAATTTCCGAAGATGAAAAATATCTCCACAACTTATGACATGCAGTCACTATATAAAATCGAACTGTTGGATTCTTGTGACAGCAATTTCATGGGGCCGCTCCCTTCATCGCATGAGAATCATTACATACTGTCTTTTATGTATTATTTTTCCAAAGGAGATGAAACTACAGCTTTTTCAAGCAAGGATGCTAAGGTGCCGTTAAAAAAAATATATATTTTTGCTCGATGTGATACACGAAAAACTAATTTGAGCAAGAGATCATTATGTCGTACACGAGCAAAATATGGAATGAAGCATAAGGTCACTATAGCATACCAACCACAAACGAGCGGTCGGCGTTGAAATAGGGAAGCAAAACAGTTTCTTTTCTCGTTTTAGTCATTTTAGTATAAATAAATAATGTTGCGACTGATGCCTCAACGTCAGAAGCAATATTTTCTTTTATTGCATTTTTTTAGGTGTCCATCAAGCTTCCAAAAACTCATAAGAATACAAGCTGCTGCTCGATTTGCAAACCTTCGAAGACCTACTGGGCGCATGATGCTGCAGCAAGGGACGCAGCACTGTTCGCAGCACTCTAACAAAATTCAAAGAACTCCAAGCTCTAACTATCAGCTTTCCCACCGGTGTTCAGCAGCCCTACAGTTCCTTATCCAAATGATGATGCACAACTCTAAATCCCAGGGGAGTATATATTTTTACTAGTGTTTTGACTGTCTTTTGTGTGCTTTAATTTTATTTTGTCGACATTGGGAACAATGTCTGATTTAAGTTTGGGGATGAACAGTTCACACTAGTAAAAATAAAGCAAAGAAAAAGAGTTAGTGAAGAGTAGAAGATATTTCCGACTTTGTCTAGGATTTTTGAATTTTAGCAATTTAGTTTATCAAAAACCAAATCGTCTTTGATCTCCCAAGAAACAGGGTTGGATATCCCGACTATTTCTTTCTCACACAAACCTCCTCAAAAGGTATTAATGCTGAGAGCAAGATATTTACGTCGGGTATGTATGATTTGGAAACTCTATCTTAGATGATGAGAAGACAAGTGTAAGCGAGAAAGTTTAACTTAAGATTAGGGCAACATTAAAGTTCAAGGGCGGAATTTTATTTAAAAAAAAGAAAAAAAAAGAGCAATGACTCTATGAAAAAGTTCTCTGTCCCACCAAAACTCAAAAAAAAAGGAAAAAAAAAGAAAAAAAAATGATGTTCTTCTTGGAGGGAGTATTTGCTGAGTAACTCGGGGGCCGATACTCATACGTGCTTTCAAGTAAAAAGGCAGTATAACCAAAGAGAAGACACCAATAAAATGCTTCCCTTGAAAGTTATTATTAGCCTGTTTTATTTTGGATAATCTTTCATATGTTTGAAATTTCTGATTCGAAAGAGAAGGTGCAAGAATTTATGCATGTTGCGATGTTTCTAATTGCTCGATATATTAATTCGTTTGATGCGACACACACACTATTGAAGGGAACTGAAGGAGATTTTAGATGATTTGGTAGTTGCTAAACTTTATTGCTTAAATTCGTAATGAAATAGGCAATGGTTGAAAATATGTTCTCTTTTCTTTGATTAGTTTTTCTTTGTTTTCTTTTTGCTATACATTACTCGAGGGCAAGCAATGAATTAAGTTTAGGGATGTTGTTAAGTCTTGAAAAAGACTTAATTATGTCCATCGAATTTTATCAATTTTTAATTAACTGTTTTACATCATACGTATACATAATAAAACCTATAGCAGATGGCTTTCATTATCATCGTGAGATCGATATCTTTTATATTATTTGATTGTGCACTTGCGGTTTTTAACGACACATTCGCACCCAACAACTCAAAAAGAGACTTCTTACAGGGATTCAAACTTATAGCAGATGGCTTTCACGACTCAAAGAGTTTTCTATTTTCATAATTCAAACTTGACTTTCACTTTCTTACTTATTATTATATTCTTATAGTTTATAACTAGTCTTTCTAATCAGACTCTATTTAGGCCTCAACCAGAGAGATCAACCTGCGTGATGAAAGATAAACCTATATACATACGTATACATAATAAAATAGTACTTCAAATAATTAATGATTTAATGAACGAATTGTTGTAAATTAATTCCAACTTCAAGTTATCCTAATTATATTAATATTTTTATCTGTTATTTATTGTTAAAAAAATACCTTAGAATTATTATGCTAAATTTTGTGAGGCATTAGAGCATCCCATTAGTAAGTCGAGCTGAGCGGATTCGTCAAAGTTGTGGTGATTTGAGATTTTTACAAATTTAAATTAGGTAAAGACCTACTTTCAAAGCTAAATTCAAACGATATTTCATATTAGACCAAAGTGGTAGAGATAATACCTTATCAGTATCTTTCTTATCAGTATTTTTCTTGTTGCAAGAACTTCCCTCCGATTAAAAGAGTTTCGAGAGTCGTGTTTTGTTAAGACGAAATATTACCTTCTCGAAATTGAATTATAAATTCAGTGAAAACAACATGAACATCTCGACAAGACATGAAATAGAACCACCTTATTAGACCAAAGTGGTAGAGATAGGGTCGTGGTGGTCGGGTTTCAAATTAATTTCCTCCTATGACTCCTGGCAGCAGCCTCGGATGTCCCATATCACCAGCTGGGGAGACTGGCATTAATGGTTGCTCCACCCAAGTTCATGCGTACGTATTCCACGAAGAACATGCCATCAGAAAGACATACACTGCATTTTAAGCAGTCCAATAATCAAATCCAAAACAAAGGGAGTTCAGGCACAGTTGATCTCACATTGTAAAATTGTGTAGCTGTGCATGACATCGATTCATTTTTTTAAACTGTATAGTTTTTTGTTGTGCCCGAGATATTATTTCACGTTACTCCGAATCTTTATAGTAATGTTCGATGACTGTATTTATTTTAGAGCTATCAAACGAGCCGGCTCGAGCCCGGGACGGCCGGCTCGTCTAGCCTCCCGAGCCAAACAAGCTGAGTCTGTCGAGCCTATTCGAGCCGGCTTTGTCGAGCTTTTTTTTTAAAAAAATTGACTCAAGCCGGCTCCCGAGCCTCCAGCCTAAACGAGCGAGCCAAACGAGCCCAACATAGAAATTTTGTTTTCGTATATTGAAGTTTTATAACTTTTTCCGTATTATGTAATTCTAAATTTTGATGAACAATTTATGACTATTGTTTTCTTCAATCCAAAAAAAAATTTGCATGATAATGTTTTTATGTATCGCCTCCATTATGCCAAAGAAACACGAAAACAATAGCATGAAATCAAGATCTCAAAGAAACTCGAAAACAATAGCATCGAAAAATCGAATCAATAGCATTAAACATATATATCATCCAATTTGAAATCAATTCGTAAAAGACTTAACAATTAATAATCATGCATTGTACGAATCGAAATATAAACACCGAAATCATTCATTGTGCCAAATAAAAAGTAAAATAGGTTATAAAAAAGTCTTCCAATTGTTCGAAAAGATTACAGAAGAACGAACCTACTCCACAGGGGGATCATCCAATGAAGGTGGAGTAGCTATGGGTGTGGCCTCTGGCGAGATGGTAAAAATTCCAGCCCCGTGTTGGTTTTGTGCCTCGTCGAACCGCCGATTCAATGTTGAGATGCATGCATCCATCGTGTCAAGCTGTCGGTGGACTCTCTCAAATGAATTCTCCATGAATTTCCGGTGGTCGTGCAAAAATGCCTCGATCCGGCGAGTTGTTGCTGGACGAGGACGACTAGCTGCTTCAGCTTGTTGTTCTTGGTCTTGCTCAGTGTCCTCGTGCTGGAGTGCCTGTGATGTCGAACCCGGATGATCAGCTTTGAAGATCCACTCGCCGTCGGTGTTTTCCACAATACTCATCCTCGCAAGAGTAGATTTGGTATAGATGACGACCGCGGGCCCCATTAAAGGATGATTGATCTTTTTGAAAACTCGTCTAAGTCAATGTCGTTCAACCTTTTGTTGACAAAAATTTTCCACCAACACGGTGTCAACTTTCCTTCCTCCTAGTGCAAATGGGGCCCGCGGTCGACACCTAGTGCAAATGTAGTCGAATCTTCAACTGGCGGTCCACAGCGGTCGACACATGAAACGCTCTGGATTAATCTGCGGTGGACACCTTCATATGCGGTTGACACCATAAAACACTCTATCTTAATATGTGGTCGACACCTTAGTATGCGGTCGACACCATAAAACGCTCTGTAATGAGCTGCGGTCGACATCATGAAACGCTTTGGATTAATCTGCGGTCAACAACCCCATATGCGATCGACACCATAAAACGTTCTGGGTCGAGCTGCGGTCGACGCTTTTAACTCGGTCGACACCTTTAAACGCTCTAGATCGGTCTGCAGTCGACACCTTGTTATGCGGTCAACACCTCTCACGTTCTGGCGAAGGTGCTGTCGGCACCTTCGTATATATGCGGTTGACACTGTATTCATCTGGTCAACACCATGTGGATTTGCGGTCGACACCATGTAGCTATTGTAGGATCGAGATTAACCTAAGTGGGGGGTGCATTAGGTTAACTAAACTTTTTCAATTACTAAGGCAAGTTCGTGCGAATTGTTTAGTTATTTCTAAACTCTAGCGCGGAATACTTAAACAAATAAATAAGAGTTTAGATAAAGAAAGTGACACGGATTGGTAACGCGGTTCGGCCAACCTTGCTTACGTCCGCGCTTCAAGGTACCTCTTTGAAGATTTTTCCCCCTCAAACCTTGAGCTTCACTCCGATTGACTTACGGGTGTCAACCAAACCTTTTGACTCTTTTCTTGACCCCTTTTACAATGACTCTTTTCTTGAAGGAGCATCACCCTTTTACAAAGATCGTTCAAAGAGAACAATTACTATTTGTACGGTTATTAAAAACCGACTCTCTCAATCACAAGAATGGTGATCAAAGATGAATACAATGACGAGAGGGTAAGAGAGATATTTGAAAATGAATTTGGCAGAGTTTGGGCGTGTTTTCTCTTCGTCAAAAATCTCTTTTAATCAAATGAGATAGCTTCATCTATTTATAGATTTGCTGCAACTCTGTCCAGTTGGGTCGACACAAATGTTGTTGGGGTCGACACAAGCACTAGTCGGTAGACACATCAAGAATATAGCCGTTGAGAATATTCTGACCGTTGGTGCTTATCTGCCGATTTGGGTCGACACAAAGTTGTTGGGGTCGACACAAAATCTTCTCTGGAATTTGTTGGAGTCGACACAATGTTGTTCGGTCGACATAATCTTGAAGAATCCTTCTCTAAGAAAGCCTGGGGTCGTCACAAATGTTGGTTGGAGTTGACACAAATTATAAAGGATTCGTCTTTGAAAAACGCTAAGGTCGACACAAGTAATATGGGGTCGACACAAAAATGAGTTGGCTCTAGCTTTAGAGTCCACATGTAAAATGCAGGATGGGTCGACACACGGATTTGGGTATGGTCGACATAGTGTTATATCTGGGGTCGACACAGACAGTTTGGATGGGTCGACACAAATGTTGAAACTGGCGGTTAACCAACTCTGACAGTTGGTTAATAGCAGCCTCATTAGTTCCCTCCTCTGGATTATTCCTTCTTCCTCTCCTCATAGTCCTTCAATTATCAATCACATCGTTAGTACTCTAAAGTAAGTATCTCTCAACTTTAATCCTTCTATAACATAAAAGCATGCAAATGATACAGTTATTGAGCTGTCTAAAGAACCGACTTAAACCCAGTGCACTCACCCTTTCTTTCCCTTATTTATTTGTATGTGTTTTGCTCTGATACCATAATTGTAACGACCCGATTCTCGTGCCACCACTTTCTGCTTTACCTCACTTACTTATTTACTTTACTTTACTTTACTTTGCTTAATCGCGGGCAGCCCAAGAACCGGTCCGTTACTGTTCTTACTTACTTACTTACATTACTTTGGTGGAAAACTCGTTTACTTTAATTTCTAAAAACTATTACATTTAGTTCATAAAAACAGTTTACAAGAAAACCGTCAATGATAAAAACATACATTCTAATTCCACCCTTATCAAAAATACATGATCATTTCATAACTTAAACTTACAGCGGAAAACTATAGTTCAAAATACATTCACTCTAAAATACTTTAAAATCCATCGCACGAAAATAAGGGTATACGTTTAATTACATTTTCAAAACATTCAAAACATTCAAAACACTTTTTATTCTAACTATGTGTGTCGTGCATCACTCCCCGTCGGTCGTTGCTCAATAAACCGTATCATTTGGACACTCTTCTGCTTTATCCCCATGATCAGTCATTGGCACAATTTCCTCCATTATATTCCCTACATTGCAAAGCCTAAACTATGAGCCTAAAGCTCAGTAAATAGCATAACTATAAAATGCAATGCATGAGTATGCCATGCTGTTAAAACAATGCACATTTCATTCACGTTTCTTAGGTTTCATATTTTCTTTATCTTTGGAAATATTACAGGATCTCAAGAACACCCCCTCCACCTACTTCAACTTCTACTGATCGTGAGCTCACTACTTTACTACTTGAGGTGCTCAGGCCTGTAATAACCATTTACTTTACTTTACTGTTCTGATATTCAAGTTCTTAATTCATCGGAGACGAAACATAATTAGCGTCCCATACCACCAATTATATCTCGCTACCTCCAACTACGTTGTAAAACATGCATGAAAATAGTTCGTAGACATTTTGTAAAACTATGATGCATGACCATATGAACATGAAAACATCTCTTAAATCATATCACATAACATGAAAATAAGCATACATCACCAAACATATCATGCGAACAAACATGCAGCACACATCAAACAATCATCCTAATCTTTGCAATGTAGTCCCACTTAAGGGCCAAATAATCTTAATGCTAACTTACCTTAGCAGCTAGGTTGAGTTGATCCACTTGAGTCTCCTTCTTAATCCAATCGATGGCTTAAACCTATTAATCATATGCGGATCAGAATTTGCATAAAGTCTTAACTTTATGTTCCAACTTTGAACATCTATAACTTCCTCTATATTGATCCATTATTGACGATTAAGATGTCAAATTGTTCCTTAAAGAGTCTACTATAACTTCTTAGAAGACACCAAATTCAGAAAACTAACGTATGTCGACTTACGTGGACAAAATAGAGGGCATTCACTGTTTGAACAGTGATTAGGTCGACATAAACCTATATGTGTCGACATAACTTAGCATAATGTGTCGACTGCTTATTCATGCGGTCGACCGAATCATTTACAGAGAGTTATTTTGTGTCGACCGGTTGATAATATGTCGACCGGTGCTCTCCCAGTTTCCATCTACTAACTTGTAACATTCATAACTTTGTCTACAAAGCTCCAATTTGAGTGATTCAAACGGCTATGAATTTCTCTAAGAGCCTACTTTAACTCTTATAAAGGTTATAAACTCAAATTCGTGCTACAATATGACCGAATCTCAAAAACCCTAACCTTGCATACAATCAACTGATTTTCTAACATTCTACTTGAAATCCTTCATTTTTATCCATCAATCCAACCAACATCATCCTTTTATCATTATTGAACCTACAAGAACTTTAAAGGATATGAAAATACCTTGAGCTTCAGCCTCCACGAAATATCAAAGCTCTTCACTTCACTTCTCTTGAAGTCACTCACTTTCTCACTCTTTTTTCCTCACAAAACTCTTTCTCTATCTCAATCTCACCCTCCTTTGATTTAGAGCACGAAACCTAGGGAGAAAGAGGGGGAGGAAGATCGTGGCTGGGAGGGAAAATGCCAGCCAAGACCCACTTAACATCCTTTATTAAATAAAATCAATATTCCTTTTATGTCCACCAATCAGAATTCTTCAGATTTTGCTGACTTTTCAACTTATGTCGACACATGGTCAACTTTTGTCGACACAATGGTCGACCGAAGAAATTCCCGAGAGGTATTCAGTCGACCGCTCGTCTATTGTGTCGACCCAATCTTTTCCCGAGAGCAACTTGTGTCGACCGTTTATTTGTTGTGTCGACCGAAACTTACTTTTAAGGTAATCCTTTAGTATATTTAACCCAACTTACTACATTACTCTTACTTAAACCTAGCAATCATCAAACAATGAACTTCAAACAAACACCAATCAAACTCAAACACTTGGGCCGGTGCACGGTGTGATACACCCCAGACAAAGTATTCTTCCAATTATTCCTAAAGAAAAATCTTAAACACTTTCATTTTAAAATCATAATTCTTAAAATAAACGAGGGTTGTTACAGGGTGTTAGTAAATCCCGTGTCATGTTCGAGAGCACGGGATACATGACTGCGTTGGATTTCCACCAACCCAATATGTCGAATGCCTCGTCTCAAGAAATTTGAACTCGAGACTCCAAATACACGTCGAGTTCACTTTTATCAAAAGCATATGAATGCACATCGCTTTCTAGTTTGGCGTCAATGGCATCCATAGCATTTAGTGGTCTTCCGAAACCAGAACTACCACCCGACGTCGATGCCACATCGGACGAAGTCCGAGTTCGTGCACTGGAAAATCTAGTTTGGTAAGTACCAAACAAAGTAGCAAGGTCGCTACGCAATGTGTTTGGACTGCATACGGGGGCAAAACCTAGGTTCTCTGAAATTTTATCCAGCATCAACTTCGTGCCCTTGATTTTATATATCGGATGCATAATACTAGCAAATAAAAAAATAGAAGGTACTTCAAACCAATATTTATGAAATTTAAATTCCATTGAAGTTACGATTTCAGTAAACGCATCAATTTTTTTATATCTTTCAAAAGTAGAAGTCAATCTTATGAACCACAGAAGCACAAGATGCGTAGTCGGATAATAAATTCCCGAGCATTCTTTGGGGCTTCAAAAAATGGTTGCAAAAACTCGAGAAATAGATTAGCCATATCACAATTACAAATATCAAAAGTAAAACATTGTGTCTTTTAACTAATAAAATCACAAATGACGTTCCAATACAGTCTAGCATTTTCTAACATTAGATATGTTGAGTTCCACTGAGTTGAAACATCGGTTTTTAGTTTTATAGGTTTGAGGTTAGCCGCTTTACAAAATTCTCGATACTCTTGTTGTCGGCTGTTTGACGAACAAATAAAAGAAATTGCACATCTAATTGCATCAATATGCGGTGATACAAATTGCATGCATTCTTTAACAATCAAATTTAAAATATGGCAAGCACACCGCATATGAAACATGAAAGACTGAGTACTATCAAAATGATAATATTTTTTAAATTAATTAACATAAACATCATTAGCGGAAGCATTATCTAACGTAATACTAAAAATTTTATCTCTTATATTGTATTCTTGTAGAATACCAACAATGTATCGATAAATTGTGATACCACTATGAGAGTATTCGCAACTCCGAAAACCTAAAATGCGTTTATTAAGTTGTCAATTCGCATCAATGAAATGCGAAGTCACAACAATATAGCCGAGTGCATTGGGTGCACTCTACAAATTAGAAATAATACATATTGACATCGTGAGCGCATGCGAAAATAAAATACCCAAGTCATTTTTTATTTTCTCATACAATTTTATTATGTCGCCTCAGAATGTACTACGAGGAATTCGCTTAAAACTTGGATTAACGTATTGTTGTATAAATGTTACGGTTCCCTCGTGATCAAACATTGTGAGAGGTAACTCTCATTGTGCCACAAATTTTGCAGCACCTTATCGCATTCTATCATGCGAATAAACAAAATTTCTGGTACCAAAGAGTGTTTAATTGCAATTGCATACGATCATTCGTATGCAAGTGCTCGTGATATTTTCTGTAATATCGATTCATTGTGCTAGTTAGGGGTGGGCATCGGATCGGATCGGATGGATCCGATCCGATTGCTCCCAATCCGAAATTTTATCGGGTTATCGGATCTGATCCGATAACCCCTTTTAAACAAAAACACCCGAATCCGATCCGATCCGAATCCAACACGATCCGATCGGATCGGATCGGATCACATCCGATTGAAAATTGAAAAACATATCGTACACCGATATTTCTTAAAAAAAAAACCTCATATTCACGACTGAGATTACATTCTCTCTATCGCTTTCTCTCTCCTCTGGTTTTTTTTCCTGCGTTGCTTTCGGATAAGGTCGTTTGACTGTGGCGTCCGAAGGGAAAGCGAGAGGACTCTGCGCCATGGCCCATGCTGTTTCCTGGCCTTGAAGAGCTACAAAACCCTATCTCTGCTGGGGTTGCAGAAATGACAAAGAAAATTGAATGGGGGAGAAGCTTTTCGCATCTGAAGAAAAGGCCCATTCGATTGCAGACAGTTTTAGGGTAATCGAAGGTGGGAAGAATGAAGACGACGTTTGAACTGGGGTGGGCGATTAAATCCGATGGTCGGATTCGGATGTTATCGGATTTCAATCCGATAAGATCCGAATCCGACAACAACCCGACAATCGGATTGAATTTTCAATACCTTTACCGAATACCTTGTCCGATCCGATCCGATCCGATCAGATCGGATCGGATTGTCAGGTTGGGTCGGATTCGCCCACCCCTAGTGCTAGTTGTGGATTCATAAGCATAATGCTTGACACAATAATTTAATTGTGCCCTATTTTCTATTTTCGTTCATACGTTCAATTCTACGATTTCAAAATGTTTCCATACTTCTGACGTTTTCGCTTTCTTGGATCGAGGGGCAGACGTGGATGCTTGTGCAAATGTGTGTGTCAATTCGACGAAAAATGCCAGATTCATAGGTGCAACTTCTTGCACTTCATCGTCAGAAGACGGAAACGTTTCAAATTCTACGTATTTCGGCGGTGAATCCATAATAAACAATGAAGTGTTTTAAAAAAAACTGTACTTTAATATCGTTCACCGATTTGTTGATGATTGTTAATGGAAGCGTAGAACGATCAACAGCTAGAAAGTTTTTGAGCGAGTTGACTTGAGAGTGATTTGCATAGAAAGTTTCAGGTAAGAAATTATCAGCTAACCTTATAATTGATTCCCTATAATTTATAGAATTCTATCATAACAGCTACCCCCGGTCGACCTACATTATTTTTCAGGTCGACCAGATGTTACCGTTGAATATGAAAATTTTAACCGTTACATTGTACCAGTCGACCATTTATGCAACGTCGGTCGATACTTTGTCGTTTTTCGGTTGACTCTTTGCTATTTGCGGTCGACCCACAGAAATTATAATGTCGATTAAGTGTCGACTGCTGTTACACTACGTGTCAACCGCACTCTAGGTATTCCGAGCCTACCGAGCCAGCTCGCGAGTTGGCTTGCTAGCCGAATCGGTTGGCTCGGTGTTTCCGAGTTCCAAGCCAGCTCGAGCGAGCCGACCTTTCGGGCTCGGAACAGGCTCGAGCTTTTTACCGAGTTAGACTCGGCTCGGTACTATAGCAAAACGAGCCGGGCTCGGTACTATAGCAAAACGAGCCGGGCTCGGACTGCTACAGTACAGAGCCGGCGAGCCGACTCGCTCGTTTGACACCACTAATTTATTTATCTGATATTACTTCACTTATTAAACTAGAAAGATGGAGGACGATAAAAAAAAAATAAGTAACGAAAAAGCAGTATACCGGCGTAGGCCCATTCGTACCCTGGTGGCCGGTCCAGAAAGGCTTGGCCTGCGCTGCGCTGTAAGCCTGTAATAGCCATGGGCAGCGTCTGCGTTGATCCCCAATCCCCATTCAATCCAAAACCTCTTTCTTATTATTTATTATAATACTTAAAAAATTATTGAATTTTCAATTATTAATTTAAAAAATCAAATTTTAGCACTTAAAGCTAAATAAAATGAAACACGACGGTCCTTGCACCATACCCGACCTATCCCGTGATGCAGCATCCTTGGCAATGAATTTAACGGTGCAGACACTTGCATAACGTAACAAGATTTGCAGTAAATTCATTTTAAACTTCAGAATTTGATTTTCAAATATCGAAAAGATAGTATTTAATTTGATTTGATGGTCTAGTTTTCCATGTTTGGTAGATTCTATTAATCAAATTAAATACATCGATTAAGAACGTAAAAACCATGTAGATATCGCGACAAGATAAGACAAGAGAGAGGTGCATGAATGATTGCATTTTCGATAGCTAGGAAATTATCACCTTGATCTTCCATAGCATTTGATCTTCCATAGCATGAGAACACGACTGTTCATCTTCATAAAACATGTGTGTTTGTGCTTTGATCTGGGGTTTTAAACTATGACGAGCGACGCAACCACATTGACATGGATGGACCTTCATCAAATGTCAAACACACGCTTCAAAATACTATAAGGATGAATTATTCTGTCTTTAAAAACTAACCAAGCATTCCAAATACTATAAGGATTTACTAATTTTAACCAATTTTTTCAACCTTAGTCAACTAATAAGTATGTCATGTAAATATATGTATTTTTCAACTTTTTCTCTTATTTTTATTCTTTTTCTTGATTTTTAAACTCGTCTATTATTCTATTAATAAGTCGTTTAATAGCAGTTCCATCTATCACTTTATTTTGAAAGACCAGATCGGCCGTTCCACCCTAAGTACCTCCTGAGTGTGGTTCGACAATAGGTTTGAGTTAATAATTGGAAAACTTCCGTTTATCGATCTTGATTCGCATAGAAATTCAGGAACTATGGTCCTCGTTCAACCGGAGGGACGACCCATGTTCGATACAAAATTTTCATAGGACTTAATTATTAAATAGACATTCGACACATCAATTATATATAATGCTACATTGCGGCACATGAATTGCAGTTTGTGCACTAATATAAGAGTGTGTATGTAATTGATTGTAAATGTAATAATCTATGACTGAGAGAGATCACAAATAAAATTTCGACAATTCTTTTCGTATATCTTAAAAATCAATTATGTCGTAATTTTGTACGTAAATTAATCCTGGGGTCCAATTGTTTTTTCATTTGAATTATTCGCTTTCCAGATTGTTTAGATATGCTTATTATTTGTGATTTATTACAGAACCGGTGGGAGAGAGAAATGGTGAGTAAAGAGACGTTGAAGGCAATGATCACGTGCTTCGCGTAGTTAGGGAAAGTGATGGGGAACCACCACATGATCTGAACACGTCCATTCGTGACTGCGACTTATATCCACCCACCTCATCAATCCTCCATCTTTTTTTCGTTTTTGCCGTCAAATTTTAACGACTTTTTCAGACACTAAGTTAATAGTGACTCGGGATGTATTAGGATAAGCAGTTTAATGCTACAATTTTTAAACTTATAGTTAATATCAATTTATAATTCATCGTTAATCCCGCGCAGTAAACAAGTGCATCGTACCGAGGACTGCCCAGTGCCGAAAGCCATGCTCCTTGAACCATGTATTTTGCCTTGGAGGTTAGGTCCATCCTAAGTTTTTGACGTGATTTTTCATTTAGGTAGGGATGTATTACTTTCCTCCAATAAAAATTGACATAGATTTTTCATTTCTGCAACTGTTTTATCTCAAGTCGATTCACCCGAATGAGTTCTTAGCTGGTTTCGAATTAGGGTTGAGTCGAGATAATAGGAAATCTTCATTGAGAGAAAAATTTGATGTTTTATAGTATTTAGCAAAAAATTAATGTTATGTCTACATTATTAATTAGAATGGGATCTCCCATGTCGAGTCAATATTTTTGAAAGAAATTGGCATGGTTTGAAACTAGATATAAATTCAAACTTATTAATTAATCGATCCGATATAAAACTGACTTCAAATTTTGAGTGATTTTAATTCAGATTCAAATAAAAATTCAATTTGCATGGGTTGGTTTGAGAATTCGTAAAATTCAATTTGCGTGGGATTGGACAAGTTGAATTCTTAAAATTAGAATCAAAGTCAAACTAATCAGATAAATATTTATTTTCCGTAAGTCGAGTTCATTTCGTTATTCAGAAAGACATCTGATCATACCCAAATGCTCTGTTCCAAGCAATTTGTGGGTGGAACCAATGAGATTGCCCCTCCTAGTTAAGTTGAAAATTTATTTTTTTTCAAAATAGTACTTGAATGTTTAATTTTTAAAGATCTGGGTGACTTCACGCATCTCGTGTGAAGAATCGAGCTGGCTCGAGCCGGCCCAGCTCGTCGAGCCTGCCGAGCCAAACAAGTTGAGTCTGCCGAGCCAAACGAGCCGGGCCTGTCAAGCCTATTCGAGCCGGCTCGGTCGAGTTTTTTTCAAAAAAATTTGGCTCGAGCCGAGCCAAACGAACCCAACATAGAAATTTTGTTTTAGTATATTTAAGTTTTATAACTTTCTATATTATGTAATTTTAAATTTTGATGAAAAATTTATGCTTATTGTTTTCTTCAATCCAAATTTTTTTTGCATGATAACATTTGTATGTATCGCCTCCATTATGCCTAAGAAACACGAAAACAATAGCATCGAAACATCGAATCAATAACATTCAACATATATAACATCCGATTTAAACTGACGGTCGATACCTAGTTACTATGCGGTCGACATCTTGAACTGACGGTCGATAACATCATATGCAGTCGACACCATAAAACGCTCTGTATTAATCTGCGGTCGACACCTTAGTTTGCGGTCGACACCATAAAACGCTCTGGTATGAGCTGCGATCGAAACCTTGGTATACGGTCGACACTTCCAACGTCCTGGCGAAGGTGCGGTCGGCACCTTCGTATATATGCGGTTGACACTGTATTCATCCGGTCGACACCAAGTGGATCTGCGGTCGACACCATGTAGCTATGCGGTCGACACCATGTATCACTACGGTCGGCACCTCCAACTACCACCCGACGTCGATGCCACATCAGACGAAGTATGAGCTCGTGCACCGAAAAATCTAGTTTGGTAAGTACCAAACAAAGTAGCAAGGTCACTACGCAATGTGTTTGGACTGCATACGAAGGCGAAACCTATGTTCTCCGAAATTTTATCAAGCATCAATTTCGTGCCATTGATTTTATATTTCGAATGCATAATACTAGCATATGAAAAAATAGAAGGTACTTGAAGCTAATATTTATAAAATTTAAATTCTATTGAAGTTACGATTTCATTAAATGCATCAATTTTTTTGTATCTTTCAAAAGTAAATATAAAAAATTCCCGAACATTCTTTGGTGGCTTCAAAAAGTGGTTGCAAAAATTCGAGAAACAGATTAGCCATATCACAACTACAAATATCCAAAGTAAAACATTGTGTCTTTTGACTAATAAAATCACAAATGACGTTCCAATGCGGTCTACCATTTTCTAACATTAGATATGTTGAGTTCCACAAAGTTGAAACATCGGTTTTTAGTTTTCTAGATTTGAGATTAGCCTCTTTACAAAATTCTCGATACTCTTGTTGTCAGGCGTTTGACGAAGAAATAAACGAAATTGTACATCTAATTACATCAATATGCGGTGCTACAAATTGAATGTCATCTTTAACAATCAAATTTAAAATATGGCAAATAAACGAAAG
>QAOC01043882.1:0-33749 GCA_003255005.1 Begonia fuchsioides
TGGATCGGTTATTTATGAGGTAAAAAACCGAACCGAACCCATGGGTTCCACCCCTAGTTGTCCCCCTGTCCCCATTGTACTATAACTCTATAAGAAAATGCACCAGTTAAATCCGATAAAATAAGGTACCCTATTTAGAAAAGCAAAGAACGACCGAAAAAAAGTTCCACTTCTACTACCTTACTCCCACTTTTGATTATTTAACAAAGGATGCAAATGCAGTTAAATATTGTCTGTTATAAATCAAAATAGATATGAATTTATTCTTGGTAGCTTAGTAAAATAACGAATTTCTCTCTAGTGGCTCCAGATTATGAGTTATCCTGAAAATTACCATAAATGCATTGTCATGTCTTAACAACGTGGGAAGAAGAATGTTTTTTTTGCACGACGGAATAAGATGAGTTGTCACGCTTATAAATGCAGGTGGTCCTAGATTATGAGTTGTCACGCTTATAAATGCAGGTGGTCCTAGATTATTTTGCAACCGATAGTCAAACAATCTCTGGCTTTGATTTTGGTTGGAACAAAACTGGGGTTTCCAGTTATGAAGGTAGGTTCCACTTTAAGCTCTTTGGTATTACTAAATGAAATTCCACTCCGTCGTGCTTAACACTTGGCCACTCGTGAGTTTTGACTTCTTAGGCGTTACAAGTTTTATGTCAATCTTGACCCGTGATTACCACTTTTGTCTGTCATATGTCAGAACCAACGGAGTTAGAAATCATGTGCTAGATCAAGTTCAACCCGTGATATGTTGTTGGAGGGACGGTAAAGAGTGTATATGTTCATTTAATCTTTGTTCTTTATTATCTCCGGGGATTTATACGGAGCCCTTTCAGAATATACTTTCTCTATTTAATAGTTAATAACTAAATACTAGACAATAAAATAAAGAGTATTATTTTTACAAAATTCCTCTCTCCCAAGGAAAGCACGTGGTTCACGGTTAAATTGGTGTCCCGTTTACCAATTGTTGAAAGGCCTAAAAAAGCATATAATATATAATAGAAAAATGGAAAATAATACACTGGTGGTCGCGATCTACGTTGTAGGTGCAAGTAGTGCCCTAGGGTGGAGATGGGTGGCGGTTTCTAGGCCAAGTCCCTCGCTCTTCAATTTAATAGTTGTACATTAACTATCGTGTCTAATTTCAATTCATCTTAATCGGTACACCTCCCATCTCGCGTGACAGACCGACCCCATTTATTCTATGAATGTCAGTCTGTAGAAAGATTCATTCGTCAACTGTGCCGAACCGGCTCGCCAGCCCGGCCGAAGAGTAGCTGCGTACGTGGCGTGAAGGATGCGAGTGATGATCGCGTGGAAAGAGGACAGTACATCATTCTTTCTTATCCTCAAACTGAAAGCGCGTGAGCTTTCACGCCACTCCACTATTTATTTACCAACCTGTCCCTTTCATTTTCTGTCATCTACGAAGAGTCTGGAAACTCCGAAGCTACGAGCTCTATCTCCCTTTTACCTGTTGATCTTGCGAGCGTCGACGCCAATCGCAACTGGTACGATATCTAATTATACTTTCTGCCTTTTCTCCATTGTTTTCAGAGAAGTTGATTCTCTTCTTTTCCATTTTTTCGATGATTCATTTGTCTTGTTCGCGGATCACCTGGCACTGTCTTAAAATTGAAATTAAAGCAATTTCGTGTCAATGATCGTTGCTTCTTGAAATTTCTCCTGTTCGCTACCCGGAGAAGGAAAACCACGTATGGAATTTAGGTTTTGGACAAATCATGAATCGAATTGTTGAGTTGTATTGAAATTTATTCTTCTCACGAATACTTTGATTCGTTGCTGAGGGCTAGTTATCCTCTGTTTATTTGTTCTACAAATGTCGAATGCCATTCGAAAAATAGAGAAGAAAA
Source organism: Begonia fuchsioides (assembly GCA_003255005.1). Classification (NCBI taxonomy): domain Eukaryota; kingdom Viridiplantae; phylum Streptophyta; class Magnoliopsida; order Cucurbitales; family Begoniaceae; genus Begonia; species Begonia fuchsioides. Next base: position 1,884 of record QAOC01043882.1, read on the forward strand.
TGCTATCACCGTCAAAATAATACTACGTTTAGCATTGACCTTCACATTGCCATACATTGTATGCTCAATAAAGTTTGTAAGTGGCAGTTTTTTCATCTGAAAATCCTGTAATTAAGCTAATTTGCTGATTTTCTGCATGTTTAGGTGGTATGGAAAGAGAGCATGAGATTGTTGGCAAGAAGGAGGAGAATGTTGAAAAGGAGATTAAGACAACATTCAAACTTGAATCTGAATCGGTGATTAAGGAAGGAAAAGAGGTTGCGAAAGAAAAATTACATGTTAAAGTGAAGAGCAAAGACGTGGAGTTGAACAATGGGAAGGAAGTGAAGACAGACGTGGAATTGAAATTGGAGAACAAGGTGGTAAAAAAAGAAGAGGAGAAGCATAAAGAAGTAGATGAAGGAGCAATTTCAAAAGGAAATGAAGAGAAAAAAGATGGACGTGAGCTGAAGGAGGAATCGGAGGGAGAAACAGGTAATGCAACTGAAAGAAAAGAGGAGAAAAAGAAAGAGACGAAAGGAAAAGGAAAGAAAGAGAAGAAAGATAACGATGACGGTTCTGGGGAAGAGAAGAAAGATAAAAATGTGAAGAAGAAGAAAAAGAAGAAGAAGGATAAAAAAGGGGAGGATGGAGATGAAGGATCCAAAAAAGAATGCAAGGAAGAGGGCGATAAGGATAAGGAGGAAGAAGAAGAGGAGAGTGAAGGGGAGAAGAAGCACAATTGCAAGAACACGAAGAAGGACAATAAGGGTAAGGATGAAAATGAAAAATTGAAGGAAGCTGTGGAGGGGGATGAGGAGAAGGAAAATAAGAAGAAGAAGAAGAAGAAAGATAAGAAGGAGAAGAAAGGTGACGATGAAAAATGTGAGGAAGAGTGCGAAAAGGATGAGGAGAAGGAAGAGAAGAGAAAGAAGAAGAAGAAAGACAAAAAGGAGCAGAATGATGAAGATGAGAAATTGAAGGAAAAGGGCGGGGAGAAAGAAGAGAAGAAGAAGAACAAAGATAAAAAGGAGAAGGATGAAGGTGAAAAATGTGAAAAAGACGACAAGGAAGAGGAGAAGAAGAAGGAGAATAAAGAGGAAGAAAAAGCGTCAAAGAAGAAAGAGAAAGAGGATAAAAAAGAGGAAGCAAAGAGAGAGAGACCAGAGCTAACACTAGAGAGATCGAAGCAGAAGAGAATGTGAAAGAAACAGACGAGGAGGATGAGGAAAAGAAGAAGAAGCAGAAGAAGAAGGAGAAGAAGAAAAGCACGGGTGATGGGAAGGATGCGGGTTCTTTGAAACACAAGTTAGAGAAGATGGAGGAAAAAATAGGAGCTTGGACAAAAAAGAGGAGATAAGGAGGAAGATCAAAGAAGCTGAATCAGGGAGCTAAATGCCGACTGACAAGACTGCATAACATTGAATCCTATGCCTCTGTAATCCTTTTATACAATAATATTATAATAATCACACTTCCATCCACTCCTAATAATTGTGCATACGTGATGTGACGCAGTAGGACGACCACATGATATGGAAGGGGATTACAAATTCAAGATAGGACTACATTTTACAAGAGCTGGAGGTTTTGCCTTCTTTCTATTTTTCCATTCCCTTATTTTTGAAACTGCTCCTGGTTTGAGATAAAACAACCCACCAATAGTTTCTAAGGTCCCCTTTAAACATTTTTGAAGTGTTCGAAAAACGCATATAATAATCACACTTCCATCCACTCCTAATAATTCCAGTTTGTGTCCCAAAAGTGCTGTATGTGTAAACTTTTGTTTCCCGTGTGCTAATGTCTTAAAATTTGGACTGGGAATTCCTCTTTCATGTTTTGAGATATTTGGTTTGTCATTGCGTTCCCTGTTTGATGTGCCCGAGGACTCCCACCCACCGGAAAGCATGGCAACCCGCAGCCGTGCAAGACATCTTTCTAATGTGTTTGTTGATTTTGCAGGGACATTATTACCTCGAAGAGGTCTCTTGGATGCTCCCACTTCTATTGACAAAGAGCTCCCCAAACATTGTCTACAACGAGAGCATGGAATGAGGGAGACAACCACCGAAATACCAAGAGCACCTCCGTCCGAGGCATCCCACCCGAGGGTGCACCAAGCCGAGGCCTAGTGGATTGCTCCCCTTGGCATTCTTCATTCTAACAAGAGGATATGATAGCAAGGGGAGGGCTGTTTGGTCATCACGTGATCATGCAAATATATATATTTGAAGTAGTTTGAAGTTGTAACCAATTTTGGGTTGAAGCTTTAATAGGTGTTGGTTCGGTTTGGACCAACTTGCTAGGTCTTGGTTCGGATGAGACCAATTCAAGTTCCTTCTTGTTGGGACTTAGGGAAAAACCTATTTCTCCAAGTGAATTCTGTGATTTTGTGGTCAACTTAGACGTGAGATAGAGTCAAGGGCTGATGGAGTGAGAGGCAAGTTGATGGTGGGCCCTTTGTCCACCAAATTCTTACTATTTCCACTCATTTAGTCCCTAATTTAGGCTAGTGTCTAATTTTGTCTTTTGTTGAAAGTTGGGAGGGCATGAAACTCTACTCCCACGTATTGTAATGACAGAAAAGAATTGGATAAATTTGAAGAAGCTTGAAGCTCTCAAACCCCCACTCTTTTCTCTCGGCAATTTGGAGCTTTGGTGAGTACTATCCAAAGTTCTATTTTGTTAAGGGTGTTGGTGTCTTGCTAGGGCCACTAAACCATATTCCAGCCTTCCTCCTCTCTTGTTTGGATCAAGGTAAGCCTGGAAATCCCATAGCCTTCATTTCATTGTGTGTGTTTCAGATGTTTGTTGTTGTGTGTTGGTTGCTGCCAATTTTAGTCTCTCCCGGGTGCATCTTGTGTCCCAAAAGTTTCACCCGTGCCATATTCTGTTTTCCTTTGTGCTAAAATCATCAATTTTTGGCTGTGAGTTCCCCATTCGTGCCTTGAAAGTCTTGGCCATTCACTTCGTTCTCAGTTCCTTCCAATTAAATGATTTGCATGCTTGTTTCTCCTACCTTTCTCCCGAATCACTGAAATTGAGCAATTCTGTTGACCAAATTTCACTCCGTGATAACTTGCAATCTACCCAAGCATTTCCCCCTTAAACCTAGCCAATTTCTTCCCCTTTCTTGGAGGAGGGATTCTGTCAAGTTTCCCCTTCTCAGGTCATCGGCATTGGGAGTTGTGTAGAGATTAATCTCCACCTACTTCACTGCCAAAAACGTGTGTGTTGTCTGCTTGAGTTTCTGAAAAGGCCCCGTGCCATTTTAAATTCCTCACGTGCGTTTGGTCTCAAATTTGGACTAGTTGGAGTTTAATATTTGAACTCAATATCCTCTAAATCTTGGACTTATAGCCCGCATGCATTTAAAGTTGTGACAGAGCCAAAACCTCCCCTGTTCTTGGATTTTCTTCCCGGGTAGGCCTTTGGCCGTGGTTGTTTGTGGTGTTCTCTCCTAATTTCGACTCCTCCGCATTTTTGGAGCGTGTCACTGTTTCTCCTATCTAAAAGTGGTGCATGCATTTTTCTTCCTTCCTTCTTCCGAACTCCTGAAATCTGGCAGTTCTGTCGACCAAAATTCAATCTCTCATAACTTTTAAATGTATGCTTTGGTGAGAACAATTGAAGTGTGGCAGCATTATCTCCTTCCTAAAGAGTTTATTATACACACCGACCATCAAGCTTTGAAGCATATTAGAAGCCAAGGAAAACTCAGCAAGANCCCAACTTCTGAACCGGTCTAATGATTCTCTTGGACCGATCCCTCGTAAGTTGATAGTCTAGAATTGACTCATCTTCGGTCGGGGCTGAATCTGATATATTTTCAGATTCAAGATGAGCTCTTGGTGGATGAGAAGAAGATGATTCATTTTGCAGCTAATCTCCCATTTCAACTTGTTGAATTTCCTTAGATTTATCCACCACTTGTTTTTCCCCTATAAACGGGAAACTTTGCTCGTTGAACGTTACATCCCGGCTGATAATTAGGCCTTGCTTTCCAGATTCCACACACCAAAGCCGAAATCCTTTTACCCCTTCTTGATAGCCAAGAAAAATACATTTCCTTGCTCTCGGTTTGGTCTTTGATTGGTTCACATGGCAGTATGCAGCACACCCAAAAACCTTTAGTCGTTCTAGATTAGGAGCATATTCATACCATTTTTCAAACGGTGTCTTAAGTCCCAAAGCTGTTGAAGGACTTAGATTTACAAGGTATCCAGCTGTTTTAATAGCTTTGGCCCAAAATTTCCGTGGCAGATTTGCTGTGATTAGCATGCACCGAACCTTCTTTAAAAGAGTGTGATTCATTCGTTCGGCTATTCCATTTTTCTGTGGAGTTAGCCGTATTGATACCTTCGGAGTTACAAAAATTATCAAATTCTTTAGAGAAAAACTCCATGTCGTTGTCTCTCCGTAAGATTTTTACCTTCCTTCTGGTTTCATTTTCAACCAAATTCTTCCAGATTTTAAACATCTGAAACGTTTGATCTTTGGACTTTAAAACAAATATCCAAACTCGTTTGGAATAGTCATCGATTATGAACATAAAATAAGAAGCTCCTCCGTGGGATGAGACCTGTTCTGGACCCCATAAATCCGAGTGTATATAGTCTAGAATACCTTCGATAGTATGAGTTGATCTTCCGAATTTCACTCTAGTTGATTTCCCGAGCACACATGTTTCACAGAATTTAATATTGACGTTCTTGCAGCCGGTTAGTAAATTCTGTTTTTGAAGTTCTAGTAATCCTCTTTCACTGATATGACCGAGCCTTCGATGCCAACACTCGGCATTGATTTCATACTTCTCGGATACATTCAGATTTGGAACTTCCGCCATCCTTCCTTGTAGAACATATAGGCCATTTTGTAAAAGGCCTTTCATTATAATCAGTGCTCCTTTTGAGATCTTCATAATCGCCTTTTCAATCTTTATAGAGAAACCCGAGCAATCAGGCATTCCTATAGAAATTAAATTTCTTTTGAGATTAGGAATGTACCTTGCATTTTGTAGAATTCTTTGCTGTCCATCATACATAGTAAGTTGGATTGAACCATCTCCTTCAATGTTGCATGATTGATTATTCCCGAGCAAGACTTTTCCTCCTGTTTTTTCTGTAAAATCGAATAACCAATCCTTTCGGGGTGTCATATGGAAGGAACACCCCGAATCCAATATCCATTGATCATTTGAATTTAATTCCGATGCAACTAAAACCTCGGAAGAGTCATATCCTCCGGAAACCACAGAAGCATTCCCTTGATCTGAAGATTTCTGTTCTGCTATCTTCTTTTTCCTTTCGAAACAATTTCTTTCAAGATGACATTATTTATTGCAAAAGTAACATTTCTTTGCTGCTTTCGACTTTGATCGGCTTTTGTTTCTTCTTTGTTTTTGATCTTGGGACTCAGATCTGCCCCATACCGTTAAACCGTCACCGTGCATATTTTCCGAGCCAGTAGACCGTTGTTGGAGCAGCTTTGAATTCAAAGCTGCTTTAACTTCATCCATTGTTAACGTCTGTTTACCATACAACATGGTATCCACGAAATTGTCGTATAACTTGGGCAGAGAACTTAGAAGAATGATAGCTTGATCTTCTTCCTCTACAATAACTCCAATATTATTCAGATCCAGAATAACTTTGTTGAATTCATCAATATGCTTTCGAATTTCAGTTGACTCATCCATTTCCATATTGTAGAGTTTCTTTTTCAAGTATAGCCGGTTTGCTAATGACCGCTTCATATAAAGAGATTCCAGTTTCTTCCAAACATTAAGGGTCGAGTCTTCCCTCGTTACTTCCCTTAATACTTCATCCCCGATGCACAATAGTATTGCACTATGTGCCTTGGCTTCAACTTCTTTAGCCTTTGATTTATCCGTATCTTTTAGTTTCTGCATTACTGTTTCATTAATTGCTTGTGCAACTCCTTGTTGTACGAGCAATGCTTGCATTTTAATTCTCCGTAAGCTGAAATCATTGTTACCTGTAAAGATTGTTGCTTCAAACTTTGCCATTCTTCCTTTAGAGAGGTTCCACGCTCACCGCACCAATTGAAGTGTTCGAAAAATGCATATGAATGATGCCGTTTTGGGAGAGAGAGAAGAGATGAGAGCTGTAGATTTTACGTGGTTCAGATTGCCTATCAACTGCTCTCCTACGTCCACGACAGCAACAGGTACACTTTCATTATATTGTCAATATTACAAACAAAACATTGAGATCTGGATCTGAGAAAATATCTCCCTTCCAGGCGAAGCTCTCGCCATTACAGAAGAGAAACCTTGGTAAGAAACTCAGCTTCAGCCCAGAGATCTTGCAGCCTCCTCCGACGCGCAGGCGAAGAAGATAAGTCTCCTTCTTTGCTGAATCCTCACTGAAGTTTTTACTCTCTAGGTTTTCTTTAAGCTTTCTCACCCCGAAATCTTCTAACAAAGACTCAACTTTATAAATCTGAATAATAACTGTAAATCGGTTACTGGAGGTTGAGAAAATAACTGACTTTAATTTCTCCTTATCTTGCAAGTTAAGAAAACCAGCTCAAAACTTCACAATTTTAACATGACACAACACAGTAGACCAATATTATGGTCAAAGTTCATGCAAATTCAGTTGGTCATTGAATGTAATGTATCGAATACAAATAACAATTTTGAACAGTAATTACAGGCTTGGATATTTTAAACATTATTTGAAGAATATCATGACGAAGAACACGCAGATGCCCGGGTGTGATCATATCCCCTAATTTCTCTTTTACAACCACATACTACATTGGAATATATCTTGAAAATAATACCCATTTCCTCCTCAATTTGGGCCATGACAATGTGAAAAGAGGAAGACAAGTAAATAAAAACATCAAACTTGAGCTAAATGTGCTGATTATTGCGCATTGAATTTTCTCTTTTATTTTGCATATTTCAAAATGAAAGAGATGAGGACTGAGTTCAAAGAAATCACACATAGTCGTGACTAACTATGAACTACTAATAACGAAAGCAACAGTCTCCATAAAGTTTGGTTCTTTGCAATCTTAACACTGTTGTAGATTAGCCTAAGGTCCTTCATCACCTTTTCGTCAATCTGAATACAACGAATGGAAGATGGAGTATCTACGTCAGGTTTGAAACACGGGCAACGGGTTCGCCACCTGTGTTTCTCATGATGAAACTTGGCTGCTAGAAACCATAAACCCAACCGTGTTCGTTTTGGGACTGTGTAAATGTTTTTCTTTGAAACTCGAAACACTGATGCTGGATGGTTGTAAGCACTTCCCGAATAACGAACGGGCATGAGAGTACTCTCCCTCGAATGTGTCTTGATATTTCCAGACTACCCAACGCACTTCATTCTCGACCTTAGGTCCATAGTGTGGAAACATGATTCTCGATATGATCTCACATCCTAACCTCTAGGGTTGCAAGAGGGGGCGCAACACTGATGTTGAATTGGCTACCCAAAACTTTCCATGGAACTCTCCGTTTCATGGAGACACTAAAGCCCCCTCTTGGCCTACTCATTGACGCACATTGTGGCCTTCAGAGAGGAGTTACTCTTCACTGGTATGGCAGATAAGTAGCTTTACTTATCTTGCAGAATCTTGTTCAATCGTATCCCCATAAAAGTCTTTTTGTTGTTGCAGTCGACTATAGCTATAGCGGATTGTGAAGTTTTCTCTACATTGTTGACGTATCCATCAACATACCAGCAAACATTTTAGATGACACAATTGTTATGACTTGACTCTAGTGCGAATCATGACATTTTTTGTGGCTCATCAAATATACAAAGAGGACCATAATCCACGTGGTGAAATTTTTTTTGTTGCATGTACTTGAAACACCACCTTAAATAATTTTACCTATGGTAGATCCCCAAGTGAACACATCCCCGCTTTCAGCAATAACAGTGTGATGTTTTGCTGCAGCTACTGCTTTTACACGCCGTGACCCTTAGCCAAAAGCCACCAGTCGGGGAGTGATCACAGCTGCCTGACCACTGAAAAAATTGATTAAAAAAAACCTCATTATGATCCGTTAGAATATCAATGAAGAACTCGTGATGTAACTAAAACAGCCATCTCAATCACCCAGCATATCACCTCCCATTGTTGAGCAGGGAGCAAACACCCTCTGATCCTACGACCAAGTGCATGAATATGTGATCAATTTAACCAATCAGGCGATTCATGAAATATATGTGAGATGTTTATGCCTTTTATACAAAGAAATTACTACACCAAATTTTATCATTTACATTTCAAGTAGGTAAATATTACTTTAAAAATCCAGCAATGCCTTTAAAAAACAACTGTAATCATCTAATAGATTTTGCTCCCATCGACTTATTGCCGCTGATAAAAGTTAATATTGCACTATGAATCTGAAATATCAGACATGAAAGGATAGTTTACCTATGGATATCAAAATCTGGATGACCAAGCCGCCCTCCTCGTCCAAATCCCCAAGTATAAACTTCTCCAAAAGCACTAACAGCTACACTGTGAAACTTGGAAGCAGATATCTATTTGATGAAACTGCCATGAAGAGAATCAACTTTGCAGGCCAACTTTTGTATGCGTTCATTTCCAGTTCCAAGCTGATAGTTTGCTCCACTACCCCAGCTAAACAACTCTTAAATCACAACTACAAAACAAAAATCTACAGGTCATACTGAACTAGCATCACTTCCCACAACCTGAGAAAGAAGTCCAGATATAAGTCGATGGGTGTTCTGAATTTTGAGTCTTCCAAGGTGACAGATGCACCAAACTGGAGGAGGACACTTGCAACTGCAAGATGACCAAAATGCAGTGCTCTATGTAGGCTACTCCAACCCGATTCACCATCCTCGATAAGCATTATAAAGGTTTACAAGGGATCCAATTTCAAAAATATATACTGACAAAATAGTTAAGCTATTCAGTCGAAACACTAGCACAACTCTTTTTTTCGCACAAGTTTCCATTACACAAAAAAGAAAAGAGCTGGAAAATAGCAAAAAAAAAACATCTCAAGACATTAAGGTGCATGTTTATCCGATCCATCCCATTCCCAATAGTAAAAAACCAGAAATTAAAAGATAAAAACGAAACTTCAGCTGATGCAAATCCAGAGATGAAACAAAAGTTCATTATCTTATACCACTAACTGCGAAGCAAATGAAATATAAATCATATCATGCAAATATTTTGTTCATCAAAATATGGTAATTATGGAATAATTTTGCAATAAGTTCGGAATATGGTAATTATGGAATGTGATTCTACAATGTACTTAGTACTAAAAAGCAAGGAAAATCTTACTTCTCTTTTTAACCCGCTAAAAGAATTTTCCGTGCAACACTAACGAATGTTCCCATACGACGATATCGAAAGAAAATAATTGTCTGAATGACAAATTATCGCTTTCTTTCGAACAGTCTATACTACAACCTGTATGCAACAGTTGAATGCATACAAGCTCGCCTGAAAATTTCAAGCACATGATAGGGTATGTTGTCAGCATAACGTTCCCTCCTCGTAGCTGAAGTACTATTTGACAAGCCAAAGAGCAGAAGGAGATTCTTGCAATAAATGAAAACTGTGACAAACGCTCACCAAATTGTCTCATCTAGGGAGAGCTGCTATATAAGAAACATTCAAGCTTGGTATATACTTTCTTTGCTCTCAATAAGAAACCATGTTCTTGTTACTAATTTTAAAATACGGCGCCAAACTAATATCAAATTTACTATAAAGCTCCAAACTAATGAACATTATCCCACAAACATCCTCAACTCCTGAAAGAACATACCTAAATGTAAAAATTATTATTTTAGGGCCATAACGTTGTAAGATAGCAAATTAGAAGCCAATCTCTAATTGAATGGCAAAAAAATGGAAAAGAAAGATAAATGCGACACCTACTTACGGATAAGTGATTATCAACTGTTATTTTCAAATTTAGCATGAGTTATTATTTTTGTAACATATTTTATTTTATATTTTAATTGAATATTATTTACCAAATTCAATTATTTTTTTTGGATTGACTAAAGATTTTAAAAGAGGATTCAAATACATTTATCAATAATTGAAACTAATCTGAACACTAAAAATGTATTTTTTAATTGACCTCACTGCTCTGCGCTATGTCAGAATCCTTAGATTGGTTTGGGTTGGTCTTCCTTACACGCTAAGGTTAATTGACTTATTTCAATGCTTTTTCTACATATTTCGTAACAGTTGAGGTTTTATTTTAAATTGTTAACCCTAAACTCCGACTTCCGACTCCTGACTCCCGACTCCTGACTCCCGACTTCATTCCCGAAACGGCAAAAGAAACTCACTCTCGGAGCCCCGTTGTCCCGTGCTCATCGTCATCTTCTTCGTATGCATCGTTGTCGTTGGCTCGTCGCTATGCAATTTATTTGATTACTCTGGTTGCATATTTTACTGTGTATTTAGTCCTAGGTACTTGTCCCTTATTCATATTTTCCTTTCCTAGACTGAATTGAGAAAATTCAAGTGTAAAAGTAATTTTTAGCCCAGAGTTTTCGGAAAATAACCGAAATCGGCCCTGAGTTTTCGGAAAATAAAATTTGGGCTCGTCGGACGCATAAAATTTTACCTTATTCGTCTGATATTAGTCCGAGTAAGGCATGATCAGACAAATATCGGACGAAGGAGGCAGAATTTCTTGCCTCATTCGTCCGATATTAGTCCGGTATTCTTCCGAGTGAGGCATGATCGGACGAATGAGGTAAGAAATTCTTGCTTCATTCGTCTGATATGCGTCTGATCATGCCTCATTCGGACGCATTCTTTCGTTCGAGTAAGGCAAGCATGCGTCCGATCGGCCCAAAATCTATAAATATGGGTTAAGTTTCCTATTTTTTTACTTTTCGGAAGTCTTAGCGAAGCTCTACCAAAATTTTTCATATTTTTGCAAAAATAAACTTTGGTCGTGGAAAACACATTAGAATCGTCGGACAGCACCGCGGCGATGATGAGAGATTGCCGAGCTCTCGGAAGTTGGAGTTTCTAATTCGCCTTTGTCGATAGGAGGACGTCGTGGCGAATTTCGTTCCCTTGCAACCGAGAGGATGTTTGACAAAGTCTTCTCGTTACGGTCTATCATACCTCGTAGACCAGTTGTATTCTCAGCATTTGAAGGCCTGGGGATTCGACAGATGGCTGCTGACATTTGTTTGGTCGGGATGTTTGAGTTATCAAGCCCTTCAGCTGAGCGATTAGTGCAACTCTTTTATGCGAACCTTGTGGTTTCAGCGGACAGTGGTAATGGAATGACATTTATGTTTGAGATAGATCTGTTGATTACACCGGAGCACATCAACAGAATTATTGATTATTCAGAGGAGTCTGAGGATGACCAAGGTGAGGTGTATTACAACTCCACTCAGGCCGCTCCGTGTATTGTACAAGTGGTTGAATTGTCTTTTTTGAGACAAATTATGGCCTCAGATAGTCGAGCAAATTCTTTGATGAAGCCGAAAGCAAATGAGCTTAACGTGGTAGCTCGGTTGATCCAGAACATGATGTTTCACACGATTCTTCCAAGGGACAGACATCGTGAACTGGTAACTCATATGGACTTATATATTATGTATTGTCTTTATACTGAAACCCGGTTCAACCCGGGATATTTAATATTGCGTGATATGGGTGAGATTCATAGCGGGGTTAAGAAAAACCTCCCTTAAGGAGTTTTGATTACAAAACTCATTTTCGTACTATGTGGACGGATTTCTCGGGGTGAGGTGATGAGAGAGCCTTAGGTCCATGATGCTTTCGATCGTCGTCAACTTGAGAGGATGAGTTTGATAGAGGTGAGCAATACGTGGGTAGACAAGAGAGACACAACAGCCGCCCGGATGCACTTCGATCCGGACGTTGATCTTCTCGCTCAGGATGATCCGCTGAATTTTACCCAGATGCCCACTCCTCTATATGCTGACATGACTGAGCCGTCTTTTGGTGGGATGTCAGGACCTTCTGCACCTTTGATGGGTGAGATGTCAGGACCTTCCGACCCTTCTGGTAGTAAGATGCTGCAGACCTCGCATCATGAGCCAACGTTGACGCTTATGATGGAGCAGATGAACTTGTTTCATACCATGCAAATGCAGTGGATGAATAGTTACCATGCCGAGCAGATGCAGCAGATTGGACAGTTATCATGCCACACATATGCAACAGATAGACAGGATTGAGCACACAGTGGATGAGATGCGGCGGACGCTGGATACGGCCGGGATGTTTCGAGTGTCTCCTTTTGACCAAGATCCTCCACAGCCCCCACCAGATTGTGGTAATTTTTAGTTACTTTTTCATTATTATTGTACTTTTTTTTCTTTTCGAGAATCATTGTACTTTTTTTGAATTTATAATGAACATATTTTTTCTTCAACGTTATAATACATTTATAATATTATTGTCTTGTCAATCTCGGCCAGGCTGACCCCCTTCTACGTGGTTCTGGATTTTGAACGGGTTCCGGCACTGATTCTCGTGGATTATTTTGTGACTCTTGTGTGCCAATGTTGAAGCCCATGAACATGTCTTCCTCAACGGCAAATCGTCGAGCGGCTGAGGTGGAGGCTCTTCCGGGACATGATTTCTTATTATGCCCACTCCTACCGCACGCACCACATTGCACGGTGCCAGTTCTTCGACTTATGGAAGTGCTGCTACGTTGGGTCTCATTGACGTCTTTTGTTCTTTTCTTCTTCGGTCGACCAGGTCTACACCTAATTGCTGGTGGTATCAATGTACCATATCTTCCAGGATTTGATGGCCACATCTCACGTTCAGCAATCGGTGCAATATAGTATGAATACATCATCAGGTACGTCTCTCGATGATAGTATTGGTGTACGTATTGATCGATTGGTGCGCGCATCCACTGCATAGCGGAGATAGCATGGACACACGGAACCCCTGTCAGTTCTCATCTATAATAGTTGTAATTATGAGTTCTCATATTGACGATAAATTACCTCCTGCCATTGCTAATGGCATTTCCGGAAAACACGACACTCCAATTCCTCGCCTCTCGGGTCGCTTTATTTAAGATTTGCCTTATTCTTGGGCATAACATATCCAAACTTTGAAGCATCGTCTCGTGTCGTTTCACAGTACGAACAACTATAGATTTACGTATCATGTCCAACATTATGATGATGTGTTTGTCTCTAGCTGTGAGAATAACGTTGTTGAATAACTCGCTGAGATTATTCAAACTCATTTCACATTTTGAGTTTGACGAGAAGGCAAGTGATGCCCACGTTTCTTTTGGAATAACTCTTAAATATTCAGCAGCCAATGGGTTATGACGGTTCAACCGTGTCATATGGCGTTCGAACTCGGGTTCGGTCGAGGCATGTGAAGCGTTCCATAAAAACTGTTTGTATACTTGTCCACAGAAGCTTTTCTGGAAATTGGCATATAGATGTCTGAGACAAAATCTATGCTCCGCATCACCAAGCTTCTCTTGAACTGCATTGACAAGTCCTTTCTGTCTGTCTCATATTACAGTCTACCTAAATCCGGTTGAACTATTAACATCTTGTCTTAGCTGTTCGAGAAACCAACTTTATGAATCTCTGCACTCCGACTCCACTACTGCATATGCAATAGGATAGAGTCCATTGTCAGAGTCAATACCGACGGCCGTTAGAAGATGGCCGGGACATGCACCTTTCAAGTGACAATCATCCAAACATAAGACTGGTCTAGCGAATTCGACAATTTCCCTCACGCATGCAAAAAGACATACATATTTTCGTTCAAACTCACAGACACCTCTTTCACCTGTGTCGTACAATACTTTTGACTATATGCTTATCCTGCTACCATGGTTGGACCTCAGGAGCTCATCTCCATATTGTCGAAGAAATTGAAATTGTTCTTCGTCAAATCCTTCATTCAAACGTTGCGCTTCTAGGCGATTATTAATTGTAATACCTGAAGTTATGATAACATTGTGATATTTACGTACCGTCTCAATAATAGATGAGATTTCCCACATAGGCTGACTCTTGAAACTGTCGAGATATGTGGCCGCCACCCATTTTGCCGATGCAAGTCGATTTTCCAATACTCGAGTGCAAGTATGACTATCAACGAAAGTTTTAATTTGGATTGTTTCTTCCTCATGCATCTTTGAAGCATGAAGGCGTCATGGACATCCCTCTATACATATTGTTGTTAGTCACTTTGGATCGCTTCTTTTGAAAGTTATCTCATATCCATTTAATAATGCATTGTTCGTTATTTCATCTTTCAAAATTTTAACGGAAGGGTACCTTTTACCGAGATAAAGCTCGCTCTCGGCCGCCGTTGACAAGCTCAAAACTTCGGCAGCATCTTCCTCGTCTGATTCAGGTGGCGTAGTCAAAGCCATCATATTTGCTCAATCTGAGGAAGATTGAACCTTTACATCATATCCACCATCAAATTTGTATTAGGTTCGTAAACTCAATTCATATTTAATTCACTTTCTTCTACTTCATCTTCCTCGTTATTCGTCGCTTCTAACCACTAGTTGCTCGAGCTACCAGCCATTATAGCCAATATAGATCTATTTTTTTGAAGTATGATTTTCAATGAGAAAGAATGTCGAATTTATAGTTTTTTCGGGCTATCAAACGCATATCAGACGAATGGGGCAAAGCTCAGACGAATATCGGACGAATGAGACAAGAATTCTTTGCCTCATTTTTCCGATCATGCCTCACTCGGACGAATAACGGATGAATATCGGATGAATGAGGCAGAATTTCTTGCCTCATTCGTCTAAAATTCGTCCGATCATGCCTCACTCGGATGAATATCAGACGCATATAAGACGAATTTTATGCGTCCGACGAGCATGAATTTTGTTTTCCGAAAACTCAAGCCCGAATTCGCCTATTTTACAAAAACTCAGGCCCAAAAATTATTTTTACTCAAAATTCAATGACTTCTTATATTTGAACAATATTAGTGTAATAGAATGACATTTTTTTCAATATCCGTGCATGCCCTAGAAATTTCTTATGATGATCCCAAGAAAATGATTTGCTTTCGATCATTGCATCAATACTTGGACTTTGTTTGTCCAACTTCACAACCTATTTGATATAAAACACATGTTAGAATAAAGATTTTCAGATAAAAATCTTGGTTCAGGTGAGGTTTATTTGAAGATCAAAAGAAAAAAATTAAAGAAGAGTTGCAGAGATCAAAAGTCCCAAAAACTATAAAATTCTGAAATTTAAGTGGTTACCCATTACAGAACCCACCTGAAAACTGAACCAAACCAAGAACTCAAGCCTAATGAACGAGGAGGAGAGGGGTCTGAGTCAGACGCTGAGAGAGGTCCAGCAGACGACTGAAAGAACTGCAAAGAAACCAAACTGAATCGAATTTAAAATTTTAAAATATTCGACCTAAAAGGCTAAAATATTACGTTCTGTATTTATATTTTTAATTGGCATAGCATTGCATCCAGAATCTCGAGCCATCAGCAGATACCCAAAATCACCCTTAACCCCCTTGCTGTCTCCACCAAGCCAAATGCATTCACCCTCACCGTCTGTGGGGACGCTATCACAAATTAACAGGGTATGCTGATCTACTCCAATGATCAACGGTGATTTGAGATTATCGACATTTCTTTATCTGAATATATTGTGATATATTTGGATAACTTAGCAAGGATTTAGGCAGCTCTGTTTTTTTTTGTTTATTCCTATTTCTAGTGATTATTATTTCTATTTTAGCTGGCATTATCTCATGTAGACGTAGAAACTCCGAGTTTGAAAACTAGTTCCATGTCGATCAAAAGAAAAATATGTTGTCGGAGAATGATATCTTAGAACGCCTCTCTGATTTTGACCAGTGATGTAAAATAAAATAAAAGGTCATTAGAGCGAATTACTACCTATGCAGACAATTTAAAAAAATAAATGAATGGAGTTATCATCCCCTTCATTTAAATCTGAACAACATTTTAAAACTCGAACTAATTTTATTCATAACAATAATTCAAATTCAAAATTATCTATCATTGAGTTGATTAATTGAGGTAGTGTACTTAAAAGCATGGGTAAAGTTTCTTTCAAACTTGTTTGGAGGTTGGTCAAGTTGAGTTAATTTTCTACCCTATAGATTGTAAAATTAATATTTGCTTCATCATAGAGTTCATGGTACTATCTCTTCAAGAAAGATGAAAAGGAGAACATAAAAATAAGATGGCTCAAGGAGAAAATCAGTCTTGTGATCAAAGCCTGGTATGTAGAGTTTTCTTGTTTAGTGGAATTTATGCTGATATTATTGCTTGTTATGATTGGTATAGTCGTTTGTTACAGAAGTGTAAAAAGAACAAAACTTTTGAGTTGAAGAATCATAATGATTCTCTATCTGAGAATTCGAGTCTCATCCGAAATCCGCTACCAGAGTTTGAGTCTAAGTCTCTCCTACAATCTAAGGAAAATGATCATAGACCAAATCATCTCAATTGGTGAATAGAAAAGAGAATCTGACAGGAAGGTTTAAGAAAACAAAGTTTGAAAGATACCTTGAGATGGATATGCAGAATCATCTCTTTTCAGCTGAGAAGGATCTGGAAATGGAAAAGAAACTTGCCAAGAAACTGAAGGTCAACAATGGAAAGTTAAATGTGAGTAGTTTGAAATATAAGGAAAAAATAAAAAAAATCATCATCTCGAAGACTGGAGGAGGCGATTGACACTATGAATGCTGCATCGGAATCTCTGGAAACATATGATGCAGCGATTGCTCTAGAAGAGGATGTTGCAGTGCCCGTAGTCAAAGCAAAGACAAAAGCGTCTTCAAAACTAGGGAAAGTTGGGAAGGGAGTTTGTAGGGCTCCTGGGATATCAAATTCAGTGGAAGTTCCCTCTACAGATGTTGCAGTAAAGAAAACTCCTGCTAAGGTCTCTGCATTGGAGGGAAGTGAAGATATGTATCTCCTCACATGAGATCTCTCGGGGAAAGTGAGTCTGAAAATTATTCTCTTGCCTGCAGGGGCATTTGAGGTTTGAACTATAACTAACATGTTGAATCTTTTTGTTATTTTTTCATCAGAAATTGAGTGTATTCAGTGTTTGTTCCTGGTCTTTTGAATAGGCTCTCTGGGTCCAACGTAAAATCAGTAACCAACGAAATAGTAAGTGTATGCTGCCCCTTTTGGTTTTTCATATTTTAATTTGTTTGTGAACAACATGGATTCTTATGTCATATATTTTTTTTCTTTGCAGTTTTTTTCTTCAAATGCTGCTGCGTCACAGAGAATTTTTAAAGAGTTTTTGACATCTTGTTCTGCCGGTCCTCTTGGCAATGAGCAGTTCAATCTCATTCTTTGACGACCTACCTCTCTAGTTAATTCTATTTGTCAATTAATCAAGAATAATCATTTTTATGATAAGATTAAAAAATGAAGACTCTGTTAGTGATAAGATGACACTTAGTGGATGTCAACAAGCGGCTATCGTTAATTGAAGACCCAGTTAGTGATGGGATAGAGAGTTAATGGAAGTCAACAAGAGGCTATCATTGATTTAAAGTTCATTACTGTTAAGTTGGCTATTTTATATTTGCTTTGATGAGTTGGTTAGTCAAGAATGCTCGTTAATACTTTTTTTTTTCTTTTATTGATCGAAAGTTGTTATTTTTCATCAGTGGCATCAAAGTGATAAGTCCATATTTTACATATCTTTCAATCGATGAGATGCGAGGATTTGTATTTAAGAAGTCCTATTCTATTATAATATTACATTATTAGTAATCTTAAACTGTTTAAGTTGTTGGGTTGAAACAACTATAATTATTTCATTTACTTCTTGATATTTTTAGTGTATGAGTGTGATGCAGTTGGCTTTTTTTTTTTATTTTAATTTTGTTTTGGATGCAACAAAACTTCTCACTTTATTTTCTGATTTTTTTCAATGACCTAATTTATGACTTTTGACTGTATTGTGCGACCGGTTGAAAGAAATTGATGTCTCCACCATCCTGACAATTTTACAATGTGAGTAAATTTATGAGGTTATTTTATTTTCTAGTCAGTCTAAGGTTTCTTAAAATTTTATTTATTAATTTTTTGTCCTTTATATCCATTTTGTCCAAAAGTGCCTGAATCTAGGGGTGGGCATGGGTCGGGTTCGGT
This sequence comes from Begonia fuchsioides, assembly GCA_003255005.1. Classification (NCBI taxonomy): domain Eukaryota; kingdom Viridiplantae; phylum Streptophyta; class Magnoliopsida; order Cucurbitales; family Begoniaceae; genus Begonia; species Begonia fuchsioides. The sequence continues at coordinate 20,050 of QAOC01043882.1, forward strand.
CGGGTTGGAACAAAACTCGACCCGACCCGAACCCGATAAGGCGAGTCTCGGTAACCCGTTCGGGTTGGGTTACCGGGATGACCCGAACCCGACCCAACCCGTTCAAATTGAGTTCGGCATGAGTCGATTAATCAGTTTTTTTTTTTAAAAAATAAATATATTCCCTAAAAATTAATGATTTCCCAACAATTCTATAATAACATATTACATTCATTACATATAAAAAATGTAAAACAATCTATCGAGTTAACATTCAAAAAGAACTATTTCATCCATCTAATTAAGAACATAATAATAATATGCATTAATTACACATTAAAATTCTAAAATAATTCATCAACTCAACATTCAAAATAAATGTTCAAGTAAGAACACAACAAACTACTAACTAGTAACTAGTAAGTAAATTATTAATCAATAATCGTCGTAAAGCCTTCGGGTTCGTTGTCAATCCTTTCGTTGTTAGCTGCAATTCACAATTAATAGGTTTAATGAGTTATATATTACAGTGAGAAAGAGTTGTTTAAGAGACAGTACATTCTTCTATGGTTTCAAAATCTTCAACGGGCTCAAACAAAATTGGAGTATTGGAACGAATTCAACTTTGAGTGCAGATAAGAGCTTCAACAATCTTCGGTAATAGAGATGTCCGAAATGGGTCAACAACTCGCCCACCACAACTGAAAGCTGTTTTTGAAGCGACGGTCAAAATTAGAATTATCAACACATGTTTTGCTATTTCACTCAAAATTTGATATTTATAAGCGTTCAACTTCTACCAAGTTAAAATGTCTAGTTTGTTAATGTATTTTTCTTGTTTTTTCACTCAAGTATTCATCTATTTCTGACGTATTGGCGTTAGTCTCACCATCACTTGAATTGTCCAAAAATATATGCAAAAGAATATCAGTGGAATTTGAAGGATTTCCTACATTCTCAATGGTTGGACTTGATAAGTTTGAAATCGAATCACCCTTATACTCCGCATATAGTCGTTGAACGACATTTTCAATTTCTTGAATAAATTCAGCAGCTCGATCGTTAGCTAACAGAATGGTAATACAATGTTTTAACATCTTTGCTTTGCACGTAGGGTTTAGCAAAATAGCTACAAATACGAGAGAATTGATCTTTTCGAAAATGCCCTAATATTTATCAAACTTATTCTGCATTCCAATAGTCATTTGTCTCAACAACTCATTATCACCGTCAACATACTTTTGGATGCTTAACTTCAATTTACAAACCTCACTAATATACATATTAGAAGTCACGTGCAACGAAGCTGAAACTGTGATCGTTGCATCGTAAAACAGTTTCAAGAACTTACAAAATTCCCGAATGTTTGTCCAATCTTCATTGGTAGGAGGTCCTCCTTCTCCCATGTACGACAAAAACTGACTATCAGTTCCTTCAAGTTTTTCAAATGCTTTTGCATACTTTTCAGAATGCTTTAACATCAGATACATTGAGTTCCATCGAGTAGACACATCTAGTGTTACATTTCTTTTGAATGTAATTTTCATGAGATCAATGCAAGTCTTAAACTGTTGCAATCGACCTGGTGATGATTTGACAAACTTTACGACCTTTTGAACTCGATCAATTGAAGTTTGATGCTCTTTCAACTCATCATTGACAATTAAGTTACGATATGAGCAAAACATCTTATGTGAATGTAAGCTCCATCTAAACTCACCACTAATATTCTGCAAGGGCAGCTCGTGTTTCCTCGTAATATTTCCAACTCTCTGGTACCTATCACAAATCTTAACAAAATCATGAGCATCTTTAAAAATTGATGGCCAATACAAACCCGATTGTAGGATTTTTGCTGATGTCCTAGCTCCTCCGAAATGCCCACCGTATGGGACGACATGACATTGTTGCAAAACGCCTTGAATCTCTTCATCCGGAATGCACCTACGAATCAATTGATCTGCACACGTTCTAAACAAGAAAGGTTCATCCCAAATGTAATGCTTTACATCCGATAAAATTTTTTTTTCTGATAAGAGTTATAATCCATATGAATGATTCCACTAACTATAAAGTTAACAAAATCAGCATACCAAGGAGTCTTCATAATGCTGACCTTAAACAGGTGCTCATCTGGAAAATCTTCTTTTATTAATTTGTCCTCCCATAGATTAGCATCTTTTTCCAATCGAGAAAGATGATCAGCAACATGATTTTCACAGCCCTTTTTGACACGCTTTAGGTTAGGTGTGAAGATGGGCCAAGCCGAGAGAGGTGAAAATCCGAGAGAATCCCAGAATTTTTGGAAAAATTGATAGGAGAATGCTCAAAACAGATCTCTAGTTTGAGAGCGATTTTCGTCTGAAATTTTTATGAAATCTTTGGGGATGAATGAGGATGACCTCCTCCAAAATTTAGAGGTAATGGACGGTGGAATCGGGAGTTATGGAATTGGTCAGGTAGGTGACTCCTGGATTTCCGGGATGCTGATTGGTGGCTGAAACGGAATCAAATCTCGTGATTGAGAGTGAGTTTTGATCTGGATTTTTGAAGGATTCTTGGGGGATGAATGTGGGATAATTCTTCCAAAATCGACAGGAATTATATGGAGGGATTGGAAGATATGAATTCGGATAGGGAGGTGACTTGGTTAGGGAACGGATTGGGGTTTTGATGGATATTTGATTGTAAAATCAACAAGGGATGGATGATGAGCTGAATGACCCTCAACTTCTCTTGAAATCCTTGAAGAAGGCTGGAAAATTGAGGCAAGGATTAATCGAATTAGCTCAGAAATTCGATCAACTCCGGATTGTCTTTCGGTGGCCGATTCAAGGTGAATCGGAGACCGAATCTTTGGATGTTCGAAAACACCAAAGGAAGAAACTCCAATTGAAAAAGAAATTAATCTCTTATTCAATTCAAATCTGAAAAATTACATGGCTGGTACGAGAGATTAAATAAAGAAAATACGAACAAACACAAAATTGAATCGAAGAAACACAATGGAATCGGGTGGCCGAAGGTTGCCAAGATGGTGATCCAAGTTTATATGAAATGGACCAATCAAAAGCCTCCACGTCCAAGCTCCTCCATAGCTGATTATGGTTTCAAAATTGTGACCAAAATGCCCTCCCAAAATCGGTGATTGAGAGTGATTAACTCCTCATGCATGCCATGCAATTCCACGTGAGATTGTAGTAGTCCGAAAATGAAAATTAAAAACCAATGAAACGAAAGCAATTCCACGTTGCTTCTCCTTTATTCCTTGCTCCTTGTAGTATTAATCTCTTGGATGAGGTTCCACGGGTTCCATCATGGTTTTGATATGAGTTGGTGAGGTGTTTCCCGAACTGTTATTATCGTCCTTCCAAGTAATTGAATGAAATGCTTTTTGTATGTCGTGTTCCAAAGGCGGTGGTATCTTGAAGTTAGATAATTCTTCTCCTGCAAAAAGAAGAAATTTGTTAGAAAATTCCCGAGCGCGAGCTCAAGTGATAGCTCCTTGAGGGATTGATCAGATAGTGTCATCCCGTGGCATGTCATCCTCCCGGTGTACTTTAGGATTTGACCTCAATTCTAGTGGTGGCTCGTCTTCATCTCGGTCATCTTGGATGTACGGAGTTAATTGTTGAACATTGAACGTGGCCGAAACTCCATACTCTCCGGGAAGTTCGAGTTTGTATACGTTGGGGTTAACTTTCTCTAGAATTTTAAACTGTCCATCGGCTCTAGGGGCTAACTTGTAGCCCCGTTAATTCAGGAATCTTTCCTTCCTTAAATGTAGCCACACCAAGTCTCCGACCTTAAAGTGCACCTCTTTTCGCCCACGATTTGCATAAGTTTCATTAGCCCTTTTAATGGACTCGGTTACCTGTTCATGGATTCGCTTTACTAACTTTGCCTTCTTTGCCCCGTTGGGATTGACGATTTCGGAGGAAGGAATCGGTAAAAGATCGAGTGGGGTAAGAGGGTTGAATCCATACACTACCTCAAAGGGGCTGAATTTAGTCGCGCTATGTATGCTTTGGTTGTAAGTGAATTCCACGTACGGTAGTTGTAGATCCCAATCGGTTAGCTTCTTACTTACAATGCTTCTTAATAGTCCACCCAAAGTACGATTAACCACCTCTGTTTGCCCATAGGTTTGAGGATGGAAGGCGATACTAAAAAGTAGTTTCGTCCCGACCCTTCGCCATAAAGTCTTCCAAAAAGCACTTAAAAATTTCGTATCTCGATCCGAGACGATGGTTTTCAGAACTCCATGCAATCTTACCACTTCCTTGAAGTATAGCTCGGCTATATGGGATGCGTCATTAGTTTTGGCACAAGCTATCAAATGTACCATCTTAGAAAACCGATTCACTACCACCATTATCGAATCCTTCGATCTTGATGTTCGAGGAAGGCCGAGTACGAAGTCCATGCTAACGTCCTGATGTGCAACCGGAGCACATCACAGACCACCTCACGGCCACAGACGTGAACCCGACGAGCACGGGTGATTTTTCTAACTTAGTTGCTCATTTTGCAAGTATCTTGGTCTCGGACACACCGACCGAGCATGATCGGGAACGGCCCAAGCACTCCGTTACTTGGTGCTTGGCCATTCCCGGTCCCGACGCGCACACCGGCCCATGTCCGACCCTACCCGGACACGGCGCACCCAGCAGCCCGGCCAACGACGCAAACAAGGCTTGTGACCGAGACCCGCCCGACGCCCAACGGGCGCCCTACGACCACGAACACCTGCCGAAGTCCACTAGGGCTTCGGCCCAGCAGAACGCGTGACCGGCATGGATGAACGCACGGTCCAAACCCTTTGTAAGTCCAAGAGGAAGAGAACTCAACGCTCAAGCGAAAGCCCACGGAGGACCGCCATGGCCGATCATTGACCGACCCACGGTCAAGCCTCGGCCCACCTACGGCCCATTCAAAGACTTAGCCAAATTCTATCGGCCAAACTTACTTAATCTTTAAGTATTTTGGTTATTTGGTTAAGGAAAGGAAGAGATTCAGGATAGCACGAGCAGGTCTTCATGATGACCGTAGATCACTCATCGGACGCACGAGCATGGCCGATCACCGAACCACATGGGATTTTCATGCACCAAATCCATGGAACAACTGTTAAATCTTCAGAGGATCTTCAATCAACAGATTTTCTCAACAAACGCGTGGATCCCTTGAAGCTCGCCCGTGCCCGACCGCCGGCTCGGCCCATTTAGACGTGCCCACGCACATACTCGAGTCATCATCGGTCCATCAAAGAACCAGACCGTGCGCTGCCTTATGTTGACCACCGAGGAGACTTTAGAAGCCCCAGATCCATATTGGCTCGAGCCAATCTCTCAATCGCTCGGAGCTCCGCCCACCCGACGCACCCTCTCGGTCATCCTTCGGACACACTCGGTCAACCACCAAACCGACCGTGCCATTCCTAAGTGAACCAAGCCTAAAGTCAACTGAAGGCTTCCAAAGGTAATCCAAGGCGTTGAAGACATCAATGGACTTAGCTTAAGTTTCTTAGTTTAGTTACTTTACGTTTTTGCTTATTTAAGTGTAACACTTACACTATTTTTGATAGAGTGAATTTTTAGAGTAAAAATTATGCATTGCACCTTCTTCCCGAAAGGTTTGAAGCTCTCTCCGACGAATACTTCTCCGGTGAGTCACATCCGGCCGAGACCGTCAAACCTTTGCACGTACATTCGGTGAGTCATATCCGAGTGCGGGCGAGGTCTACCGAGGAGAATACTTTGATTGCTCAAGTATTCAAATTGTCCATCCATCTACACCCAAAAAATCTAAAGAGTCCACCCACTCCACCGAGCGATCACCCTTTTTCCATACTTGTCCGATTTCACCCCTTTTTCCATCCACCGAGCCATTCCAGTATTCATCCGAGCCATTCCACTTTCCATACGACCCAAACCCCTTATTTCCATCACAATACGCTTCCGCAACACAACCCCATAATTCGCACGACCCCATTTTCCGTTTGTCGTACACGACGTTCATCCGAGCCCCGTGTGCGTGCATTCTCCCAACCCACGGTGCGTCGACCCCCAAGGAAGGCACATCACATCCGTCCAAGGGTGATTAGGTATGGGTAACGGAATGTATAATCCGTGAGGAAGTAATCGGCTTTTAGATTTCTTGCAAGTAATGCACCTTTCCAACTCGTTGTGCACATCCCGGAATAAGTGTGGCAAAAAAAATGTTCCTTTAGAACCTCCAAAGTCTTCTTTTCTCTAAAATGGCTAGCCAAATTACCACTATGTGCTTCCTTAACAAGTGATTCTTGAATGCTTCCCTTAGGTATGCATAATTTTCCTCCTTTGAACAAGAAGCCTTCCATGATATAATACCCGCAATCCACCTTTTTTTGAGCTAGGTCAAACCATTTTCCGAAGTCTAGATCTCCTTTGTAGGCTTCCTTCACCCGGAGGGGATGATGTGCCCGATGACTCCCACCCACCGGAAGGCATGGTGACCCGCTGCCGTGCAAGGCGTCTTTCTAATGTGTTTGTTGATTTTGCAGGGACATTATTACCTCCAAGAGGTCTCTTGGATGCTCCCACTTCTATTGACAAAGAGCTCCCCAAGCATTGCCTACAATGGGAGCATGGAATGAGGGAGACAACCACCGAAGTACCAAGAGCACCTCCGTCCGAGACATCCCACCCGAGGGTGCACCAAGCCAAGGCCTAGTGGATTGCTCTCCTTGGCATTCTTCATTCTAACAAGAGGATATCATAGCAAGGGGAGGGCTGTTTGGTCATCACGTGGTCATGTATATATATATATATATGTTGATGTAGTTTAAAGTTGTAACCAATTTTTGGGTTGAAGCTTTGTTAGATGTTGGTTCGGATTGGACCAACTTGCTAGGTTTTGGTTCGGTTTGGACCAAGTCAAGTTCCTTCTTGTTGGGACTTAGGGAAAACCTATTTTCCAAGTGAATTATGTAATTTCGTTGGCAACTTGGACGTGGGATAGAGTCAAGAGCTGGTGGAGTCGGAGGCAAGTTGATGGTGGGCCCTTTGTCCACCAAACTCCTACTATTACCACTCATTTAGTTCCTATTTTAGGCTAGAGTCTAATTTTGTACCTTCACGTATTGTAATGCAGAAAAGAATTAGACAAATTTGAAGAAGCTTGAAGCTCTCAAAATCTCCCCCTTTTCTCTCGGCAATTTGGAGCTTTAGTGAGTAATATCCATAGTTCTATTTTGTTAAGGGTGTTGGTGTCTTGCTAGGGCCACTAAACCATATTCCAGCCTTCCTCTACTCTTGTTTGGATCAAGGTAAGCCTAGAAATCCCATAGCTTTCCTTCCAACGTGTGTGTTTTTGGTTGTTTGTTGTTGTGTGTTGGTTGCTGCCAATTTAGTCTTGCCGAGTGCATCTTGTGTCCCGAAAGTTTCATCCGTGCCATTTTCTGTTTCCCTTGTGCTAAAGTCCTCAATTTTTTGGCTGTGAGTTCCTCATACGTGTCTTCAAATACTTGGCCATTCACGTCATTCTCAGTTCCTCCCAATTAAACGATGTGCATGCTTGTTTCTCCTACCTTACTCCCGAACCCCTGAAATTGAGCATTTCTGTCGACCAAATTTCACCCCGTGCTAACTTGCAAACTATTCGTTTCTTCCCCTTTCTTGGAGTAGGGTTTCTGCCAAGTTTCGCCTTCTCAGGTCATCGACATTGGGAGTTGTGCAGAGGTTAATCTCCACCTACTTCACTGCCAAAACGTGAGTGTGTTGTCTGTTTTTATTTCTGAAAAGGCACTCGTGCCATTTTAAAATCCTCACGTGCGTTTGGTCTGAAATTTGGACTAGTTGGAGTTTAATATTTTAATTCAATATCCCCTAAGTCTTAGACTTATAGCCCGTATACAATTGAAGTTGTGACAAAGCCAAAATCCTCCCATGTTCTTGAATTTTCTTCTCGGGTAGGCCTTTGGCCGTGGCTGTTTGTGCTTTCTCCTTTTTCCCAACTCCTCCGCATTTTGGAGCATGTCACATTCAAAGCCTAAAAATCTCGTAGATAGTTCGGATAATAAAACATACCTCCTTGATAAGGCATCGGCTACCACGTTTGTTTCTCCCTTTTTGTACTTGATGATGTAGGGAAACCTTTCAAGGAACTCTACCCATTTGACATGTCTCCGGTTCAGCTTTCTTTGGCTCTTGATATGACTTAATGCTTGGTGATCCGAGTGAATGATGAACTCCTTAGAAAGAAGGTAATGTTGCCATACCTCGAGTGCCCTTATGACCGCGTAAAATTCCTTGTCGTAAGTAGAATAGTTAAGAATAGCTCCTTTTAACTTCTCACTAAAAAAGGCTAGGGGCTTCCCTTCTTGCATCAGGATGGCTCCAATTCCCACTCCGGATGCATCACATTCTATCTTAAATACCTTGTTAAAGTCCGGGAGGCTAAGTACCGGGGCATTACACAATCTTTGCTTGATGAGCTCAAAACTCTCTTGACAACCTTTAGTCCAATCAAACTCTTTCCCTTTCTTGGTGCAATCGGTCAAGGGGGCTACGATGGAGCTAAACCCTTTAATGAATCTACGGTAGAAAGATGCAAGTCCATGGAAACTTCTAACCTCCGTGATGTTTTTGGGTATTGGCCATTCCCGAATTGCTTCTACCTTGACTCCATCTACTTCCATGCCTTGACTAGATATGATGAACCCCAAAAAAGTTCACCTTCCCTTGCGCAAATGAACATTTCTTCAAGTGGCCATAAAGCTTGAACTCTCGGAGCTTGTCAAATAACAACCTTAAATGTTCTCAGTGATGGGAAAGATTTTGGCTATACACCAAAATATCGTCAAAGTACACCACCACAAATGCTCCAAGGAAGTCTTTGAGTACAAAATGCATGAGCCTCATGAAGGTGCTTGGTGCATTAGAGAGTCCGAATGGTATGACCATCCACTCATAGAGTCCATACTTGGTTTTGAAGGCCGTCTTCCACTCCTCTCCTTCTTTCATTCGGATTTGATAGTAACCACTCTTTAAGTCCACATTCAAAAAACAAGAGGCCCCACTTAGCTCATCCAAAAGGTCTTCTAACCGAGGAATAAGAAACTGGTACTTGATGGTGATTTGGTTGATGGCTCGGCTATCTATACACATTCGAAAACTTCCATCCTTCTTTGGTACTAAAAGTGTTGGCACCGAACAAGGACTCATTGACTCACGGATATGCCCCTTTTCAAGAAGCTCTTGGACTTGTTTTTGTAATTCCTTGGCCTCCTCAGGATTAAGTCGATAAGAGGGACGATTTGGAAGGATAGCTCCCGGTTGAAGGTCAATGTGGTGTTCAATTCCTCGAATTGGAGGTAGTCCTTCGGGTAGTTCTTCCGGAAAGACATCTTGATATTCCTCTAGCAAGCTAGAAATATCCGGGGGTATCACCCCTAACTCTTCAACTCGATCTCATAATAGAATAAGCACCATCAGATCTCCACTAAGGATTGACTTCCATAATTCCTTCTTTGACATGAACATGCTGTTTTTTATTTTATTCTCCTTCCGTGTGGCTTCATCTCGAACAACTTGCTCCGGATCTAGTGGCAATAACTTAATGGATCTTCCTCCGAATTTAAATGTATATTGATTTGTATAGCTATCATGTGTCACCTTCAGATCGTATTTCCAAGGCCTCCCCAATAATATGTGGCTTGCACACATCGAGACAACATCACAAAGGATGCTATCCTTGTATTTTCCGATCTCGAATTTGATCTTTGTTTGTGAGTTCACCTTCACATCGTTTTTGTCATCCAACCACCTAAGTTTGTATGGCCTCGGGTGGGGAATGGTTTCAATCCCAAGTTTATCCACTAGCTCTCGGGATGCCACATTGGCACAACTTCCTCCATCGATGATCATCGAACAAACCTTCCCTCAGATTGCACATCGACTATGAAATATATTATCCCTTTGAAGATCTTCAAGTTGGCTTTGAGATGTGAGAGTCCTTCGGATGACCATTAGTAATAGTCCCTTTTGTGCGGGACAAACTTCCTCCTCTTCTTCTTCGGAGTCCAAGGGTAGTTTTTGTGCTTCTCGAGCTTCATCTTCACTTATAACTTCGTTAGTCTCCTCTTTGATGATCATTACTCGCTTGTTGGGGCATTGAGCCGCAATATGTCCAAGTCCAAGGCATTTGAAACACTTTACTTCTCGAGCTTGAACCTTGGTAGGGTCGGTAATCGGCTTGGATTCTCCTTCCTTCTTTTGCATCCATGGCCGATCACTAGGTCTTTTTCCCTTGGGTTGATCTAGAGGCTTGTAGGGTGTGTCGGCCTTCGACATACTCTTACTAGACCCACTTCTACCTCTCCTCTTGAGTTGCCTCTCCACCTTTAATGACAATTGAATCAAAGAATTAAGGTCCTCTATTGGATATAACTCAACAACATCCGCGATCTCTTTGTTCAAACCTCTTAAAAATCGTGCAATGATTTGCTCCAAGGGCTCGGCAATATCACATCTAATCCGCAATGTCTCAAATTCAGTCAAATAATCTTCAACCGAGAGGTTTGCTTGCTTCAAAGTTTGTAATTGAAGAAATAGGTCTTGCTTGTAATGTGCCGGGACAAACCTTTTTTGCATGATTGTTTTCAAGGCCTTCCAAGTTGAAACATTATCTTCCCCATCTTTTCTCCGTTGTTCCTTCAAACTACTCCACCATAAGTTAGCATATCCCGTGAGTTCCAAGGTAACTAATTGAACCTTATTCTTCTCGGAATATTTGTAACAATTGAAGATTTTCTCCACCTTTTCCATCCAATCAAGAAAGACATCTCCATTGCAAACTCCATTGAAGGAAGGAATGGTTACCTTAACGTTCTTTATGTCATCTTCTCGGTGGTAAGCCTCGAATCCTTCAAGCTCGTGGTCTTCTGAATCCTCTTGCACAAAATCTTGAGGGTGCCTCGGCCGGCTTTCGGATCTTCTTCGGTTTTGTTCGCGTGGTCTATGATCCCGCATGTTGGTAGCAAGATTCTCCATTTGACTCGTGAGGGAATCAAGTCTTCGAAAGATTTCATCCATTTGTCCTTGGGTGCTAGAGGAAGGAGGGTCCAAACTTGGAGTGGTCATGGGATTAGGGTTAGGGTTTGGTGATCGATCGGGATTGTATTGAGTTCCACTCCTTGTGCTCATGTTGAAATCAAAGGCTAGAATTTAAAGGCTAGGAAGTGTGGGAAAAGATCAAAGGCTCTGATACCAAATGACACGCTTTAGGTTAGGTGTGAAGATGGGCCAAGCCGAGAGAGGTGAAAATCCGAGAGAATCCCAAAATTTTTGGAAAAATTGATAGGAGAATGTTTGAATCAGATCTCTCATTTGAGAGCGATTTTCGATCTGAAATTTTGATGAGATCTGAAATTGATAGAGGTAATGGACGGTGGAATCGGGAGTTATGGAATTGGTAAGGTAGGTGACTCCGGGATTTCCGGGATGCTGATTGGTGGCTGAAACGGAATCAAATCTCGTGATTGAGAGTGAGTTTTGATCTGGATTTTTGAAGGATTCTTGATGGATGAATGTGGGATAATTCTTCCAAAATCGACAGGAATTGGATGGACGGATTGGAAGATATGAATTCGGATAGGGAGGTGACTTGGTTAGGGAACGGATTGGGGTTTTGATGGATATTTGATTGTAAAATCAACAAGGGATGGATGATGAGCTGAATGACCCTCAACTTCTCTTGAAATCCTTGAAGAAGGCTGGAAAATTGAGGCAAGGATTAATCTAATTAGCTCGGAAATTCGATCAACTCCGGATTGTCTTTCGGTGGCCGATTCAAGGTGAATCGGAGACCGAATCTTTGGATGTTCGAAAACACCAAAGGAAGAAACTCCAATTGAAAAAGAAATTAATCTCCTATTCAATTCAAATCTGAAAAATTACATGGCTGGTACGAGAGATTAAATAAAGAAAATACTAACAAACACAAAATTGAATCGAAGAAACACAATGGAATCGGGTGGCTGAAGGTTGCCAAGATGGTGATCCAAGTTTATATGAAATGGACCAATCAAAAGCCTCCACGTCCAAGCTCCTCCATAGCTGATTATGGTTTCAAAATTGTGACCAAAATGCCCTCCCAAAATCGGTGATTGAGAGTGATTAACTCCTCATGCATGCCATGCAATTCCACGTGAGATTGTAGTAGTCCGAAAATGAAAATTAAAAACCAATGAAACAAAAGCAATTCCACGTTGCTTCTCCTTTATTCCTTGCTCCTTGTAGTATTAATCTCTTGGATGAGGTTCCACGGGTTCCATCATGGTTTTGATGTGAGTTGGTGAGGTGTTTCCCGAACTGTTATTATCGTCCTTCCAAGTAATTGAATGAAATGCTTTTTGTATGTCGTGTTCCAAAGGTGGTGGTATCTTGAAGTTAGATAATTCTTCTCCTGCAAAAAGAAGAAATTTGTTAGAAAATTCCCGAGCGCGAGCTCGGGTGATAGCTCCTTGAGGGATGGATCAGATAGTGTCATCCCGTGGCATGTCACTTTCGATCTTTTATTTCTAGATCAAACTCTTGTAGGAGCAAAATCCATCTAATGAGTCTCGACTTTGCATCTTTTTTTGTAATCAAGTACCTAATTGCAGCATGATCTGTATACACCGTGATTTTAGTCTCAATTAAATATGATCTGAACTTATCAAATGCGTAGACCACAGCAAGCAATTCCTTTTCAGTAGTGGTGTACTTTTTCTATGCTTCGGTCAATGTCTTGCTTGCATAATAAATAGATCTGAAAATTTCTTCTGTCTTTTGTCCAAGAATCACGCCCACTGCATAATCACTTGCATCACACATCAATATAAAGAGAGAAGACCAATCAGGTGGCACTACAACTGGAGCTGAAACAAGCTTTTCCTTCAACGTGTTAAATGCAACAAGACATTCATTATCAAAGTTAAACTCCCGGTCAACTCCAATAGCTTGCATAGTGGCTTGGTAGTTTTTGAGAAGTCGTTTATAATTCTTCTATAGAATCTAGCATGTCCAAGGAAGCTTCTTATTCCCTTTATATTCTTTGGTGGAGGTAATTTTTCAATCACTTCAATTTTGGCCTTATCTACTTCTAGCCCATGCCGTGAGACTTTATGACCTAGGACAATTCCTTCTTCTACCATGAAATGACACTTTTCCTAATTCAACACAAGATTTATGTCGATGCATCTTTGTAGAACCCTTTCTAAATTTCTTAGGCATGGTTCAAAAGTTTCTCCAACTACCGAGAAATCATCCATGAATATTTCCAGAATATCCTCTGCCATTTTGGAAAACACAGCCATCATGCACCTTTGAAAAGTTGCAAGTGCATTCCATCCAAAAGGCATCCTTCTAAATGCAAATGTTCCAAAAGGACATGTAAAAGTTGTCTTTTCTTGGTCCTCGGGTGCGATCATAATTTGATTGTATCTAGAATACCCACTAGAAAGCAGAAAAACTCATTTCCAGCAAGTCTATCAAGCATTTGGTCTAGAAAGGGCATAGGAAAATGGTCTTTCTTTGTTTCCTTATTAAGCTTCCTATAATCCATGCATATGCTCCAACCAGTCACTTGTCTCGTAGGGATCAGCTCATTCCTCTTGTTATTCATAACTATGATGCCACCCTTTTTTGGGACACAATGGATGTAGGATCGTGTTTAACCTAAAAGGGGGGGTGAATTAG
>QAOC01043905.1:0-25258 GCA_003255005.1 Begonia fuchsioides
GTTCCTTACCCTTAATCCATCCAATTCCCTAATTTTTTTCATGGCCCATAAAAGTGGTGGCATGACCACTAGAAGTGGGGCGGTTTTGCAGCCTAGCCGAGACCTCCCATCAACAAGTGAACCGCCTCCACCTCCAATGTCCTCCCAAGAACGTGAGTCCAATTTACAGAACCAAATTGATGGCATTAACCAAAGGTTGGACGCCTTGTTACAAAGGTGGGAGACACCAAATCCTCCAAGACCACCTCCCCCGGTTACTCCCGGGAGAAGAACCGGAGGTGCTTGTAGCCGATTATATGAAGTAGAAGATTCAGAGGATGAGTTTGAACCACGGGATAGACAACCCCGTGAGGATGATTTGAGGCATGTGAAGCTAAGTATTCCTCCTTTTAATGGCTCTTGTGATGGAGATACATATTTGACTTGGGTGGATAAAGTGGATAAATTTTTTGATTGCTATAACTATTTGGAGAAATCTAAGTTGCAACTAGTGGCTTTGGAGCTCCACGGCTATGCAAGTTTATGGTGGGATAGCTTGAGAGCCCAAAGGAGGCGTGACCGTGAGGAAGAAATAAATACTTGGAGAGCCATGAAAATGCACATGAAAAGGAGATTTGTCCCTAGCCACAATAGACAAGAATTGTTCTATCAACTCCAAAATTTGAAACAAGAACACCTTTCGGTGGAAGAGTATTTGATGGAGTTTGAGACCTTGCGAATCCGTTGTGATCTTGAGGAACAGGAAGAACAAATTCTAGCCAGGTTCCTAAGGGGATTACATAAAGATATAGGAGATGTGGTGGAGTTACGAATTGTGGACTCATTGGATGCCGCTATACAATTAGCCTTACGTGTGGAAAGACAACACAAGAAGAAAGGCAAGAAGAATGTAGTGAGACCAGCTCTGACCTTCAACACACCTTACAAGCCACCTCCAGGACAGGAGAACAAGACTTACCAATCAAAACCGTGGACACAAAGGAAAGACATCACTCCTAAACAAATTGAAGATGCTAATAAGCCACGGTCAAGAGAAATAAAATGCTTTAATTGTCTTGGATTATGACATATTGCTTCCCAATACCCTAATAAGAGAGTGATGGTGCTCATTGAAAGTAGTGGGGAGGTTGTGAGTGAAGATGAGCCTATGGAGGAAGCGGAAGAACCATTGGCCGAGCATATAGAGGAAGTATGTCGAGCACAAGAAGGCCCCCTCCTAATGGTGATCCTAATCATCTTAAAAGTTTAAGTGCAACATAAAAAAGTTATAACAAGAGTGTTTTGTGGTTTTACGCAGGAATCTGGTGTAAAACGGTTCAGAGAAGAAAAAGAGGGAAAAAAATGCATTTTGCACTAATTTTAGAGGCTGGTTACTTGTCTGAATGGACCCGTTCCGGGTTCCGATAGGAGCCAATCTTCATCTTCGGCTGTCAGGTGTATGTATGAGGGGAAACTAGTAATAAAAAATAACCATCGGAAACTTCGGTCGCTATGTGAAGGCGTGAGAGTGGCAAGGTAATAGCAAGGCATTTTGATTACTTGGTCACAAAATAAACTTTTTCAACTTCGGGTTCGGGCTCCAAATCGTAAAGTTTAATTGCAACATAAAAAAGTTATAATAAGAGTGGTTGGTGCTTTTACGCACGAATCTGGTGTTAAAAAGAGTACAGAGAAGAAAAAGAGGTAAAAAAAAGGCATTTTTCCGCACTAATTTTAGGGGCTGGTTACTCGTCTGAAAGGACCCGTACCGGGTTTTGAGAGGAGACAGTCGTCATCCTCGGTAGTCATGTGTATGTATGAGGTGAAACAAGTAAGAAAAACTAACCATCGGAAACTTCGGTCGCTATGTGAAGGCGTGGGAATGATAAGGTAATAGCAAAGGCATTTTGATTACTTGGTCACCAAGTAAACATTTTTAAACGTCAGGGTTTGGGCTCCAAATCATCCCAAAAGTTTAATTGCAACATAAAAAAGTTATAACAGATTGGTTGGTGCTTTGACACACGAATCTGGTGCCAAAACGAGTACAGAGAAGAAAAAGAGGGAAAAAATGCATTTTTTCGCACTAATTTTAGGGGCTTGTTACGTGTCTGAATGGACCCGTTCTGGGTTCTGAAAGGAGCCAATCTTCGTCCTTGGCTGTCAAGTGTATGTATGAGGGGAAACAAGTAAAAAAAATAATCATCGAAAACTTTGGTTGCTATGTGAAGGCATGAGACCGACAAGGTAATAGCAAGGCTTTTTGATTACTTGGTCATAAAGTAAACTTTTTTCAACGTCGGGTTTGAGCTCCAAATCCTCCCAAAAGTTTAATTGCAACATAAAAAATTTACAACAAGAGTGGTTGGTTCTTTTACGCACGAATCTGGTGTTAAAACGAGTACAGAGAACAAAAAGACGGAAAAAATGCATATTTTTGCGTTAATTTTAGGAGTTGGTTACTTGTCTGAATAGACCTGTTCTGGGTTCTGAGAGGAACCAATCTTCGTCGTCGGCTGTCAAGTGTATGTATGAGGCGAAACAAGTAAGAAAAAATAACCATCGAAAACTTCAGTTGCCATTTGAAGGCGTGGGAATGACATGGTAATAGCAAGGCATTTTGATCACTTGGTCACCAAGTAAACTTTTTTCAATGTCGGGTTCGGGCTCAAAATTATCCCAAAAAATTAATTGCAACATAAAAAAGTTATAACAAGAGTGGTTGGTGCTTTGACGCACGAATCTGGTGCCAAAACGAATACAGAGAAGAAAAATAGGGAAAAATGCATTTTTTTTGCACTAATTTTAGGGGCTTGTTACGTGTTTGAATGGACCCGTTCCGGGTTCTGAGAGGAGCCAATCTTCGTCCTTTGCTGTCAAGTGTATGTATGAGGGGAAACAAGAAAAAAAATAACCATCGGAAACTTCGGTTGCTATGTTAAGGTGTGAGAACGACAAGGTAATAGCAAGGCTTTTTGATTACTTGGTCACAAAGTTAACTTTTTTCAACGTTGGATTCGAGCTCCAAATCATCCCAAAAGTTTAATTACAACATAAAAAAGTTATGACAAGAGCGATTAGTGCTTTTACGCACCAATCTAGTGTTAAAACGAGTACAGAGAAGAAAAAGAGGGAAAAAATGTATTTTTTTGCACTAACTTTAGGGGCTTGTTACTTGTTTGAATGGAACCGTTTTGGTTTCTAAGAGGAGCCAATCTTTGTTCTCGGCTATCAAGTATATGTATGAGTGGAAAGAAGTAAAAAAAATAACCTTGGGAAAGTTCAGTCGCCATTTGAAGGCGTGGGAATGACAAAGTAATAACAAGGGATTTTGATTACTTGGTGACCAATTAAAGTTTTTTCACTATCGGGTTCGGGTTCGGGTTCCAAATCATCCCAAAAGTTTAATTGCAACATAAAAAAGTTATAACAAGAGTGGTTGGCGCTTTTACGCACGAATCTAGTGTTAAAACGAGTACAGAGAAGAAAAAGAGGGAAAAATGCAGTTTTTTGCACTAACTTTAGGGTCTTGTTACTTGTCTGAATGGATCCGTTTAGGGTTTTGAGACGAGCCAATATTCTTCCTCAGCTGTCAAGTGTATGTATGAGGGGAGACAAGTAAGAAAAAATAACCATCGGAAACTTCGGTCGCTATGTGAAGGAGTGAGAATGACAAGGTAATAGCAAGGCTTTTTGATTACTTGGTCATTAAGTAAACATTTTTCAATGTCGGGTTCTTGCTCCAAATCATCCTAAAATTTTAATTGCAACATAAAAAAGTTATAACAAGACTGGTTGGTGCTTTTACGCACGAATCTGATGCGAAAACGAGTGCAGAAAAGAAAAAAAGGGAAAAAAGGTATTTTTTTGTAATAATTTTATGGGCTGGTTACTTGAATGAATTTACCCGTTCTGGGTTCCGAGATGAGCCAACCTTCGTCCTCGGCTGTCAAGTGTATGTCTGAGGGGAAACAAGTAAGAAAAAATAACCATCGGAAACTTCGATCGCAATGTGAAGGCGTGGGAATGACAAGGTAATAGCAAGACATTTTGATCACTTAGTCACCAAGTAAACTTTTTTCAACGTCGGGTTCAGGCTCCAAATCGTCCCAAAAGTTTAATTGCAACATAAAAAAGTTATAACAAGAGTCGTTGGTGCTTTTACCCACGAATCTGATGTAAAACGAGTTTAGAGAAGAAAAATAGGGAAAAAATGCATTTTTTTGCACTAATTTTAGGGGCTGGTTACTTGTCCGGATGGACCCGTTCCGGGTTTTGAGAGGAGCCAATCTTCGTCCTCGGCTGTCAAGTGTATGTATGAGGGGAAATAAGTAAGAAAAAATAACCATCGGAAACTTCAGTCGCCATTTGAAGGCGTGTGAATGAGAAGGTAATAGCAAGGCATTGTGATTACTTGGTCACCAACTAAACTTTTTTCAATGTCGGGTTCGTGTTCCAAATCATCCCAAAACTTTAATTGCAACATAAAAAACTTATAATAAGAGTTGTTGGTGCTTTTACGCACAAATCTGGTGTTAAAACCAGTACAGAAAATAAAAGGAGGGAAAATGCATTTTTTTGCACTAATTTTAGGGGCTGGTTACTTGTCCGGATGGAACCGTTCCGGGTTTTGAGAGGAGGCAATCTTCGTCCTCGGCTGTCAAGTGTATGTATGAGGGGAAATAAGTACGAAAAAATAACCATCGGAAACTTCAGTCGCCATTTGAAGGCGTGTGAATGAGAAGGTAATAGCAAGGCATTGTGATTACTTGGTCACCAACTAAACTTTTTTCAATGTCGGGTTCGTGTTCCAAATCATCCCAAAACTTTAATTGCAACATAAAAAACTTATAATAAGAGTTGTTGGTGCTTTTACGCACAAATCTGGTGTTAAAACCAGTACAGAAAANATTTGAAACATTTAATCTCCCTTGCTCGAGGTCGATTGCTATCATCATTAGGCTTCCCCTCGCATTCTTTCTTTTGGGACCAAGGCTTCACAAAAGGGGGTTTCTCCTCGGCCTTAGAAAAGGGCTTGTAGGGAGGGGTGGTCTTGGTAGCAAATCGGTTATCCACCCCCTTTCCTTTTCTCTTCAATTGCCTCTCCACTTTCATGGCAAGTTGAATGATTGCATTGATAGTATCAATAGGTTGTAGTTCCGCTATATCTCAAATCTCTTTGTTTAAACCCCCCAAAAATCTCACAATAATTTGCTCCTCGGGTTCATCTAGATCACACTGAATCCTAAGTGTTTCAAATTCAGTCAAATATTCCTCCACCGAAAGGCTTTCTTGTAGTGTATCAATGATTGGAGTTGGAGGAAGAGTTCTTCCTTTTAGTGGCTCGGTACAAACCTCTTTCTCATGAAGAGTTTCTTGGCCCTCCAAGTAGGAATATCATCCTCACCATCACGCCTCCTTTGGCCTTCAAACTATCCCACCATAAGCTAGCATACCCGATTAACTCCAAAGAAACTAAGTGTAACTTCAACCGTTCCGAATAGTTATAGCAATAACGTGATTTTAGGATTTACATAACGTATATGATTAGGAGATATAACAACCTACCGCACAACCGCATTGGGCTTACGGCAGGATCGACCAATAGCCATTGCCGAGGGCGTCTTTATTCTCCTGTAATGTAGATGTCTTCATCAAATAAATGGAGATATTGCGAGGATGAATGCACACTAGAAGCACCTATATTGCAAAACCATTCAAATAAGTTTTTATAATATAAGTAACTATTTTCACCATAACTTCCAAAATTCATAACTCAGGTTATACAACTTCTTTTTTTTCCTTAATTCTCGTGCCCAAATTTCACTTATAGTGTTTATTTCATTCGGTTAGAAGAACACTTATCCATTTAAAAATCTTTAGAACATGCTAAAAGCCTAATACTCGAAACTGTACTGTTTTTCAATCATTTTATAAAACTCGTAACTTGGTATATACAACTAAAAATCCTTTAATTCGAAATCCATAATTTCGAGTCTTAAGTCTACTACAACTCGATAGAAGAACTTGCTATCAAATAAACATATCTTGGGCATGGAATAAATAGAAAACAGAAACTACCCAAATTTCATATTAGAAACTATGTCCTGTTTCAACAGTAAACAAACTAATTCATAACTTAATCTCCACAACTTCAAATTAGTTGATTGAAAAATCTATAGCTTTGATTACATGTTTAATACAAATTCTTAGACGAACGTTAATCTATTTGAGCACTATAAAATTTTCGAAAATAGTAAACTCTAACAAGGCACAGTTTAACCCGAATTTGACTTTCATAACATCTATTTCAAAAATCCTAACCAATATTTAAATCTTCAGCCAATAAAACTCTAAAAACCACCATTGCTAGGGTTAGGACATACCTTGAGTTTAGAAAATTGTTGGGCGTACTCTTTTCCTTTGATGTTTTCTTCTTTTTTTCTTCTTCATTCAGTCTTAACTCACCAAATTCTATGTTTTCATCATTTGTTTTCTCATAAATCTCTCAAAAATCCAAATCCCCCATTTTCTCCTCTCTCTTGTCGTGCAACTAGCCCTTTTCTTCTACCTCTTGGTCTTCTTATGTTGTTATTTTATTATTTTAACTTTAAAATATCTAAAACTCTTCCAAACGTTCATTTTTGCTAAATCTCAACCATTGATTATAATATTCTAAAGTAATACATATGAAGTATCCAATTTACCCTTACAAGTGGCTAACATTGATCTTCAATCAGTTTTATCGGTCGAAAGTTCAAAAAAGAAGAGGTAGACAAAAGGGTTGACCGATACACAAAAGGGTCATTTGATCCTTCTTAAAATTCAGCATATCCTTCCTTAAAATTTTCAAATCCCAAAATCTATACATCAAAAAAAATTTAACTAATATGCAACGCATAATGATTTAATATCCACGAAATTCTACCAAATTAAACTTAAAAAGTGTAATAATACCTAATTTACAAAAATACAAAATAGTCGGGTATTACATTATACCCTCCTTACTGAATTTTTGTCCTCAAAATTTAGGTGACAAAAAGATTTGGAAACTTGTCTAGCATGTCTTGCCTTCTTTCCCACGTAGCTTCTTCGATATTGTGGTTTCGCCACAACACCTTCACCAAAGGTATATGCCGATTCCGTAATACTTTCATCTTTGTGTCGAGAATTCTTATTGGCCTTTCCTCATACGTCATTGTCGGTTCCAAGTCCACTTCTTGTGTCTCAATCACCTGGGAAGGGTCACGTATGCATTTTCTCAACATGGATACGTGAAACACGTTGTGAACGTTACTCAAACTTTCTGACAATTCTAGCATATAAGCAACTCGTCCAACCTTTTTCACAATCGAAAAAGGCCCAATGTATCTTGGAACGAGTTTTCCTTTTCTTCCAAATCACATTAATCTTTTGAAAGGGGAAGTCTTCAAAAATACTTCATCACCTAAATTGAATTCCAATTCTTGTCGTCTCTGATCCGCATAACTCTTTTGACTACCTTGAGCAGTTTTCATTCTCTGCTGGATAACTCTCACTTGCTCCGAAGTCTACTGTATAATCTCCGGACCATAGAGTATTGTTTCTCCTACCTCATCCCACTATAATGGTGATCTACATTTACGTCCATACAAAGCTT
This sequence comes from Begonia fuchsioides, assembly GCA_003255005.1. Classification (NCBI taxonomy): domain Eukaryota; kingdom Viridiplantae; phylum Streptophyta; class Magnoliopsida; order Cucurbitales; family Begoniaceae; genus Begonia; species Begonia fuchsioides. The sequence goes on from QAOC01043905.1 coordinate 7,619, forward strand.
CATACGAAGCCATATTAATAGACGATTGATAGCTGTTATTATATGCGAACTCCACTAGTGGTAACAGCTTACTCCACGTAGTCCGGAAATCAAACACACAAGTTCTAAGCATATCCTCAAGGATTTGAATCATTCTTTCACTTTGTCCATCAGTTTAGGGATCAAATGCGGTGCTAAATGTTAGACTGGTCCCCATAGCCGTATGCAAACTTTTCCAAAATTTAGAAGTAAATCTAGAATTTCTATCAGAAACAATTGAAATTGGAAATCCATGTAGCCTTACAATTTCTTGTACGTACAATTTGGCATATTGATCCATGGTATACGTAACTCTACCAGGTATAAAATGTGCTGACTTAGTTAACCGATCTACAATCACCCATATACTATCATGCCCTTTTGTTGTTCTTAGTAAACCCACTACGAACTCCATAGAAATGTGCTCCCATTTCCATTCTAGAATCGATAAGGGCTCAAGCGTTCCTGCAGGCTTTTGGTGTTCAACTTTAACTTGCTCACATGTGACACATTATTCCACATGTTTTGCCACATCTACCTTCATTCCCGGCCACCAAAATTTTTTCCTAAGGTCTTGGTACATTTTTGTGCTTCCTGGGTGCATTGAAAAACTAGACGAGTGAGCCTCATTCAAAAATTTTTTTCCTAAGCTCTTTATTTTCCTGGACGTACCACCTATTTTTGAACTTCAACACCCCATCATTTGAAAATTGATAATCGGGTGATATTTGCAAATTAGGTTGCACATACTGCTTATATCTTTTATCTTCTTGTTGCAACTCCTTTATTTTGTCAAGAAGGGTTGGCCTTACAGATAAAGTAGCAAGCATCGTAGTTAAATCATTCACCAGCTCCACTCCAAACTTTTGAATATCATTTTGAAGTGTCACTGACATAAAAAATGTAACGACCCGATTCCCAGGCCATCGCTTACTGCTTCTATTACTCACTGGCGACCGAGAACCGGACCGTTACTCCATTCTTACTAACTTACTTACATTACTTACTTACATTAGTGGAACACTTGTTACTTTAATTTCTAAAACTATCTTTGGTTTATAAAATAGTAGAAAAGGAAAACCGTCAAATTTAAAAACATACATTTTTTGTAAATAACGATTTCAATTCTATCTTTTATATAAAATACATAAGCATTTAATAATTGAAACCGACAGCGGAAGAAAATAATTCAACTTAAGATACATTAATTTTCAAAACCTTTGTAATTCATCACTCCAAAATAATATATACATTTTAATTACATCTTCAAAACCTTCAAAACATTTTCAATTACATTCCCTACATTGCTATAACATTTGGACCCTTATCTGCTCTAACTCATTGATCAGTCATTTGCACCCATTCCTCCATTACATTCCTTACATTGCAAAGCCTAAACTATGAGCCTAAAGCTCAGTAAGTAGCATGACTATAAAAATGCATGAGTATGGCTACGTTGTTGATTAAACAATGCACAATTTCATTCACGTTTCTTAGGTTTCATATCTTCTTTATCTTTGAAAATAGTATAAGATCCTAAGAACACTGTCCTCCACCTACTTCAACATCTACTAGGCCCACTTACATTACTGCTTGGAGTGTTCAGGCCTGTAATAACCATTTACTTTACTGTTATGATATTCAAGTTCTTAATTCATTAGAGACAAAACATAATTAGCGTCTCATACCACCAATTATATCTCGTTTACCTCCAACTAAGTTGTAAAACAATGCATGAAATCATTTCGTTGACATTTTGTAAAACTATGATGTATGACTATGTGACTATGAAACATTACTACATTACATCAAACATAATATGAAAATAAACATACAACACACAGCAAACATGCATCGTAATCTTTGCAATGCAGTCTCACTTAATGGCCAAACAATTTTAATACTAACTTACCTTAGCAGCTAGCTTGAATTAATCCACTTGAGTCCCTTTTTAATCCAATTGATGACCTAAACATATAGATCATTCAAAGATCAGAAATCAGGTAACATGACCTAGTTTATAGCATAAAGTCATAACTTACTATCCACTATCCATTTGAGTTGATTCTTGTGACATTGAATCAATCAAGGTGTCTATTAAAGTTCATTAGAAGACCATAATTTCAATGGAGCAATATAACTGCATGTATAACACAGAAATCCGACATCGGTTCCAACACTCCTAATTTTCAACTTTTGTTTTCTATTCTAACTTTCAACAACTATAAGTTCCTCTATAATGATCCATTTGTAATGCCCAGGGTGTCAAATTGTTTCTTAAAGAGTTTACTATAACTTCTTAGAAGACACCAATTTCAGAAAACTAATATAACATAAAGTGCCGACCGATGTTGACAAAATAGAGCGCATGCCTTTCTTGAAATCAAGAACCGGTCAACCTAACCAATAAGGTGATGACCGATGCTGACAAAACAGAGAGTATGAATTTTTTTAAATTGAGAACCGATCGACCTAGCCTATAATGTGTCGACCGTAGTTCTCCCCAGTTTTCGTCTACTGACTTGCAAACATCCATAACTTTGCATACATAGCTTCGCAATGGGTGGTTCAAACGGCTATAGATCACTCTAAGAGTCTACTTTAACGCTTATAAAGGACATAAACTCAAATTCGTAACACAACTTAACTGAATCTCCAAAACCCTAACTTTCTTCATAATCAACTTATTTCACATCTATTGGCATGAAATCATTCGTTTTTTATCCACCAATTCAAACAATACAATCATTTTATCATTACTGAACCTAAGAGAACTTTAAAGGATAGAAAAATACCTTGAACTTCAGCCTCCACGAAAAATTTAGAGTTTTCCACCTCACCTCTCTTGAGATAACTCACTTTTTTACTCTTTTCCCTCACAATACCTCTTCTATATCTCAATCTCACTCTCCCTTGTTCAAAGCGTGAAACCATGAGAAAATAGGGAAGGAATCGTGGCTGGAAGAAAAAAATGGCAGCCCATGCCTTTTATGTCCTTTATTAAATAAAAAAAATCTTTCTTTTACGTCCACAAATCAAAATTCTCCAAGTTTTGGCCGACTTTTCAACTTAAATCGGTGAAGGTGTCGACCGCTTGACCATGGTATCAACAGAAGAAATTCCCGAGAGTAATTCTATGTCGACAGGTTGCTAAGTTGTCGACCGGTTGCTAAGGTGTTGACCGGTTGCTTAGGTGTCGACCGCGTAACCATGGTGTCGACCGAATCAATTCCCAAGAGCTATTCTATGTCGACCGATTACTAAGGTGTTGATCGCTTAATCATGGTGTCGACCGAATCTATAAAACTTTCCAACCTTTATGAATAACATCATCCCATATACTCCCTTAAACATTATTTTCTTCATCACCTTAAACCTACTAATTTACTAATATCTACAATACTGTAATACTTTAATATTCAACCAACATTCATAAAAAAAAATCTTAAACACTTCCATCTTGAAGTCACAAATTCTAAAAACAAATGAGGGTTGTTACAAATAAGCTTGCTGAATTTGACTTCCAACTAAATGCATCAGCTACTACATTAGCCTTCCCTGGATGATACTTTATGTCAAAGTCATAATCTTTAACAAATTCCAACCATCTTCGTTGCCTGATATTAATCTCTTTCTGCATAAATAGATATTTCAAACTTTTATGATCTGAAAATATTTTGCATCGACGAACATACAAATATTGTCTCCAGATTTTTAGAGCAAAAACTACTGCTGCCAGCTCTAAATCATGGGATGGATAGTTTTGTTCGTGGACTTTGAGCTGTCTAGAAGCATATGCGATAACTTTTCCTTCCTGCATTAAAACACAAACCAACCGTGTCTTTGACGCATCGCTATAGACACAATAATCTCCATGCTTATTTGGAAGTGTCAAAACTGGAGCTGTGGTTAACTTTTCTTTTACACTCTTGTGACCACCAAAACTTTACATTCTTTCTTGTTATGCGAATTAGGGGAATAGCAATTCTAGAGAATCCCTCGACAAATCTCCTATAATATCCAGCCAATCCGAGAAAACTTTGAACCTCTATCACTGTCCTCGGTTGAGACCAATCCATTATTGATTGTATTTTTGCTGGATCAACTGAAATACCTTCTCTTGATATCATGTGGCCAAGAAAATTTACTCGATCCAACCAAAACTTGCACTTGCTAAACTTTGCATATAATTTGTGAAACTCCAATGTTGATAACACCATTCTTAAATGGTCTGCATGCTCGGCCTTCGTTTTGGAATATACAAGAATATCATCGATAAACACGATTACAAATTTATCAAGATATTTATCAAATATCTGGTGCATTAAATACATAAAAGACGCCGGGGCATTAGTCAATCCAAACGACATCACCAAGAACTCATAATATCCATATCTTGTTTTGAATGTAGTTTTTGATGTCTTCCTCCTTGATCTTCAAATGATGATACCCCGAGCATAAGTCTATCTTCGAAAAAACACAAGCTCCTTGGAGTTGATCAAATAAATTTTCTATCAGGGGTAGTGGATATTTGTTCTTCACCGTTACTTTATTTAGCTCCTTGTAGTCAATGCACATTCTCAGAGAACCATCTTTCTTTTTTACAAACAATATCGGTGCTCCCCACGGTGAGTAACTCGATCGAATAAACCACTTGTTCATCAGTCCTTCTAACTATGCCTTCAATTCTATCAACTCAATTGGCTCCATTTAATAAGGATTTTTATATACTGGTTCAGAACCAGGATAAACATCAATCATGAAGTCTATTTAGCTCCTTGTGTGATTTTAAGTTTGAAGGATGAGCACAAGGAGTGGTTCCCATCACAAAGCAAACTGGGAGCCGATTGATCCTAGCCGCCCGGTTAGTCCATCTCATCCACATCCGAATCCAAATCTTCTTGAATCCAGCCTTCAAGGAAAATTTGATGAGCTCAATAAAAGATTTGATACGGTGTTACAAAAGTTGGAGCACATTTCTTCTTCTTTGAGGACTACTCCGAACCAACCACCAAGGAGAAGGTCGAAGCACGGCTCGAGAAGATCTCGAGAGTTTAAGTCTGAAGAGTCGGATGATGAAGAATATAGTTTGCATGATCTCAACTCTAGAGATGATAATATAAAGCATATTAGGGTATCCATTCCTCTTTTCAATGGATCTTGCAATGGTGATTTGTTTCTTGATTGGATGGATCTTTGAATGCTATAACTATTCTGAGAAGTTTAAATTGCAACTTGTTTCATTGGAACTTACGGGATATGCTAGTCTATGGTGGGATAGTTTGAAAATTCAGAGAAGACGTGATGGTGAAGAGAGTATTAATAGTTGGAAAATGATGAAATCAATTATGAGGAGAAGATTTGTACCGGCTCATTACAAACAAGAGCTATTTCTTCAATTACAATCTCTTAAGCAAGAATCTCTCTCGGTGGAAGAATATCTTACCGAATTTTAGACTCTATGAATTAGATGTGACTTACAAGAACTAGAGGAACACATTATAGCTCGGTTTATTAGAGGTTTTGACACGCTCCAAGATGCGGAGGTGCCGGAAATAAAAGTGAAGATTGTAATCTGCCCGGTAGGACAGGGAGTAAGGCAGAACAGGGGAGTGCAACTTTTATTTCTCCAAATGCATAAAGGTTTAGGTTATAAAACTCAGCCAACTTAAACTTAAGGGCGTGGACTAAGTTTGACCAGATTTGCAGCTTAAAAGCACGTGCGGAACATTAAAATATAAGGAGACACTTTCAGATGCACAAGCAGACAAACAGAAAGAAACAGTCCAGGAGTGATGGGGGAACTTCTACACAACTTCCAATGCAGGGAGTCTGAGATCCTGAAAATAAGCAGACAACAACTTCAATCCAAGGGGAAGAGAATGCAAGTGTTTTTATAGAAAACACACACGTAGGCTAGGAGTTATGCTGGATAGAAAAATAATGGACAGAATTGATCGATTTCAGGAACTCGGGTAGGAAACAGTGGAAAAACACAAGCATAACTTTTAAAAGGAGGTGGCTGTGGCTAAAAGGAATGAACCATTGATTCAGGCCATGAAAGTGGGACTCACTGCTAGAAATTTGGGGGCTTTGCTCACAGGAAACAAAAATGGTACAAAATGGACGATTGGAGCTCAAAGTCCACTCGGGAAAGTTCAAAAACAGCAAACAATACAACTAGCACAAATAAATGTAAACTCAAGTGGAAAGTAGGCTATGGGAGTTCCAAACTCGCCTTTGATCCTAACAAGTGAGGAAGGGAGGTTGGAATATGGTTTAATGACCCTACCAAGATCACCAACACCAAGACAAACGAAAACAAGGATATTACTCACCTTGAATGAAATGCCGTGAGAAAGGAAAAAGAGGGTTTGAGAGCTTCAAGCTTTCAAGGTTTTCTTCAATTCTTTTCTGCCTCATCCAACGTGGGAGGAGGGATTCATACCCTTTCAAACTTACACAAAAGACAAAAACAATTAAAGACCTAAATTTAGAACTAATGAGTGGCTAAGTAGGAGGTAGGTGGGGAAAGGGGCCCACCTTCAACTTGCCTCCCAACTCAAACACTCCTTAGACCTAAACCACGTCTAAAGACTTTACAAAAATCAAGCTTCATGGGAAATAATATTTCCCAAAAGCTCCAACATGAAGGAGCCTAAATTGGTCCAATCCGAACCAATTTCCAGCAAATTGGTTCAAACCGAACCAATTTGTTTACATAAAAAATATCCCAAATATTTTAGTATTTTACAAACACAAAATTCAAACATCACTTGGTCATTCCTTGGAAGACTTCATCTTCCCAAGTAGTGGTGCATACGACCTCCATTGTCCTTGAAACCAAGTGTAGTTATGTCCCGGGTGGTGAACTTGTCAAGGATGATCTTGGATTTTCGACTAACTCCTCTTCTTTATACTTCCATTGTAAGCAATGTTTGGGAAGTTCTTGATCTTGTTGTGAAGGAATATCTAGGAGCTCCAATGTAGGGAAAAATGTACCTGCAAAATCAACAAACATATTAGCTAAAAGTCTTGCACGGCTTCGAGTTGTTGCTCCTTCCGGTTGTGGATGAGTCCCGGGCATATCATCCCCTCTGGGTGATTGAGGATTTGTCCTCAAATCCACGGTTTGCTCCTCCTCTTCCTCCGGTACTTCCCCCAAATATGGTGAAAGGTCTTGTACATTAAAGGATGCTAAAACTCCATAATCCCCGGGAAGCTTCAACTTGTAGGCATTCTTATTTATCTTCTCGGTGACTTTGAATGGACCATCGGCCCTAGGGAGAAGTTTCGACTTTCTTTGGCTAGGAAATCTTTCTTTCCTTAGGTGTAGCCACACAAGATCGCCCACCTTGAATTCCACATCTCTTCGGCCCCGGTTAGCATATTTTGCATAGGCTTCATTTTTCTTGACTATGGCCTTTCGCACCTTAACATGCAGGGCTTGGACTTGCTTAGCCTTTTGTGCTCCATCCGGATTGGTTAGTTCATTGTTCGGCAATGGTATTAAGTCCAAAGGAGTGGACGGATTGAAGCCATAAACGACTTCAAATGGAGATGTTTGAGTTGCACTATGCACACTACGAGTGTATGCAAACTCCACATATGGCAATTGTGCATCCCAATCCGAGAGCCTCTTTCCCACTATGCTTCTTAGCATTGCTCCCAATGTGTGATTTACTACTGCAATTTACTACTTCCGTTTGGCCATCTGTTTGAGGGTGGAAGGAAGTACTAAACAATAATTTACTTCCAAGTTTTCTCCACAAAGTCTTCCAAAAAGAACTTAAGAATTTGGTGTCCCGGTCTGAGACAATTGTGGTGCGAACTCCATGAAGCCTAACAATTTCTTTGAAGAACAATTCCGCCACTTGATTAGCATCATCGGTTTTGTTGCAAGCAATGAAGTGAGCCATCTTGGAGAATCGATCAACAACTACCATGATGGCCTCTTTTCCCCTAGGAGTCTGAGGCAACCCCAAAACAAAGTCGATGCTCACATTCGTCCATGGTTGAGAAGGCACGGGCAATGGCACATACAAACCTTGAGGGAGCAATCGGCTTTTAGCCTTCTTGCATATAATGCACTTCTCTATGTACTGGTGCACCTCCTTGATCATGTGTGGCCAAAAAAAATGTTCCTTCAATGCTTCTAGGGTCTTCTTTTCCCCAAAGTGTCCGGCTAATCCTCCACCGTGAGCTTCTTTCACTAAGGATTCCCGAAGACTACATTTAGGGATACAAAGTTGTCCCCCTTTGAATAAATATCCATCCGCCAAATGATAGGCACTATTTTCTTTGTTCAAACACTTTTCATACCATTGTTGGAAGTCGGGGTCTTCTTTGTAGGAAGTCTTGATCCACTCAAACCCCAAGATTCGGGAATTGAGTTCAGTGAGCAATACAATCCTTCTTGAGAGGGCATCGGCCACCACGTTTACTTCACCCTTTTTGTACTTTATGATATAAGGAAATCTCTCAAGAAATTCCACCCACTTTGCATGCCTCTTGCTGAGTTTCCCTTGGCTTCTAATATGTTTCAAAGCTTGGTGGTCGGTATGTATAATAAACTCCTTAGGGAGGAGGTAGTGCTGCCACACTTCAATTGTTCTCATCAACGCATACATTTCCTTGTCATAAGTGGAGTAATTCAAGGCTGCCCCTTTGAGCTTTTCACTAAAGTAAGCCACGGGTCTTCCTTCTTGCATTAAAATAGCTCCTATGCCTAGCCCCGAGGCATCACAATCAATCTAAAACACCTTATTGAAATCCGGAAGCATGAGGAGAGGAGCATTGCAAAGAGCTTCCTTGATCCGATTGAAACTTCGTTGGCAAGCCGGGGTCCATTCAAACTCCTTCCCTTTTTTAGTGCAATCCGTGAGAGGGGCCACAATGGTACTAAACCCCTTTATAAACTTCCTATAAAATGAAGCCAATCCATGAAAACTTCTAATATCCAAAACACATTTTGGAATTGGCCATTCCTGTATTGCTTCTATTTTGCTTGGATCTACTTCCATTCCATCCTTAGAGAGTATGAAACCGAGGAAGTGCACCTTCTCTTGGACAAAGGAGCACTTCTTCAAATTCCCAAATAATTGAGCCTGTCTAAGTGCATCAAATAATATACGAAGGTTGACACGCTCGTGGATAGGAGAGGTGTCGGGAAGATAGAAGACAAAAGGGAAATAAACAATCTGCCACGAACAAGAGGAGGGATTGGCAGAAACAGGGGAGAAAGCTGGTTAAGGCTCCAAAATTACACGTGCGTTTGGGCTAATATTTTGTGGACTTAAACTTCAAAGGTCGGGCTAGGTTTGGTCCAAAATTCGGACTGATAGCACGTGTATAACTTAAAATGACAAGGGCCTACTTTCTATCACACAAACAGACAAAATCAGTTTTGACAGAATAGTGGTAAGGGAAGACATCTACACAACTTTCGATGTGAGTAATCTGGGAAGCCTAAAATTTTCAGACGATAACTTCAATGAAAGAGGAAGAGAATGGTAGGGCTTGGAAGGAAAACACAAGGCAGGATTATAAGTTATGAAAGTTTGGAGATAGGTCGACAGAATGGGTCCGAAAAGAGTGCTCCCATAGAAAGCTGGAGGAAGGAAAATGCATAACTTATAATCGATGAAATCTGGGAGTGACATGCCAAAGCAAATATTTCCAGACGTGAATGAGGGGTTTATAAACCAAATTTCATAAAATTAGCACACGGAAATCACAACTTGGCACGGGGGAAAACAAATTGAGGACCTTGAGAGTTTTCGGGTGGGCAGTTTTCGAACACAAAGCACAAATGGCCAAAAGGCTGATTATGGATGAAGGCTATGGGATGTTCAGACTTACCTTGGTCCAACGGAGGTGGAGGAAACCTGAACTAGGGCTTAGTGACTCTAGCAAGACACCAACACCAATGACAAAGGAAGACTAAGGATATTACTCACCTAAGCCTTGGATTGCCGTGAGAAAAGAGGGGCTTGAGAGCTCAAAGCTTCTTCAAAGTTTATCCAATTTTTTTCTATCTGCAAATGCAGAGAAAGGAAGGTTAAAACCCTCCTTCCCACGAGCTACAAAGGGTGGCATAATGGCCTCCTACAAACCTAAGCAAATCACCATTAAAGATGGATGGCAAGTGGGGGCCACAAAGACTTCTCCACCAAAAGAGAGGCATGGGAAGCTAAAACGTGGCTGCAACCCATCCTAATACAACTTAACCTCCCACTTGCAGCCACTACACTAAACAACAAACAACAAAGAAATAAACAACACATTCTTGCATGGTTTTCACGTAAACCATGCAAGGCAAAATACAATCGGGTTTTAAAAAAAAACAGCAAGAAATTTATAAACCCGAGACTTCCTTCATGCTCCTTGTTCGAAATTGACCTTTTTTCTTGATGATTCAGGAACTCCTTGGAAGGCTTCTTCTTTTAAGATTGGCGTTGGATAATCGGTTTTCTCCATGCATGGTGCCGGGTTTGGCTTTGACAACAATTGGTGTTCTCGGCCGTCGGTTTGTTCTACTCCAAACTCCCATTGTAAGCAATGTTTGGGGAGTTTTCGATCCAGGTGTGAAGGAACATCAAAACAAACAATGGAAGGGAAAGAAGTACCTGAAAAATCAACAAACAAGTTAGAAAAATATCTTGCATGGCTCCGAGTAATTGCCCCCTTCGGTTGTTGGTGAATCCCGGGCGTATCATCCTCTCCGGGTGATTGAGGATTTGCCCTCAAATCTATGGATTGCTCCTCCTCTTCTTCTGACTCTTCCCCCAAATATGGTGAAAGATCTTGAACATTAAAGGATGCCGACACTCCATAATCTCCGGGAAGCTTCAATTTGTAGGCATTCTTATTGATCTTCTCGGTAATTTCGAATGGTCCATCGGCTCTAGGGAGAAGTTTGGACTTTCTTTCGCTAGGAAATCTTTCTTTCCTTAAGTGCAGCCAAACAAGATCACCTGGTTTGAATTCCACATCTCTTCGGCCCCGGTTAGCATATTTGGCATAGGCTTCATTTTTCTTAGCAATGGCCTTTTGGACCCGAGCATGCATGGCTTGGACTTGCTTAGCTTTTTGTTCTCCATCCGGATTGGTTAGCTCTTGGCTCAGCAAAGGGATCAAATCCAAAGGAGTGGACGGATTGAAACCATAGACCACTTCAAATGGAGAGGCTTGGGTGGCACTATGCACACTTCGGTTGTAAGCAAATTCCACATACGGTAATTGCACATCCCAATCCGAGAGCCGCTTTCCTACTATGCTCCGGAGTAAGGTGCCCAAGGTTCGGTTAACAACCTCTGTTTGTCCATCTGTTTGGGGATGGTAAGATGTGCTAAAAAGCAGCTTCGTTCCAAGTTTCCTCCATAGTGTTTGCCAAAAAGAGCTCAAGAATTTGGTGTCCCGGTCCGAGACTATGGTGGTTGGCACTCCATGAAGTCGGACAACCTCCTTGAAGAAGAGATCGGCCACTTGATTAGCATCATCGGTTTTGTGGCAAGCAACAAAATGAGACATCTTTGAGAACCGATCCACGATTACCATAATGGCTTCCTTCCCTCTAGGAGTCCGAGGCAGCCCCAAGACAAAATCAAGACTCACATCCACCCATGGTTGAGATTGCACCGGTAAAGGCATATATAATCCTTGAGGTAGAACTCGGCTCTTGGCCTTTTTACACACAAGGCACCTTTCTATGCACTTGTGCAAGTCTTTGATCATGTGAGGCCAATATAAATGGTCCTTCAACGTCTCTAGAGTCTTCTTCTCTCCGAAGTGGCCGGCTAAACCTCCATCATGAGCTTCCTTCACTAATGATTCTCGGAGGCTACATTTTGGAATGCAAATCTGTCCTCCCTTAAAAAGGTAGCCATCCGCTATATGATAAGGACATTTCTCCTTGCTCAAACACTTTTTAAACCACACCTTGAATTCGGGATCCTCCCGGTAGGATTCTTTGATCCATTCAAACCCCAAAATCCGTGAGGTGAGCTCGGTAAGCAACATAGTTCTCCTTGAAAGAGCGTCGGCCACAACATTAGTTACTCCCTTCTTGTACTTTATAATATAGGGAAACCTCTCAAGAAATTCCACCCACTTAGCATGTCTCTTGCTGAGTTTCCCTTGGCTCTTGATGTGCTTCAAAGCTTGGTGGTCCGTGTGTATAATGAATTCCTTAGGAAGAAGATAAGGCTGCCACACTTCAATAGTTCTCATCAAAGCATATAACTCCTTGTCATATGTTGAATAATTCAAGGCCGCCCCCTTCAATTTCTCACTATAATAAGCCACAGGTTTACCCTCTTGCATAAGAACAGCTCCTATGCCTAAAGCCGAGGCATCACAATCTATTTCAAACACCTTATGGAAGTCCGGGAGCACTAGAAGTGGAGCGTTGCAAATGGCTTCCTTGATTCGGTCAAAGCTAGCTTGGCACACCGGGGTCCATTCAAAATCCTTCCCCTTTTTGGTGCAATCCGTGAGGGGAGCAACAATGCTACTAAAGCCCTTGATGAACTTCCGGTAAAATGAAGCAAGGCCATGGAAACTCCTAATGTCCGAAACACACTTAGGGGTAGGTCATTCTCGAATCGCTTCTATCTTGCTTTGATCAACTTCCATTCCATCCTTGGACAATATAAATCCGAGGAAATGCACTCTCTCTTGTACGAAGGAGCACTTCTTCAAATTGCCGAATAATTGAGCCTGTCTAAGTGCATCAAATAATATACGAAGGTGTCCCAAGTGATCCAGATAATGTGCACTATAGACTAATATATCATCAAAGTATACTATCACAAATTTTCCCAAGTAATCTTTCAGCACATGGTTCATTAAACGCATAAAAGTGCTAGGGGCATTAGATAGCCCGAAAGGCATGACTAACCATTCATAAAGTCCATACTTGGTTTTGAATGCGGTTTTCCACTCATCTCCTTCTAGCATCCTTATTTGATGATAGCCACTCTTTAAATTGATCTTTGAGAAGTAGGCCGCACCACTTAGCTCGTCCAATAAGTCCTCCAATCGTGGTATAGGAAACCGGTACTTTATGGTTATTTGGTTGATGGCACGGCTGTCAATTCACATCCGAGAAGAGCCATCCTTCTTTGGCACCAAAAGAGTGGGCACCGCACAAGGACTTAAAGACTCACGGATGTACCCTTTCTCCAAGAGCTCTTGCACTTGATTATCCAATTCTTTGGCTTCCTCGGGGTTCATTCTATATGCTGGCCGATTAGGTAGAACCACCCCGGGTTGGAGATTAATTCGGTGCTCTATCCCACGGATTGGTGGGAGACCGATTGGTAGCTCTTCGGGAAAGACATCACCATACTCTTCTAGAAGGGCCAAGACTTCTTCTAGAGCCCCTCCTATCTCTTCCATCCTTTCCCGAAAAAGAATCAATATAACCGGAGTCACTTGTAATAATTCCCGAGAGAGTTCCTTTGTGTTGATGAATAACACCTTCTTGGAAGAGTTTTCTCTTTTAGCCCTCTCATCTTTAGCAACATCCGAGGGCACCAAAGGTGTAAGTTTGATGCTCCGGTTCTCCCATTCGAATGCATATTCATTTGTAAACCCATCGTGTTTGGTTTGGCGGTCAAATTGCCACGGCCTCCCTAGGAGAAGGTGGCTAGCATCCATAGGCAGCACATCACACATCACAGCATCTTTATATCCTCCAATAGAAAACTCAATCTGTGCTCGTTTGGTCACCTTTAAGTCTCCTTCATCACTTATCCATCGGAGTCTATAAGGGTGGGGATGCTCCTCGGTTTGGAGTTGGAGTTTCTCAATCAACTCGGCGGATGAGACATTAGTGCAACTCCCTCCATCTATGATCAAGGAGCACACTTTATCCTGGATGAGGCAGCGGCTATGGAAAATATTTTCCCTTTCGATAGCCTCGGTTTGGCCATTGATAGCGAGAGTCCTCCGGATCACCATGAGGAGAGGACCTTCTTGTGCTCGGCACACTTCTTCTAAAGGCTCGGCCACTTGGTTTACTTCTTCATTCATCGGTTCATCTTCACTAACAACTTCTCCACTATCCTCCAATAGAACCATCACCCTTCTACTAGGGCATTGTGCTGCAATATGCCCCAATCCGAGACACTTAAAACACTTGATGTCCCTTGACCGTGTCTTGTTGGCATCTTCAATTGGTTTAGTGGGAGCTTCCTTCTTTTGAGTCCATGGCTTCAGTGGAAATGGCCTATTCTCTTGCCTCGGGTAGGGTTTGTAAGGTGTGTTGTTGACCGGTGGTGGCTTCACCACAACCTTCTTGCCCTTCTTTTTAAGCTGCCTTTCAACCCTCAATGCCAATTGAATAGCGGCATCCAAGGATTCAATAAGTTGCAATTCCATCACATCACCAATATCTTTGTGCAAACCTCTCAAGAACCGTGCCAATATTTGTTCTTCCGGCTCTTCAAGGTCACACCGAATCCTCAAGGTCTCAAACTCCATCAAGTATTCTTCAACCGAAAGTTGTTCTTGTTTCAAATTTTGGAGTTGGTAGAACAACTCTTGCCGATAATGGCTCGGGACAAATCATTTCTTCATGTGCGATTTCATGCTCCTCCAAGAGGTGATCTCCTCTTCACGTTCACGTCTCCTTTGCACCCGTAGGCTACCCCACCATAAGCTTGCATATCTGTGGAGCTCTAAGCCTACTAATTGCAGCTTAGATCTCTCGGAATAATTGTAGCAATCGAAGACTTTTTCCACCCAAGTTAAGTAAGTATCCCCGTCACATGATCCACTTTTGAGGTCGATCTTTGAAAAGAAAGCAGCCCCGCTAAGCTCGTCCAAAAGATCTTCCAGCCGCGGTATAGGGAACCTATATTTGATAGTTATTTGATTGATGGCACGGCTGCCAATACACATCCGAGAAGAGCCATCCTTCTTTGGTACCAAGAGAGTAGGCACCGCACAAGGACTAAGTGACTCTCGGATGTATCCTTTCTCCAAGAGCTCCTGCACTTGTTCATCAATCTCTTTAGCTTCTTCGGGGTTCATTCTATATGCTGGCCGGTTAGGAAGAACCACTCCCGGTTGGAGATCAATCTGGTGCTCAATACCTCGGATGGGAGGTAAACCGATTGGCAGCTCTTCGGGAAACACATCTCCATACTCTTCTATGAGAGCTAAAACTTCCTCCGGAGCTCCTCCGATTTCTTCCACTCTTTCCCGGAATAGGATCAACACAATTGGTACAACTTGAAGTAACTCCCAGGAGAGCTCCTTTTTGTTAATGAACAACACCTTCTTGGAAGAATTCTCCCTTCTCGTTCTCTCATCTCTAGCTATGTCCGAGGGTACTAGAGGTGTAAGTCTAATGTTTCGGTTCTCCCATTTGAATGTGTATTCATTGGACAGCCCGTCATGCAAGGTATGCCGATCAAATTGCCACGGCCTCCCTAAAAGAAGGTGGCTTGCATCCATCGGTAGCACATCACAAATTACAGCATCCTTATAATTCCCAATGGAGAACTCAATTCTTGCATGCTTGGTCACCTTTAGGTCTCCTTCATCATTTAGCCATCGGAGCCAATAAGGGTGGGGATGCTCCTAGGTTTGAAGTTGTAGCTTCTTAACAAGCTCGGTGGAGGCTACATTAGTGCAACTCCCTCCATCTATGATTAGGGAGCACACTTTATCATTGACTAAACATCGGCTGTGGAAGATGTTGTTTCTCTAGACAGATTTGGGTTTGCCATTGGTGGTGAGGGCCCTTCGGATCACCATTAGGAGGGGACCTTCTTGTGCTCGACACACTTCCTCCAAAGGCTCGGCCATTGGCTCATCTTCACCCTCCATTGGTTCATCTTCACTAACCACTTCACCACTACTTTCAAGAAGTACCATCACCCTCTTATTAGGGCATTGTGCAGCAATATGCCCTAATCCAAGACACTTGAAACATAGTGCAGAATAGACCCCCACTTTTTGATGGAAATAACTATGCTTATTGGAAAACTAGGATGAGAATTTTTGTCCAAGCTATGAACTATAGTGTATGGAACATAATTGAAAATGGTCCATATATACCAATTAAATTTGAGAATGGGATTAATATTCCAAAACCTAGTAATGAATATGATGAGAACGACTTAAAAAAATTAAGTCTAAATGCCAAAGCAATGAACACCTTGTACTGTGCTCTAAATGGAGATGAATTTAATAGAGTACAAGATTGTGATAATGCTAAAGAAATTTGGCGATTGCTTGAAGTAACCCATGAGGGAACTAACCAAGTAAAGGAAAATAAGTTAAGTATGCTTGTACATGAATATGAACTATTTTCTATGCATACTGATGAAATGGTTAGTTCCATGTTTACTCGTTTCACTAACATTACTAATGGGTTGAAAGTGCTTGGCAAAGTTTATACAGATGAAGAATGTGTTCGGAAAATTCTTCGAGTTCTTCCAAGGACTTGGCAACCAAAGGTAACTGCAATTCAAGAGGCTAAAGACCTCAAGACACTGAAGGTTGAGGAGCTCATCGGATCTCTCATGACTCATGAGATCACGATGAAGGCTAATGAGAAGGACGAGATTAAGGAGAAGGAACCTCCTAGAAGAAAAGACATCGCTCTCAAGGCATCCTCCAGCAATCAAGGCGAATTCAAGAGTGATGAAGAGGATGATGAGGACGTCGCCCTCATAACAAGGAAATTCAAGAGATTCCTTCAAAGAAAAAGGATGCATGGAAAGGAATTCCCAAGAAAGGAGAAGCATCCTAAGGAAAAGGAGAAGGATCTCAAATGCTATGAATGTGGGAAGCCAGGCCACTTCAAATCTGACTGCCCACTAGCAAAGAGACATCCCAAGGCTTACAAGAAGAAAGCCATGAAGGCAACTTCGGATGATAGCGACTCGTACAGCTCCTCATCCGAAGAAGAGGAAATAGCAAACATGTGCTTCATGGCCAAGGAAGACAAGGTACATAACTCATTTAGCGATTTAGAAGAGATTGATGAAGAAAATGAGTTATTTGATGCTTTTAATGACTTGCTTAATGATTTCAACGTTTTGAAATCTAAGTATAAAATTCTGAAAAAGAGCATGCCATGATAACTAAGGAGCATGAAATTAAAATCAATCCCTTGGAAAGCGAAATTAGCAAATTGAAAAGGGAAAATGTTGATTTGAAAGGAATCGTACTTAGATTTACAAATGGAAGCAAAAATCTAAATATGCTTCTAGGTAATCAAAGAACAACTTTTGATAAAGCAGGCATAGGTTATGAATCATTCAAAAAGAAAAAGAAGTATGAGAACTTCTTTGAAAAACCAAAACCTTGTCACGCATGTAATGAAATAGGTCATACCTCCTTCGTATTCCCTTCTAAAATAAGAGGAAAAAATCAAAAGGCTGTTCTGAAATGGGTTCCAAAAGGATCTAAGGCTAACTCACAAGGACCCAAAATGGTTTGGGTACCTAAAAGAAACATCTAAATCTCCTTGTGTACGTGGAAGTCTCCCGAGTTAAGAATCTTTGGTTCCTCGATAGTGGATATTCGAGGCATATGACGGGAGACCCCTCCAAGTTCAGCTCTATCAAGAAAAAGAAGGGGAATGTCTCCTTTGGAGGAAAT
>QAOC01043905.1:26980-172647 GCA_003255005.1 Begonia fuchsioides
TGTAAATCATCTAAAACTCCCATGAGTACCACAACAAGATTGGACAAAGATGAAAATGGTCAAGGTGTGGACACTAAGAAATATCGTGGTATGATTGGATCTCTTTTATACTTAATCGCCAGTCGTCCGGATATTCTTTTTAGTGTCTGTCTATGTGCTAGATTTCAAGCGGCTCCTGAAGAATCTCATATGAATGCCGTAAAAAGAATTTTCAAATATCTAATTGGGACATTTGACTTAGGATTATAGTATCCAAAAGGAGTCTCTCTTGATTTGTTAGGATATTCCGATGCAGACTATGCAGGTAGTCTAGTGGATAGGAAAAGTACAAGTGGTACTTGTCAATTTTTAGGAGAGTCCTTAGTCTCATGGTTTTCAAAGAAGCAAAATTCAACTGCTCTTTCAACTACCGAAAGCGAATACATTGCAGGCGATAGTTGTTGTGCTCAAATGCTTTGGATGAAGCAAACTCTAGAGGACTACAATCTAAGATTCTCTAAAATTCCTATCTTGTGTGATAACACGAGTGCCATTAACATTTCGAAAAACCCAATCCTTCACTCAAGAACCAAGCACATAGAAATTCGTTATTACTTTATCAAAGATCACGTTCTAAAAGGGGATATTGTTTTGGAATTTGTCAAGTGTAGTGATCAATTAGCAGACATATTCACAAAACCCTTGGATGAGAAGACATTTGTTGGAATTCGAACAAGGTTAGGGATTATTCGGGTTGAGAGTATTTAAGAACATCATTTTCTTATTATTCTGCTAAATACCGTGACAGCGGTCGACATAAAGAAGAGTATGTCGACCGGATGTTTGGCTCTGTCTAAAAAGATGTCGACATAACCTCGGGTATGTCGACAAGACCTTCAGTTCTGTCATAGAACGGTCGACATAATCATGTTTCGGTCGACCGGAGATACATCTTTAAAACCCTTCCCGCGGGTAGATTTCAGTTTTGAACTCTCTCTCTCGCGTTTTCTTTGGCGACTCCACTGGGGAACAAACTTCACTCCTTGTCTTAGATCCTAAGCTTCCCTAAGATCAATGGCTTCAACTTCTAAACTTCCGACCAAGAGGAAACGAGCTTCACAGTCAGACAAACCCTCAGAATCTCTTCCTCCGTCCATTGATAAGCGTCTATTTCGAAACGAAAAGGCTCAAGAGAGGTATACTTAATACTTTCAATCGAAACCTCTAATTCTGAGTAGAGTATATTTATCACATGGAATAGCAGGGATTGATATCTCTGAATACACAGATTATTTGGGTTTAACTTCTCTGTTTAGCCTAAGGAGTAGTTACAATGAGGAAGCAATCCGATTATTTTACGCAAATTTTCACTCAATTCCTCATGCTTTCGCCCTTAAGAGCTATGTGTTAGGATATCCTATAAGAATCACTACTGACTCCTTGAACACAATGCTCAAGTGTACCTCAAACAAATTCACTGATAAATACTACGAGCAAGGGAAGGAACCCTCACTAGTTCGGTGCTCAGATTATCAAGATTTCTTGCGTTTAATTGCTAAGGATCCAAGGAACGTTCCGTACAAACCAAAGGCAAGTGATCTCAATATAACGGCACGCCTAGTACACCATATCATTACCTGTAACCTGCTGCCCAAAGGCGGAGATAGAGACCATATCAGCAACATGGAGCTGTATGTTCTCTACATGTTCTTCCAACGGCGACGCTTCAATTTCGGATACACTATTATGAAGCAAATGCTTGATGTCCTGGATGTGGCATCTAAGTCCCTGCCATTCAATCTCCTCC
Organism: Begonia fuchsioides; assembly: GCA_003255005.1. Lineage (NCBI taxonomy): Eukaryota > Viridiplantae > Streptophyta > Magnoliopsida > Cucurbitales > Begoniaceae > Begonia > Begonia fuchsioides. Next base: position 28,767 of record QAOC01043905.1, read on the forward strand.
TAATGGAGATTTTCTCAAAACAAGGTGTTCAGTTTCCTCCTTCAACTTCATTCATCGAAGTCAGGCACCTTGATGTTTATTCTGCCTCCACACTTGCAAGGATGGGATTGGCCCAGGATGATGATGGAGTTTGGCATTACAAGAAAAACATGCCACCCAAGTCTAACACTTCCTCTTCAAGAAATGACCCTCTCTTGACATCAGAAGAGCTTCACATTCCACCAGAGCATCGGCCTGCTCATGAGAAGCAATCCTCTTCCTCCATGATTGAGGAACGACTTGATATGCTCACAGGACTCATCTCAAACTTAGCATCCTCAGTTGAGTCATTACATCATAAGGTTGATAAACTCCAGAAACAAGTTGATGCTTGGGACGAAGACTATGAAGACGAAGAAGAACATGAAAAGGATGATCCAAGATCTTCAGCACGACCTACTCCATTTTCAGCTGAGCCAGATGTCACACCGGCTTGTGATCCAGTCAAGGAGCAACTTCCTGAAGTAGGGACCGTGTTGATTCCCTCCTCCACTGGAACTCTAGTTCTTGATTCTCCATCCTCCTCTCCGATTACTTTTCCATCCTTAGATGACGAGACATTAGGAGGAGAAAAGAATATCTAAGTAGATATTGTTTAAATCTCTTTTAGACTTTGAAACTTAGCTTTACTTAGTAATTCATCTTTTGGTCACATCTCCTTGTTCGTAAACAATTTTGTTTTGTGTGTGTGATTCAATGTCCTATCTTTGTGCTTTACTGCTCTATTCTCCTTGATTTTTTTTATAATGTCAATGGGGGAGAATCAGTGACTATGTATGGGGGAGCTTTGAATATCTATAAAACATGCATGCATATTGTATGGGGGAGTAAATTTATCTTTCAATTATTTTGTCATCATCAAAAAGGGGGAGATTGTTGGCTTTAAAAGGTTTTAAAGCAATCAATTATTTTTTATGATAACTATGTTAATTATGTATTAAAGATAAAATCAAATACGTCTCAATGCTTAAAGAAGTGCTGCAGAATTAGAAGCTGACACGCTCCAAGATGCGGAGGTGTCGGGAAGAGAGGAGATTTCAACAAACTGCCGAGAGAAAGAAAGGTAGGCAGCAACAGGGGATTGGAGCAAGGAGAACTCCAAACGCATACAGGGGCTTTAGCTAGAAATTGGAGGACTTAAACCTTTGAGAGTGGGCTAAGTTTGACCAAATTTACAGCATAAAACACGTGCGGATCAATAAAATACACGGAGGCAAAGTTAGGTGCACAAACAGACAAAGCTGAAAGAAACAGTGCAGGGGTGTTGGGGAGACTTCTGCACAACTTCCAATTTAGGCAGTCTGGGATGGTGTAAATTGGCAGATCTTAACTTCAACTAAGTGGGAAGAAATTGCAAGTGGTTTGAGGGAAAAATCACGGGTAGATTGGAAGATATGCAGGATAGAAAATTGATGGACAGAACTGCCCGATATCAGGAATTCGGGTAGAAGGCAGTGGAAAAAACATGCATAACTCTTGATGGGGAGGGGCTGTGGCTAAACGTAAAGAACAGTTATTTCAAGCCATGAAAGAGGAACTCACAGACATAAAATTAGGGACTTTTGTTCACGGAAAACATAAATGGCACGAATTGGACTTTTGTTGCACAAATTCACTCGGGTATGCACCAAAAACAGCAACCAACAACAAAGACAAACACAAATGCAAACAACAAATGGAGGAAGGCTATGGGATTTCCAAGCTCACTTTTGTTCCTAAACAAGTGAGGAAGGAGGTTGGAATAAGGTTTAGTGATCCTAGCTAATCACCAACACCAAGACAAACAAAGAAGATTGGATATTACTCACCAAAACCCCTTGAAGCCGTGAGAAAAGAGGGTTTGAGAGCTTCAAGCTTCTGCAAATTTTCCAATACTTTTCTATCTTCCAAATGCTGAGAAAGGACCCTCCTTCCCATGAGCTACAAAAGGTGAATGATTATCACCCATAACCCTAAGTGCTAAACCAACAACAAGTTATGGCAAATTGGGGCCCACCCTTGACTTCCATCACCAACAAGAGTGATGGTCACTAAGGTAAGGTTAAAACCATTCCCTAAGGCTTCTTAAGGATCTCCCACTTGCAACCACGTAATTAGTTTACAACAAAAAGAAAGAGAAGGAGCTTGCATGGTTTTCACGTGAACCATGCAAGATATTATACAACCGGGTTTTCTTTCTTCAAAAGAATTAAAACGTGGACTTCTCCCATGCTCTCCCATCCTTAGACTTGTCCTTGTCCTTGCTGCATGAATGGATCATCTTCTTTAAGAATAACTTGGAGTTCCACGTGAGTTGTTGCTTGGTCTTTGTCTTGGTGAGATAGGCTATGAACTTCGGACTCTAAGTTCTCCTCTTCAATCTCCCAATGTATGCAATGCTTGGGAAGTTCTTTATCAAGAGAGGAGGGCATGTCTAGGAGGCCCTTTAGTGGCGATGAATCTCCTGCAAAAATAGCAAACATGTTAGATAATTGTCTTGCCCGGCTTCGGGTGGTCGCACCCTCCGGTAGATGGCGGTTCCCTGGCACATCAGAAGCTCAATAAGTCAACCGCGGATAATAGAAGAAGTAGAAGTGTCGAAGAAGCAACTTATGTCGACAGGTAAGAAGTTCTGTCGACCGCTCAAAGTCCAGAGAAGAATCATATGTCAACCGCCTATCAAGTTTGTCGACCGGTTGAAGACAATTAAAGTTCAAGACATTGGATCGTATGTCGACCGGATGAAACTTATGTCGACCGCTCGTAATCCAGAGACAAATTGTCTGTCGACCGTTAGAAACATCTGTCGACCGTTCAAAGTTTCTAGCGGAAGAAGAAATTAGAAGTTATGTCGACAGTTGAAAAACTTATGTCGACCGGCTAAATTCCAGAGAGTTTTCCATGTCGACCGCCAAGAGCAGATGTCCACCTAAGAACTTCGAGATACCAAAGTTATGTCGACAGTTGAAGAACTTATGTCGACCGGCTAAATTCCAGAGAGTTTTCCATGTCGACCGCCAAGAGTAGATGTCGACCGAAGAACTTCGAAGATACTGAAGTTATGTCGACAGCTACAAAGACATGTCGACCGGTCAAGGCCAACGACAGAAAAATTCTTCAACGGCTACTTCCTTATGAGTCTCAACGGCTATCTCTATGTCGACAGCTCCCGAATAAATAGCAGACGAGAAGCCAAAAAACAAAGCCGATTTTCGAGAGAGAAAAGCACGTCCAAACTCTGCCAAAATTTCTAGTTAGCTTTTCTCTTACTCTCTCTTGATTGTAAATCATACAACATCATTCTCATTGTGATCGAGAGAGTAGTTTCAAATCATTCTCGAAAAACTTCAAGTTATTACTTGTGAGAAATTGTAAAGGGGTGACGCCTCTCAGAGAGAAGAGTCATTTGTAAGGTTTGATTGACACCCGGAAGTCAATCATAGTAAAGCTCGTGGTAGAGCGGAAAGATCTTCAAGGAGCAACCTTGAAGCGCGGACGTAGGCAAGGTTGGCCGAACCGCGTTAACAATCTCAGTGTTATCTCTCTCTCCCTTAAACTATTTAATTATTGTTTGTGCCTAGTTATTTAATAGATAACTAAATTTAGAAGAGAAATCAAGAATTTGCATTAAACTTATAAAAATATCTTTTAACCTAATTCCCCGCCCACTTAGGTTAAACACGATCCTACACATTGCACAATTTCCCCTTAATTTCTTTGAAGCTTTCCTCACAACTTGGAGTCCAATTAAACTCCCTCCCCTTCTTTGTGCAATCGGTTAAGGGGGCCACAATAGTACTAAAGCCTTGGATGAAACGACGGTAGAATGATGCTAATCCATGGAAGCTTCGAACTTCCAAGACATTCTTTGGAGTAGGCCAAACACATGCAATGATTACTTACTTGGATTCCTTAGCTTTAGTTTGGTATTCTGAATCCTTCATGATCTAATGAGCTTGCTTATATACCTTAACATCATAAAATAAAACACTATAAGCCAAACTCGGAATACCCTGTTTCACCAAAACATTGTGGCATTCATAACTTTATCGACAACACTCTGATCAAAACACTTAAGGTACCAATTTAAACCTTAAAGTGTTGGCTATACTTCATTAGAAGACATTATGACAATTTCTAACTCGAAGATTTTGTCAAACTTGCATTCCAGAAACCGGGTAACATGACTTATAATTTGTATACCCATTACCCATTAACTATCTTTATCCCTTTGGAAGGTGAAGATTCATGTGGTTCAAGCATGAGGTGTGACCATCCAAGCTCACCACCTCTTCGTGCATGAGGTGTCACCATCCTTTTCACGTGGCACTTCCCTATTGGTCCATTATTAATTAATCATGGATGGACTTTCCTAAAATTTCATTGAAAATTTAATATTTTAGCAATAAGATGTCGACCTCTCACTCAAGGTGTCGACCCTTAATAAAACCCGATAGTTTCACGGGGTGACCCCTAACTTTTGTTTCACAACTTGGATTTCAATATTTCAAAAACTAATCTTTTTTTTATTACGTATTGTGTAACTTTTAGAAGACTTAAACTTCAAATTATGAGATTAACATAATCAAATATACGAAATACCGAACATCGCTTAAAATCCATAATTCTATAGTCCGGGTTTCCTTCACGAACTTCAAATAATCTTAACTTCCTCTCCAAAAGTTCAATAGAATTTATCTACTTATCAATCTTCTTATCTTGACATCTACTACAACTTTGTAGTAGAACACTTTTCCAGTTATGCTTTTATAAGGCAAGATATGATTGTAACACAAAAACTGCTCTATTACAAAATTCGAACCCAATATTTGTTCCAACCTTTGGGGTCTAAGATTCATAACTTTCTCTATATTTTTTTAAATCAAGGAATTCTTGTTGCTGTAGTTTCATCTACTAATATATTAAATTCCATTAAAAGAAATCAACTTCATGTTAAGACCCTTAAACCACAGAATTAGGTAAATCCCAATATTGTTTCTGATTCGTCAATTCATTACTTCTAAGGTGTAATTTCGTCTTCATATTCATCTTTTACTCGATAAAAAATTATATTTACACAATTTTATTGTACATAAAAAAGTTGGGTGTTACATCTTAGGCATTAAGCCCTACGCCTAAAGCCATAAAGCAAAATCCTAAAGCCCTAAGGTCAAAGCACAAAAGCCTAGGCACTTAGTCTTAAGTCTAAATTAGTAAGCCCTAAGCTCTTAGTTTGAAGTCCAACGCCCTAAACCCAAAGCCTTAAGACCAAAGTTCAAAGCCCTAAGCCCTCAGCTTCAAACATAAGCCCATGGCCCTAAGCCCGATGGCTTAAACTCTAAGCCCTAAATACTAAGCCCTAATCCTCAATCCTTAAGCCCAAAGCCAAAAGTTCTAATCCCTAAAGCCCTAAACCCTTAACCCAAAGCCTTAAGCCTAATCCATATGCCCAAAGGCGAAAGCCCTAAGACCAAACGCCTAAACCCTAAGCCAAAAGCCCTAATCCCAAAGACCTCAAATTTTAACACAAAACCATTTAATCTCTAATCAATTTGCCCTTAGCCTAAATTCTAATGCCCAAACCCCTAAGCCCAAAGCTCTAAGCATCCAGCTCTAATCCTTGTGGCCTCAGTCAAAAGCCCTAAGCCCTATGCCTTGAGCCCTAAGCCCTAAGTCCTAAGTCCTAAGCCCCAAGACTTAAGCCCTAAGCCCAAATCCTAAAGTCGTAAGCCCTAAGACTTTAGGATTAGGGCTTGGATTTTATGGCTGAGGGCTTATGGGTGGCTTAGGGCTTTGGCTTAGGTGTTTGGTATTAAAGCTTTGGGCTTAAGCCTTTAGCATTAGAGCTTATGGCTTGGGGCTTAGGCATAGAGCTTTTGGCTTAGGGAATAAGGATTAAGACTTTGGGCTTAGAACTTTGGGTCTTTGGCTTTTGGATTAGTGCTTCAAACTTTGGTCTTATGTCCTAGGATTTAGGGCTCAGGGTTTAAGGATTAAGGGTTAGGACATTGGGATTTAGGCTTTGGTGTTAGGGCTTAGGGCTCAAGGCTTATGGTTTTAAGCTTAGGGTTTAGGTGTTTGACTCAAGGCTTTCATCTTATAGCTTTGTGCTTAGAGCATTAAGATTTGGCCTTTGTACTTAAGGCTTTTAGGTTATAATTTAGGGCTTAGTGCTTAGAACTTATAGGCCTCAGTGCTTACGGCTTAAAACTTAGTACTTAGGGATTATGGATTAGTTCTTAAGGCTTTGGTTTTTGAGCTTTGGACAAAAGGTTTAGGTCTTTGCCCTTTCAGCTTAGGGCATCACCCTTAAGGCTTAGGGCTTTGGGCTTAAGGGTTAGAGCTCTTAGCTTTGGATTTATGGATGAAGGTTTAGGTTTTGGGGATTAGGGGTTTAGGGCTTTTAACTTTTAGTTTAAGGTTTTGATTTTACGGTTTTGATTTTATTGTTTTTTTGCTTAAGGACTAGAGCTTAAGGCTTAGAGCTTAGGGCTTGATGTGCCGTCAATCGATGAGCGGCGCACCGTGGTCGGAAGATGAGCGTGAGCGTGACCAGGAGGAGGCAACGCGTACGGCGGTCGGAAAATATGGTCGGGCGATTTCTGGAGTTAGGTTGCGGAAGTGTAATGGGATGGAAATAAGGTGGATTGAAGGGGAAAATATGGGAATGGCTCGGATAAAAGCGAATGTGGTTAGGAGGGGAGAGTATGGACCGGAATCGGTAAAGTGGTCGTTCGGGGAATTAGGAAGGGGCTTCGGAGGGGTGTAGTTTTGTGGAGGTGGAGATGACGCTTTGAACACTTTGAACGAATAAGTGTTCAAATCGGTAGACCTTACTTGTGTTTGGATATGACGCACCGTTCACTCGCAAGGGTTGCCGAGACTTGGCCGGATGTGACGCACCGGAGAAGGATCGACGATATGAGGAATTATCAAAAGGCTAGAAGCACTTGTATTGATAAAAATTCACTAAGTTCCATAGAGGCTAGGGGCCTCTTAAATAGACAAAAACATAAAAGGAAAAATACTAAGTAAGAATCATAAGCCGTTGATCGAGTTAGACGTCGAAGGCTTGGATCGGTGATGTGGCGCGAGATTTGTGGGATTGCGTGCCGTCGGGTGTAGCCGGGTCTGGGTGCTCGGGCGCACACGTTATCGTAGTCGGGTGCTCGGGCGCACGCGTCATCGCTGTCGGTAAGCAGCTGGATCCGGGTGCGCGAAGGAGTGCGTCAGCGTTGAGGAGGGCGCGGCCGGGTGGGCGCTGTCAAATTTGCTGAAGCGGGCACCGCCGGGCGCGCTGGAAGGGAATCCCGTGATTCCTGGGATTTTTCGAGGTGATCGGGATCTCCAAGTATCATGGGATTTTCCGTGTGCGAATCTCCCCTTATCTCTCTAATTGATATTTTCATGCTAAAAGGCTCCTTCCATAAGATTTTGGCACGGCTGAAAACGTAAAGTGCTCGAGGGCAGCCATGTTGGATCGCGGGCCTTTTACTTCGTCTTTTCGTGACTTGGGCTTGCTCTTCTTACTCTTCTAAGTCTCTAATTGCTGAAAGGAAATGTGGCGCTCGGCCACTTATTGAAGGGGGCCGAGCCCCTTAATGGGACTTGGCATGGGCCGTGTCTGCTGGCCCGCGGGGCGCTGTCTGGGCGCGGTCTGTCTTGCCGCGCGCCGCAGCCGGCCCGGTGTGGGCGACCTTGGTGCGATCTGTCCTGCCTAGCGCCATGTCTGTGGGCCCGATGTGGGCGGTCTTGGCACGGTCTTCGGTGTCCGACTCGGGGTGCCACATGATGCACGTTCTTGGCCGGTCTTAATCTAACTCCGAGGGTTTCTCCGTGATTATGTTCCCTACAAAATGAATAACCAAGTTAGTATAAAAGTCTCGGTCCGTTGGGCCCGAGTCTCGTGGCACATCAGGGCTTAGGGCTTAGGGCTTAGCTTTTACGGATGATGTGCCGCGTTTGAAACAAATTGAAGTACTAATCTAAAAAAGCTCGAGGATAATCATCACAAGAAGCCAAGGTCAAAATTCCCTAACTTGTTTGCTTATTTTGTAGGTAAAAACTTTGAGAATATTGAAGAGAAAAAACATTTCCTTGGAGGACAAAGAATTGCTATATTATTCAATAACTTATCAACAAGATAATCGGCCCAACAAAACTCTCACATTATTAAGCCCGTTAGATGTCGAACCAAATCACCCATGATAGACCATTATAAGTTTTTGCCCAGCCATTTTTGAAGAAAATAACATAAGGTAAAGAGCTTCTTTTGGAGTCTCCAACCTACGTTTTGTAGTAATTTTGTTGGTGTCTCTCCTTTAACCTCACCTTCTTTAAATTAGAGAAAATTTAGTAAAATCCTCTTCTCTCTTTTGTTTCCAATCATTCCCCTTTTATATCACGTTTTAAAAACCACCTTGTGATAAGACTTCTACTTTTTATAACATTCTCTTCATCCAATGAGATCAATCCTTGCAAGCCCACTATTCTTTTCATATCAACTTTTGGCTGCCACCCACTGATAAGACTTCATCTTTTTATCACCTTCACTACATCCAATGAGATTTTAAAAAAATCCATGCAACATTTTCACACATCTTACCTGTAGGACTGGAGGACCGGTTTTAACCTAAGTGAGGGTTAATTAGGTTAATTATAATTTTTCGTAAGTTAAATGATTTAACTAAATTAACTATGTGAATTGATTATCGTTTCAAAAATCAAGCACAATCAACAAAACTAAAGAGTTGAGAGAGAGATTTTGGCCACTGATATGTTATCGCGGTTCGGCCAACAACTGCCTACGTCCATGCTTCAAGGTACCTCATTGAAGATCCTTCACTTGATTGAGCTTACGGGTGTCAATCCAACCTTTACAACTTGACTCTTCTTTCTTAGAGGCTTCAGCCCTTTTTGCTCTTATTTCTCAGAGGCGTCACCCCTTTTTGACTCTTCTTTCTCAGAGCCATCACATCGTTTTACAAGTTTGCTCAAGAACAACGTTTACAAGAATTTACGGTTTCTAAACCGACTCTCTCAATCATAAAATGAATAATCAAAAGTATATACAAGAGATGGGAGAGTAAAATAACACAAGAATAATTTTGGCTGTGTTTCTGCGTGTTTTTCTCTCAAGAAAATCAGATGTTCTAATTGACCTCTCATCAACTATTTATAATTTTTGCTTTTTCTAAGGCTCGGGCAGTCAATAACATGTACGGGAGCGGTCGACATAAATATAGCCATTTAGACTCATCAGGAAATAGTCGTTGGAAGTTTGTCTCTGAAGTTGTCCCTGAGCGGTCGACACAATCGTAGAGCGGTCGATATAAGTTTTGTTGATTAGCCTTTGAAGGTGCTGCGGTTGACATAAGGTATGTCTCTGGAACTTTGCATCGGTTGACATAAGTCTTGAGCGGTCAACATACAATCCGTCTCTGGAAAATCTTCGGTCGAAATATCTAAGAAATCTAAAACTACACCCATGGAGATCCTACAAGAGGTGATCCAGGCACATCCAGAGATGGAGAAGCTATAGGCACAGTGGATGGAGAATCTAGGACCACGGTTCCCGCATGAGATGAGATTAACACCGTACTGGGAGTGGATAAAGGCACCATGTCAGGATCACGAGCCGGTGTGACAGATGGCTCAACAGTTGGTGTGGGAGATGGCTCAACAATAGGAGCCATAGTGGGTGATGACTCGACAATAGGAGCTAGAGTTGCAGATGACTTGACAATAGGAGCTGGAGTGGACTGAATTAGAGATCTTGGAGGCACTGCCTCTGGCTCTTCATAATCTTCTTTTTCTTCAAAGTACTCATCCCAAGCATCAATCTATCTCTTAAGACCATCAACCTTCCTGTGGATAGACTCAACAGAGGACGCAAGGCTGGAGATAAGACTAGTGAGCATATCAAAGTGCTCCTCTATCAAAGTGGAAGAGCGATGCTGTCCGCGAGTGGTTCGATGGTCAGGAGGAATGTGAATCTCATCGGCAGTCAAAAGAGGATCACTCGAAGTAGAAGAGGTAGTAGGTCAAGGAGGCAAGGCTTTCTTGTAGTGCCAAACCCCATCATCATTTTGGGCTAAGCCCATACGTGCAATTGAGGAGTCGAAATAGATATCAAGGTTCCTAGCCTCGATAAAAGACATGGGGATGGAAACTTGACACCTTGCTTTGAGAAAATTTCTATTAGCAGGAGATTGAAGGGTAAGGACTTGGATGCCACATCCAAAACATCCTTCATGCTCCTCATGATTATAAAACCAACGTTGAAGCAACGCCGGTGAAAGAACATGTAGAGGACGTAGAACTCCATGTGGCTAATGTAATCAAGATGCCCGTCCTTAGGTAAAAGGTTGTAGGTGGTGATATCGTGAACTAGTTGTGCCGTGATGTTGAAGTCACCTGCTTTCAGTTTGTAAGGCCCATTTTTGGGATCTCTAGCAACCAATCTTAGAAAATTCTGGTAATCTCATCACCAAACCAAAGAGGGCTCCTTCCCTTGCTCATAGTATTGATCAGTGAGCTCGTTAATTTGACAATTCAGCATGGTATTCAAAAATGAAACGGTGATCTTGATCGGTTTCCCATACACAAAACTCTTTAAAGTAAAAGGTTGTGGAGTAAAATGCAAATTGGCATAGAATAGGCTATTGCCTCCTCATGGTATTGTTTCCTAAAGCTAAACAGAGTGGTTAATCCCAAGTAGTCACTCGAATTGGAAAAATCTATCCTCTTAATGCAAAGAGGCCTATAAACCCTACTCAAGATTAATGGTTTGGATTGAAAGATTTAGAAATACATATCTTGAGCTGACTCATTTTAGAATAGATGTTTGTCAATTGCCAGAGGAGGAGGAGGATGGTTATCGGATTTTGACGTAGCCATTCGCTTCCTCTTAGTTGGAGGTTGAGAAGTGGAAGCCATGAGGAGTGAAGAAGAGAGAAATCAAGAGGAGGAGTGAAAGCCGAAGTGTTTTCGTGAGAGAGACAAATGTCAAATGAATGAAAATGTGCGCGAAAAGGGTTTTAAGTTTGGCGATTAAAATGGACATCGGTCGACCGATTGTTAGTTATGTCGACCGATCTTAATCACATTCGAAGGACCGGTCGACATACCCCTGTTTATGTCGACCGCTTCTGACAGATTAGAAGGTCTTATTCACATGCACACTATTATGTTGACCACTGTCACAACAAACAGCAGAAGAAAAATGATGCATCTAAGCACCATCAAATCGAATTATCCCCAACAAAACTCTAATTGCACAAAAGGTCTTCTCATCTAGAGGCTTAGTAAATATGTCCACTAATTGATCTCATCAAGACAACATCTTCTCTTTGGATGTGATCTTCAATAAAATGATATATAATTTCTATATGCTTCGTTCTAGAGATTTCTGGTGATGTTTGTTGCACTAGTGTTGTCACACCTTATTTGAATCTTAGAAAATGAAAGGTTATAGTCTTCTAAGGTGTGCTTCATCCAAAACATTTGTGCACAACAACTACCGGCCGCAATATATTCGATTTCGGTGGTTAAGAGTGCCACAGAGTTTTATTTCTTAGAAAACCATGATACTAAAGATTCTCCTAAGAATTGACATGTGCCACTAGTACTTTTCCTATCCACAAGGCTCCCGGCATAATCCGAATTTGTATATCCAATTAAATCAAAGGAAGTACCCTTGGGATACCATAATCCTAAATCAAGTGTCCCACTTAAGTATTTAAAAATTCTTTTAACGGCATTCAAGTGAGACTCTTTAGGAGAGGCTTAGAATCTAGCACAAAGGCAAATACTAAAGAGAATGTCGGGTCTACTAGCGGTTAGATATAACAATGAACCGATCATACCATGAAATCTCTTAATATCCACATCTTTTCCACCTTCATCCTTATCCAATTTGGTTGTGGTGCTCATTGGTGTCTTAGAAGATTTGCAAGAGTCCATATCGAATCTCTTAAGCAATTCCTTAATATATTTCTCTTGCCAAATAGAAGTTCCACCTAAGGATTGTCTAATTTGAAGTCCTAAGAAGAATTTAAGCTCCCCCTTCATGCTCATTTCAAATTCATCTTGCATGAGAGAAACAAAGCTTTTCACAAAGGTTTTTGTTGGAGGCTCCAAAGATAATATCGTCCACATAAATTTGGACAAGGAACAAATCATCACCAACATGCTTAGTGAAGAGATTTGAGTCAATTTTTCCCATTTTGAACTCTTTATCCAAGAGAAAATTCTTCAACCTATCGTACTAAGCACGAGAAGCTTACTTAAGACCATAGAGTGCTTTATGAAGTTTATAAACATGGTCTAACTTATCAAAGGCCTCAAAACCTATAGGTTGTTCTACATAGACTTCTTCCATAATATATCCATTTAGGAAGGCACTCTAAACCTCCATTTGAAATAGAGTGATGTCATTCTTGCAAGCATAGGCAAGAAGCATGCGAATTGACTCCATTCGGGCTACCGGTGCAAAGGTCTACTCAAAATCTATACCTTCTTCTTGATTATAACTCTTTTCTACTAATCTTGCCTTGTTTCTAATGACTACATCATGTTCATCTAATTTATTCTTGAACACTCATTAAGTTCCAATGATAGTGCAATCATTAGGTCTAGGAACTAACTCCCATACATGGTTTTCTCAAATTGATTAAGTTCCTCTTGCATGGCCATTATCCAATTTTTATCCGTTATGGCCTCATCGAATTTCTTAGGCTCTACTTGTGAGATGAATGCTACATTAGCTCATAGATTCCTAAGGGAGGCTCTAGTTTTAACACCTAATGAGGGATCAACTATCAAATCTTCTAATGGATGGCTTTTTGAATATTTTCACTCTCTAGGAAGATCTCTATTAGTATTGCTACTCGGTTCCAATTCTAGAGAGTTTGGAGGATTTTCAGAGGGAGTAACTTCAAGTGAGTCTATCTCATTTTCTTTTAGAGTTAAAGAATCTAGTTCTTTTACTCGGTTAATTATATAACATGCTGCGGCGATGGCTTCTGCCAAAAATACTTAGGAAGAGTACTTTCATTAAGCATGTGACATGATATGGAGTGCCCAAAAATTCTCTTGTCATGAATGTTTATCTAATGTGTTTTCTAATTTTTTAGCTCCCTATATCATTAAAGAATTCAACCTTTTTATGCTCTAATTCTTTCCTTTGAAGTCAAAGCATGGAGGTCTGATGGAAGAAGGAGTCGAAGCCACCATGCTAGGGGACCAAGCAACTAAGCATCAGGACCACAATTTGATCAGGTAAAACTGGATCTCCAAAGCTTTCTCTGTCAATTTGACACCTGACTGTTGCTTGAAAACGTAATCGCAAAAATGCAAGTGCACGTGTCGCAACGTAGTAATAAAAATATCGATCCCACGAGGACAAGTCAACTTTCAATTTAGAGAAATAATTGCAAAGTAAAAAAAATAAACTAAAAATCTTAACTTTAACTATTTACAAAAAGAATTAAAGAATAAAGAATAAGTTTTTCATTATGATTGGGTTTTTCATCTCATCTATCATGCATAAAGTAAATTGCAGAAATTAAAGTGCATAAAAGTAAAGTGGTGGTCGAATCGAGAATTAGCATTAACCTCGGAAAGAATTAACTATGATTGACTTAAGCAAATCAACATAAGAAAAATTCAAACTTTAATTAAAACTAAACAACTCAATAACTTATGTTGTCAAGACTTGTAAAATCGATGAAAGTTAAAACGAAAAGCAAAGGAGGGTATTTTGGTCCTCGCCGTCGGAAATCGTTGTTCACACAGCCCCGTTCCCTCGCCGCCGTGATCGCCGTCACCGACCTCTTCCTCGGATTTACGCCCGGGCTTGATCGCAAGCTTGTTCTCTAATTCTAGCACACCTCATTCGTGGTACTCTGGTTCATCTTTATAGAAGTCTCATCCTCGAAATATATGGAGATTTGTTGAGATCTGCAGCTGATTTGAGATTTGGAAAGATTTCCAAATCTTCGAGGATATTCTTGTTTCCAAATTTGAAAATTGGTTATTTGGTTGAGATCTTCTCCTTAATTTCGTGATCTTCCAGCTTCTTTCTTGCTCTACAATCCATCTTTAAACTTGGCAACTGCATCTAAACAAAATATTGTGAAAATACAAAATCTAGAAATATTGTTGAAAATCACGTAAAATCTGCGTTTTTAGATGTTGTTGCGATGCTGCGGCATTTCCGCAATATTTGCCTAAAAATCCAATTTTTGAATAAAACATTATATGATCACAAGCAATTTATCAATAAAATCCCGTGAAATATTAGGTCTTTTCAAGGCCTAACACATCCCCAAAATTAAATCATTACTCATCCTCGAGTAATATACAATCAATATAGTTTTCAGATTTTTCTCTAAACAACCTAACCCAAAACCGATAATCACGAATCTGTGACTTTCCAACTCTTCTTAATCTTGGATAGCTTCTCTATAGTATTTCCCCCAAAGTGAGTGTGTGCATTTGTTCCAATGAACATTAATCTTCCCAAAAATCATAAGTTCTATCTTATAATGCTGAAATCATCAATTCTTTAAACATCGTCCAAATTCATACCTTCCACGTACAATTTAAGCAAGATCCGAGCTTCATGACTTCAAGAGTGAGGAAGAATTTTTTTTTTCTAGGCTTTTGTAAATAAGCTACTTACGTTATCATACCACCTTTAATATAAATTTTTTTTTTCTTGATTTAGCCGAGGTGGTATTTCAAACGGGTAGCTCATTTAATTGCAACGGAGTTTCTCCCTTTATTTTTTTATTCCACCCATCGAGTATCCAAAAGGCTCACTCGAAAATTGAAAGTGGTTTGGGAAATTGCAAATACACTTCACCGTTCATCGACACAGTCCCGATGAAGTGTTACTCAACGATCATCCACTTAAGTCCCGAAGAGTATTATATTCACACACCGATTATCCACCGATCATCCACTTAAGTCCCGGTGAACTACGAATGTTGTGGTTGTCCTTATTTTCGGACTTTTTATGCCTCATTTTTTTTTCTTTTTCTCTTCCCCAAACTTGTCACCATGTCACTCTTCACCTAAAGAAATATGTTTGTCTCAAGCATTTATTTGATATAAGTTTCAAAAATATCAAATTTAAACAGAACATGATAACTCTTAGGAAAATTGGGAAAAATGATGTTCAAAGTAACAATTCCGTGTAAAGGGGATTTACTGTTTTGAAGTGTCTCCTAAATTAATTAGAGTTAAATTGTCACTAATAAGTAAAACCTGAAAATGATTAGATGACTTAGGAAAATAGATGTCCATCATTAAACTATGTCAATATGATTGCTTGTTTTTCAATTTTTTGGTATAGCGGATTAGGACAAATTTTTTTATTCATTTGATACGATTTCGGTACACCCTCATCCCCAAACTTTAAATTTGACAATGCCCTCATTGTCAAGCCCAAAACAAAAAAATAGACCGAAATAAAAAAAACAAAAGTCCAAAAAAAAGTAGAGAAACTCCCTCATGAAGATCATTCGGACTCAATGTCGTTTGGGCCGTCCGGTTAAGTTGGGCTGTTGGCATTGTTGGGCTGCGATCGGGCTTCCAATTTTTCTAGAATGTCTAGCATATAGTGCTGCTGGATCTCCAATTGGCTCAGGCGGGTTTCCATAAGCTGCAGACTCTTGGAAATTTCCGCTGGAAACCTGTTCGCTTCGGATGCTGCAGCTCTGCGTGCAGCATCGGGGATTTGGGTGTCTCCCTCGTCGGGTTCTTCGATATCCTCTTGTGTAATTCGGTTTATAGTGATAGGGGTAATGATACCTGTATGACTGAGCCTGGCTTCTGTGTCCAGAACTTGCACTCCAGCATGAATGCAAAGCTCAGCCACCAATGATGGAAAGAGGAATTTACTTCCCTTCTTCGTGGCGTTGGTGCAGAGGCTCCGGTAGATGATCATTCTGATGTTGATGGGTTTTCCAGTTAGAATGCAGTAGAGGAGGATGGCTCGCTCTCTGGTTACATGTTGACCATGATAGGAAGGAGAGATGCGGGATTTCACAAAGTGGTACCAACTCTTCGCACTGGGAAGGAGCGAGGCCCGAGATATTGTAAAGGCTCCAAGCTTTGTGATTCGCCAAATAGTTCCCGACAGAGCCACTGTGTCAAGAACTTCTGAGAGGAATTCCAGCGTTGTATTCTCTGAGTGGGCGAAGAATTCGTCGGTGGCTTCAAGGAGCTCGTAGAATGCATTTATCCGCTCGGGTGAGAAGGGTACCATCTTGTGCCGGACCATGATTTCTTCTGGCATGTCACCTAAGAAGTTAGAATAAAATTCTCTTACCAGGGAGAGAATCGGCTCAGCGGGTTGGGCACAGAGATTTGCCCAACCCCGTTCCTTGATGGTTTCTGTTATATATGCCAGGTATTCTTTGGAAGTGCCGGCATTGAGTAGAAATCCCTTTTCAGCTGCAAAAGTCTGCTTCTTGTAATCTTGCTCGTATCTGTGATGAGCTTCCTCAGAAAGAAAGGGCGGTTTTGCTGGCCTCTTGATTGCAAAGGTCTTCGGGCGTGGTGGAGTGCGTGATGTTTGCAATGGAGTTGTTGCCGATGTTGTAGCTCTGGGCGGAGGTACCGTCGTCTTTGGCGGTAAGGTTCTTGGGGCAGCAACTCTTCTTTGTCGCCCTGTTTCTTTAAAGAAAGATATTTGAATGGATACCTTTTTTATTTCAGCAGCAGAAGAACAGGTGGTTCTTGGTGTAGGTGGTGGAGCGTCGGGTTTGAAGACCGGAGGTTCTGGTCTTGGTGGCGAACACGGCGGCGCAACGACTATTTTCACAGCCTTCGGCTTCAGGGGAGAGGGAATCGGAGCGTCAGATTTGGAGGAGACTTCCCGTGATGGTGGTGGTGCTTGCTTGCTGGCGGTTGACTCGCCGCCTCTCGGTTTGCGAATAAGAGGAGTCGGGGTATCCGATTCCGTTTCTGAGTCGGAAGACGAAATGGACACCGGCGGCTCATCTTTTCGTTGCTTCTTTGTTGACGGTTGGGCGGTGAGTCTAGCGGATACTCGTATCCGCTTCGCCGTTGATGGCGGTGGTTGTCTCTTCTTCGGTGGAGCAGGATTCCTCATTGTCGGCATCGGGAGTCTGCCTTTTCTTTGGTGGAGCAGTGATGCCTTCATTGCCGGCTTCTTCATCGGGAGTATCTTTCCACGGCAGATAAATGACGGTGTCCTTCCATGTCAAGTACAGAATCGGAGCTGGCTCCATTGATTTGTCTGCTGGGTTTCTTGAGAAATTCTTTGTGTTCTCTCCCGAATGCTATGGCTTCTGTTTATAAAGATGAGAGAGGCGGTTATTTGAAATTAAAAAAAAACTATTTACCGCTTCTCTTAGAAATTTGATCAGGCGGTAACTTCCTCTTTGTTTTCCCGCTCAGTCCAATCAGATTAGACCAAGTTCTTCTCCCGATTTTCCTATAGTCAAATTGCGCATGCTTTCACTTGATCAATGTTGTGTCAGTCTTGCAGCATCAGACAGACTCTCTATCCTAAAACACAAATAAAAAACTAATAATCATAAAAACAATAAAGAAAGGGTTGCCTCCCTGTAGCGCTACATTTTTCGTCTGCAGCCTGACGTCGTTATGGGCTCATTCGGCATCCTCCAATGAGATGGAGACATGCTCGTCATCTTGTGGGCTCGGCCCAAGATAAGGCTTAACTCGTTGGGCATTTACCTTGAAGTTCTTTCCGGCGTCATTGCGAAGTTCAATCACTCCGTAAGCATTGATTGCAGTGATCAAGAATGGTCCCGTCCATTTTGATTTTAATTTTCCCAGAAATATCTTCAATCGTGAATCATATAATAGCACTTGTTGCCCAACATTAGATGTCCTTTCTTGGATGTTTTTGTCATGCCATCTCTTAACTTTCGATTTGTAAATTTCCGCATTCTCATAGGAGTTTTGCCGAAACTCTTCCAACTCATTAAGTTGTAGTAACCTCGCTTCTCCCGCGTTTTCCTCGTCCATGTTCAATTTAGCAACCGACCAATATGCCTTATGTAATAATTCGACCGGTAAATGGCAAGCTTTGCCAAAAACAAGTCAAAACGGTGATGTTCCTATTGGAGTCTTGAAAGCTGTACGGTAAGCCCATAAAGCATCGGTTAATTTCTCGGCCCAATCTCTTCTACCGGTATTAACCACTTTTTCCAGAATTCTTTTGATTTCCCGGTTAGAGACCTCCGTTTGTCTATTTGCTTGAGGGTGATAGGGTGTTGTAACTTTGTGCTTTACTCCATATTTTTCAAGTAACTGCTTGAATTTTTGGTTGCAAAAATGCTTCCTCCATCACTAATAATTGCTCTCGGTGTGCCGAATCTCGTAAATATGTTTCAATGAAGAAAACAAGTGACAACAGAAGAATCATTAGTGGGAAGAGCAATGGCTTCTACCCACTTTGATACGTAATCCACGGCGAGTAAAATATATTGGTTTCCATAACATGAAGGAAACGGGCCCATGAAATCAATAACCCATACATCGAAGATCTCGACCTCTAGGATATTCGTTAACGGCATCTCGTGTTTTCGTGTGATATTTCCCATTCGTTGGCATCTGTCACACGATTTTACAAATGAATTTGCATCTTTAAATAAAATAGGCCAATGCAAACCTGATTGGAGGACTTTAGCAGCTGTTCGGGTTCCTCCAAAATGTCCTCCATATGGTGATGCATGGCAATGTTGTAGCACTGATGCGACTTCGTGTTCCGGAACGCATCTTCTTATGATCTGATCCGCACATTGTATAAATAAATATGGATCATCCCAATAGTAATTACGTACCTCTTTTAAAAACTTTCTCCTCTGTTGATAGGTGTAATCAAATGGGATGATTCCACTTGCTAAGTAGTTCACAATATCGGCGTACCAAGGTAGTGCCTCGGCTTTAAAAATCTGTTCGTCTGGGAAAGTTTCTGTAATTACCGTCTCTTCTTTCTGTGGCTTCTCTTGTTCTAGTCGTGATAGGTGGTCGGTAACTTGATTATCCGTTCCTTTTCTATCAAGTATTTCGAGGTCGAATTCTTGTAGCAAAAGAATCCACCTAATTAAACGCGGTTTGGCATCTTTCTTCGAAATTAGATACTTTATAGCAGAATGGTCGGTGTGTACGATGACTTTAACACCAACTAAATATTGTTTGAATTTTTTGAAGGCAAAAACTACGGCCAACAGCTCCTTCTCGGTTATCGTGTACTTCAGCTGTGCATCGGATAGTGTTTTGCTAGCATAATAAATAGGATGTACAACTCGGTCGTGCTTTTGTCAAAGCACCGCTCCCAAGGCATAATCGCTAGCATCGCACATAATCTCGAATGGTCTTGTCAAATTTGGTGCAATAATAATTGGGGCTGAGATCAGCTTGCGCTTTAATTCTTCGAAAGCTTGTTGGCATGCATTATCAAAGCAAAATACTTTGTCATTTTCCAGCAATGAGCAAAGCGGTTTTGAAATATTTGAGAAGTCTTTGATGAATCGGCGATAAAAACCAGCATGTCCTAAAAAGCTTCGTATTCCTTTCATGGAGGTGGGTGGAGGCAGCTTTTCAATAACTTCAATCTTTGCTTTATCAACTTCCATCCCTGATTTGGAAACTCGGTGCCCGAGAACAATTCCTTTGGTTACCATAAAATGACATTTTTCCCAATTTAGAACTAGGTCCGTCTCGGTGCAGCATTTTAAGACTAATTCCAAATTCTGTAAACATGTGTCAAAAGAATCTCCAACCACAGAAAAATCATCCATAAATATTTCCAGAAAATCTTCAGCCATGTCCGAAAATATGGACATCATGCAACGCTGGAACGTTGCTGGAGCATTGCATAACCCGAATGGCATTTGCCGGTAAGCGAACGTGCCATAGGGACAGGTAAACGTCGTCTTCTCCTGATCTTCTGGTAGAATTGCAATTTGATTGTAACCTGAATATCCATCTAAGAAACAATAAAACTCTTTACCAGCTAGTCGGTCGAGCATTTGATCGATGAATGACAAGGGAAAATGGTCCTTCCTTGTCATCTTGTTGAGCTTCCGATAGTCCATTCAAACTCGCCAACCAGTAATTGTACGGGTTGGAATTAATTTATTGTTCTCATTGGTTACCACGGTTGTTCCTCCTTTCTTTGGGACACATTGGACCGGACTTACCCATGAACTATCCAAAATTGGGTAAATAATATCTGCGTTCAATAGCTTGATAATTTCCTTTTTCACCACCTCTTTCATGACTGGATTCAATCACCGTTGGCCTTCAACTGATGGCCGGTAATCATGCTCAAGCAGAATTTTGTGCCATGCATATACTCGGACTAATTCCCTTGATGTCGGCAACCGTCCAAGCAATGACATGTTTATATCTCCATAATATTTCCAGTAATTTGGCTTCCTGTAATTCATTCAATTGAGAAGAAATAATAATAGGTAAAGTGTCACCTGTTCCGAGGTAAGCGTACTTCAGATGCTGTGGCAACGGCTTCAGCTCCAGTTGCGGTGGTTCGTCTATCGAGGATTTCATCTCTCGATGTTCTTTATCTCCTCTATCTAGGGCTTCAGTAGCTTGTGCCCTAGACTTTTTCCAAGTTCGGGGATCAGATGGATCGAACTTGAATTCTCATTTGGGTGGTCTTAATTCTCTCTTTTCCACAAAATTGCATTCATCATTCGCGATGGCGTAACATTCTTTAGCTCCTTCAAAATCTTTTAGAGCATTCAGGACGTTGAACGTGACTTCTTCATCATTCACCCTCATGGTGAGTTCTCCTTTTTCTACGTCGATAAGAGTTCTTCTGGTGGCCAAAAATGGTCTCCCCAAGAGGATCGGGACCTCTCGGTCAACTTCACAATCTAAAATAATGAAATCGGCCAAAAATATAAATTTATCGACTTTTACCAGCACATTTTCGATGATTCCTTCCGGGTAGCCTATGGATCGATCGGAAAACTGTAATGTTGCGGTTGTCGGCCTTGCTTTTCCAACGTCCAACTTCTTAAAAATTAACATCGGCATGAGATTTATGCTAGCTCCTAGGTCACATAGAGCTTCGCCAATATGTTGATCTCCGATCGTGCATGGAATCGTAAATTTCCCTGGATCATGTAACTTTGGCGGAATCTTATTTTGTACAATATAGCTGCTTGCTTGAGTCATTGCCACAGTTTCGTATTCCTCTATTCTTCGTTTCTTCGATACGAGATCTTTCATAAATTTAGCATAGTTCGGCATTTGTTCTAAGGCCTCAACCAGTGGAATGTTGATGTGTAGCTGCTTCAACATATCCATGAATTTCCCGAATTGTTTGTCCTGATTCTTTTTCTGTAGCCTTTCTGGAAAAGGTGGTGGAAGTCTCTCGGCTGGTGCAATTGCCTTCTGATGCTGTGCTGGTGCTGTAGCACTGGTACCAGCATCAGGCTCATTAATCTGCTCAGAGCCTTGCACTTTATCAGCGTCGGTGTTCTTCTCCTTGGTTCTTTCTCGAGGTCTTTCCTCAGAGTCGTTCTGAGGTGCCCGGGACTCATCATCAACCGGAAGGAGCAACAACTCGAAGCCGTGCAAGACTTTTAGCTAATATGTTTGTTGATTTTGCAGGTACATTTGTCCCTACATTGGAGCTCCTAGATATTCCTTCACATCATGATCAAGAACTCCCCAAACATTGCTTACAATGGAAGTATAAAGAAGAGAAGGAGTTAGCCGAAAATCCAAGATCTTCCTTGCCAAGTTCACTACCCGGGACAGAACTACACTCGGTTTCAAGGACAATGGAGGCCGTATGCACCACTATTTGGGGGGGATGAAGGCTTCCAAGGAATGGCCAAGTGATGTTTGATTTTTGTGTTTGTAAAATAATAAGTTATTTGGGATTTTTTTGATGTAAACATTTTGGTTCAGTTTGGACCAATTTGCGGGGAGTGGTTCGGGTTGAACCATTCTCTCTTGGAGTGGTTCGGTTTGAACCCCCCCTTTTTTCCTTCCTTTGCTGGAGCTTTGGGAGAGTCTTCTCTTCCAAACTCCTTAGTTCCTTCTTTAGTTTGGTTTGGACGTGAGTTAGGATTTGGTTGGCTTGCAAGTGGGTGATGGGTACCCTTTTCTCACCTAACACCTACTTTTAGCTAATCATTGCCCCCTAATTTAGGTTTATTTTTGTTTATTTTATTTGGGGATATTTTTGTATGGGTATGTATCCCTCCTCCCACGTTGGGAGAGGTGGAAAAGAATTTGGTAAAGTGAAGAAGCCTGAAGCTCTCTCCATCCTCTCCTTTTCTCACGGCAAGGTTAGATTTTGGTGAGTAATATCCACAATCTTTCTTTGTTTTTGGTGTTGGTGTCTTGCTAGAGCCACTTAGCCCTTATTCCAACCTTCCTCTACACTTTTTTTGGGTCAAGGTAAGCTTGGAAATCACATAGCCTTCCTTCCATTTGTTGTTTTGGAATTGATGTTGTCATTGTTGGTTGCTGCCGGTTGTAATGTAAGCTAATCCCCATTCGTATCCCAAAAGTGTCCTCTGTATCAACTTCCGTTTCCCATGTGCTAATGTCCTGAAATTTGGGCTGTGAGTTCCTCTTTTAGGTCTTGAAATATTTGGTTTGTCTTTGTGTTCCCTGTTCCTCCTATCTAAAAGTTGTGCATGCGTTTTTTCCTCTCTTCTTCCGAACTCCAGCAATCTGGCAATTCTGTCCATTAATTTTCTATCCAGCATAACTCCTAGCCTACCTGTGTGTTTTCTGTGAAACCACTTGCATTGTCTTCCCCTTTGATTGAAGTTGTTGTCTAATTATTTTCACGATCCCAGACTCTCTACATTGGGAGTTGTTCAGTCGTCTCTACCACCTAATGCTCTGCCAATTGGTAATTTTATCTGTTTGTGCTTCTAAATGTATCCCCGTGCCATTTCATGAACCACACGTGATTTCACCCTAAATCTAGACCAAACTTAGTTTCTTCCCTAAAGTCTAAGTCCCCAAAATTTCAGCCCAAAAGCCTGTACGCAATTGGAGTTCTAACTGCCACAATCCCCTGTTTCGGTTTTAGTCATTCTTCACATTGGCAGATTGCATTACTTTCTCCTATCCCGACACTTCCGCATTCTTGGAGCGTGTCACTTTCACAGTTTCTACCTCTCTGCCGTTGCGCAAAGTAATGGCTTTACACTGTTCTTTTCCTTCTCGTTTTGGAACTTCGGTATCGCTCGGCAACATTCCCGTAGGTCTATTATTCAAAGATAAAGCGAGCTGACCTACTTGATTCTCTAGATTCCTATGAGATGCGACTTGATTCTGGATCACCGCATACATATTTTGCATCATCAGCTCGGATCGTTTCATAAATTTGCTGACCTTTTGTTCGAACGTCTTGGATTGTTCGGGTTGTTGTTGTGGGCGGCTTACTTGAGTCGGAAAACTCTGATTATACCCTTGTTGAGGTTGGAAGTGCTGATTCGGATTACGTGGTGGCTGATTCAGGCTCCACTGATTATTTGGCTTCCAACCTTGATTGAAATTATTGCTCCGATTATTCCCCACATAATTTACTGCATCGGGATTTGAAGGGCAATACTCGTACGTATGATCTTCCGAACAGAATGAGCATTAAATACTCTTAACTTGCTGTGGGTTGGCTTGTTACATGTTCATGTTCCTGAGGGTATTATTCAACGTAGTCATCTGTGCTGCTAGAGCCATAACTGGATCTATGTCAAGAATTCTGGGTGTGCTGTTCATCGATGCTTTCTTCGGTGCTGCAGCTCTCTCTGTTGGCCGTTGATAATTGTTAGTCGCCATATTATCCAAAAGCTCAAACGCTTCCGCGCATGATTTAGATAAAATTGCGCCATTTTGTGCTGCATCTAAGAAAGATCGAGTTTGTCCATAAAGTCCATTATAAAAAGTTTCCAATTGTACCCATTCGTTGATGCCAAGATTCGGACATTGGAGAATTAATTCTTTGAACCTCTCTCATGCTTCATATAGGGATTCAGTGTCCTGTTGTCTGAAAGTCATGATCTCCCCTCTCATCTTTGCGTTCTGCACCAGTGGGAAATATTTGAGTAGAAACTTCTTGCCTAGATCTTCCCAAGAAGTGATAGAATTCGGTGGCAAGGAATTTAGCCATCCTTTTGCTCGGTCTCGGAGTGCATAAGGAAATAACTTTAATCGGAGAACCTCCCAATTAACAGCCGTATCCTCGAATGAATCACACAACAAAGTGTATTCCGTTATGAAAGCGTTAGGATCTTCAGAAGCTGATCCATTAAATGTTCCTATTGTTTGCAACATTTGAAACATAATAGGCCTTAATTCACACCTTACCTCATTGTTGTCGGGTCAGAATATACCGGGATTAAGCCGCTCAAAATCCGGAATTGCGTAATCCTGAATTGGTCTTTCATGATTGGGACCTTGATTAATCGGTGGAATTTGAGCCATTGGTTCTTCTTTAACCGCTTCTTGCTGATTTTGAATTTGGCGTCTTCTCTCTCGAAGCGTTCTTTCAGGCTCGGGATCGTAGAGAATGAGCTCTCGTTCCTCGTTGTTTAGCATAAGCACCTGAAAATATTAAAAGAACCGTAAAAATACTTTCTTTTTAATTTTTAAAAAAAATTCAAATTAGTGTTAGTAATATTCACAACACTTCACAATCAATTCTAAAAATTTAAAATTTCGTTCTCCCCGGCAACGGCGCCAAACACTTGTTGCTTGAAAACGTAATCGCAAAAATGCAAGTGCACGTGTCGCAACGTAGTAATAAAAATATCGATCCCACGAGGACAAGTCAACTTTCAATTTAGAGAAATAATTGCAAAGTAAAAGAAATAAACTAAAAATCTTAACTTTAACTATTTACAAAAAGAATTAAAGAATAAAGAATAAGTTTTTCATTATGATTGGGTTTTTCATCTAATCTATCATGCATAAAGTAAATTGCAGAAATTAAAGTGCATAAAAGTAAAGTGGTGGTCGAATCGAGAATTAGAATTAACCTCGGAAAGAATTAACTATGATTAACTTAAGCAAATCAACATAAGAAAAATTCAAACTTTAATTAAAACTAAACAACTCAATAACTTATGTTGTCAAGACTTGTAAAATCGATGAAAGTTAAAACAAAAAGCAAAGGAGAGAATTTTGGTCCTCGCCGTCGGAAATCGTTGTTCACACAGCCCCGTTCCCTCGCCGCCGTGATTTCCGTCACCGACCTCTTCCTCGAATTTACGCCCGGGCTTGATCGCAAGCTTGTTCTCTAATTCTAGCACACCTCATTCGTGGTACTCTAGTTGATCTTTATAGAAGTCTCATCCTCGAAATATATAGAGATTTGTTGAGATTTGCAGCTGATTTGAGATTTGGAAAGATTTCCAAATCTTCGAGGATATTCTTGTTTCCAAATTTGAAAATTGGTTATTTGGTTGAGATCTTCTCCTTAATTTCGTGATCTTCCAGTTTCTTTCTTGCTCTGCAATCCATCTTTAAACTTGGCAACTGCATCTAAACAAAATATTGTGAAAATACAAAATGATGTGCTCGGGAACCAACAGCCACCAAAGGGGGCGACAACCCGGAGCCGAGCCAGACAACTAGCTAACATGTTTGTTGATTTTGCAGGTTTCACTTTTTCTTCCTTGGATCTCTTAGGAGCTCCCTCACATCATGATCAAGAATTCTCCAAGCATTGCTTACAATGGGAGTATAAAGAAGAGGAGAACGACTTACAAGTTTCTCCTTGCCGAAGCCTCCCACCCGAACCGTGACCACATCCGGCTCCATGCATTAAGATGGCCGAATGCCCCATCACCATTATGGGAGAGTAGTTCCTGCAAGAAGAGTCCATAAGGAGTTCTGAATATTTGTATATGTATTTGGGGTTATAAACCTTTTAAGTAGGGAAGTATGTTTTTGTTGTAATCAAATTGGTTCGGTTTGAACCAATTTTGTTGGGGATTTTTGTTCGGTTTGGACCAACCCAAGCCCTTTTTGAGGGAACTTAGGTCCAACCCTAAGTTTCCATTTTTCCCTCCTTTTTAGATATGCTTGGGACGTGGCTTTAGTTGATAGTTCCATGTGGTTGGATTAGGAGGCTTGGTGGGACCCAATTCTCACCTAACTCCTACTCTCGCCACTCATTGGTCCCTAATTTAGGTTTATTTTTTTTTATTTCTTTTGTGTAATTTGGAAGGTGTATGAAACCCTCTTCCACGTTGAATGAAAGGAAAAAAGAGATATTGGTAAATTGAAGAAGCTTTGAAGCTCTCAAGCCCTTCCTTTTCTCACGGCATTTGGGAATCTAGGTGAGTAACATCCTTGATTCTTGTTTGTCTTGGTGTTGGTGATTAGCTAGGATCACTAAACCTTATTCCAACCTCCTTCCTCACTTGTTTAGGAAGCGAGCTTGGAAATCCCATAGCCTTCCTCCATTTGTTGTTTGCATCTTGTGTTTGTCTTTGGTGTTGGTTGCTGTTTTTTGGTGCTTACCCGAGTGAATTTGTGCATCAAAAGTCCAATTCGTGCCATTTCTGTTTTCCGTGAACAAAAGTCCCCAATTTTATGGCTGTGAGTTCCTCTTTCATGGCTTGAAATAACTGTTCTTTACGTTTAGCCGCAGCCCCTCCCTATCAAGAGTTATGCATGCTTTTTTCACTGCCTTCTACCCGAACTCCTGAAATCGGGCAGTTCTGTCCATCAATTTTCTATCCCGCATATCTTCCAATCTACCTGTGATTTTTCCCTCAAACCACTTGCAATTTCTTCCCACTTCGTTGAAGTTAAGTTCTACCAATTTCCACCCTCCCAGACTCCCTGCATTGGAAGTTGTACAGAAGTCTCCCCAACACCCCTACACTGTTTCTTTCAGCTTTGTCAGTTTGAGCACCTAAAATTGCCTCCGTGTATTTTATTGATCCGCAAGTGTTTTTAAGCTGTAAATTTTGTCAAACTTAGCCCACTCTCAAAGTTTTAAGTCCTCCAATTTCTAGCTAAAGCCCCTGTATCCGTTTGGAGTTCTCCTTGCTCCAATCCCCTGTTGCTGCCTACCTTTTTTCTCTCGGCAGATTGTTGCCATCTCCTCTCTTCCCGACACCTCCGCATCTTGGAGTGTGTCACAAAATCTAGAAATATTGTTGAAAATCACGTAAAATCTGCATTTTTAGATGTTGTTGCGATGCTGCGACATTTCCGCAATATTTGCCTAAAAATCTGATTTTTGAATAAAACATTATATGATCACAAGCAATTTATCAATAAAATCCCGTGAATAATTAGATCTTTTTAAGGCCTAACACTGACCCACCCTCTAATGAAGACAACGTCTTCATAAGAAATGTAGCCAATCCTTAAAGGTTTCCAGATAGCTGTAGAACGTTCAAATTGGACACTGTTTGCTCCGTCAAACAATGCAATAACAGAGTCCCCAAGAAGAGCCATCCACGATCGGTTTCACGCCTAATCTACGTCTGAATGCCTTGGAAAAACATGGAGAATTCCGATCTAATCCCACTTAAGAAGAATATCACTCCAAAAGCCTTTGGGAGAATTGAAGAATAAAAGTTGTTTCTGTCACATTCCATTTTCATACTTGCCTTTTATGCATAAGAAAATACTATTTTAACACATTTTATAAAAACTACAGCGGAAGACTTAATGATAGTTAAATCCATTCCATAAAAACACCAATTAACCATATAAAATTTCTTAATCAAGAATTGTATTCGTTCAAAACATAAGGTTAATTTACAAACTTTGCTAAATATGTATTGTCAATCTCTTTTCAACATTACATATTTCAAAACATTTTTTGAAAACACTAAACATCAAAATACATCTCCCACCGGTCATCACTTAACGATCCAAGCATCAGCACCGGCTATACCTCCTCCACCACGTTGTATCAATGATAAGGAAAAACCTCTTCACCACTAATCTCATCACCTACAATACAAAGCTTAATCTAATGAGCTTAAGGCTCAGTAAATAACCATACATGATTCCTTAATGCCTACATGAATATGCATTTCTTAAACATGTTCCATTTTCGTTTCATTTGATTTCTTGATACTTTTACTTTCGTGTGGGTGTCACAACGTACAGGGAGGGAAAAGCACCATTTGGTCCATTTAGGACAGTTCATGAGCACCATATAGATAGCTCATTCCATCCCACCCATAGCTTGATACTTACATGCTTTATATATCAAATATTGAAGATTACGGAATAGAGGATTGGCACCATATGGCCTCCCTCGAGACAACCTTACTCTACTCCCTCCACAATATCCGGTTGTATTATCATGAAAACCATGCATGTAAAACATTTTCGTTCTTTTCATAAAACATGATGCATGATCAATTGTACATATGCATGACATACAACATTCATATAACCTATAATGATAATATTAAATTTAACTTAACATATCAATCATCAAACAATTGCAAACAAGCACACAAACAATCCCAAGAGTTTGGGTCGGTGTATTGTGCAACATACCCCAACAGAATATTATCCATACTTAATCTAGCACCTAATCAATTGAAATTATAATCCATAAAGTCTACTCTTTGTATTGTAGTCCCAATTGGGCCAAAGACATTCAGAGTTACTTACTTGAAGTCCTTAGCTTTAAGTTGATCACTTAATCCCTTAATCTTCAACACTTATCACTTGGTAACCTTATTACATAAAAGAAAATTGAGTGAGCAATCTCGGATATACCCTCTTTTTCAGTAACTTCCAACAACTATAACTTGAGATACACAGTCCAATTACGATGATTCAAGTGTCCTAACTTTTGTGAAGATGTCTACTTTAAGTCATATGAAGAGAGTAAAATCAAATTACCACTGAACAACCTTGTAATAATTAAAATTCTAAAACTGTGCAGATTTGTCCGAAATTGGGAAATCTTGATATAACTTTAAAATTCATGCACTAGCAACCATTCTGAACCAACCCAAGCACTTAGATATCAATATAGGGTAAGAATTGATATCTTAAAGGAAAGAACACTTGCACCAAAGTTTCCAAATTCGTGGCTTCCCTCTTTTCCTCTTTTCTTGCTTCAATAGTGCACTAAATCTCACTTTTATGCACTAAATACACTCACACACTTCAACTATCCTTAAATCTTCACTTTTCTCCTACAAAATTAGAGAGAACTTGAGAGAAGGAGATGAATTTCGTGGCTTTCCCCATCTGATTTGAAACCCTCTTCATAAAAAGCTAAGGAGCAGGTGGAGAAAGCATGAGGTGTTTTCTCCTCCTTCCACCCCACTTAAGCTGCTCCCCAAATTCACCAATCATATTTATTTAACTTTAATAATAACATTTTGATTTATATTATTTTTACACAGAAAACTAAGGTGGAGGTGGAGGAAAGCATGAGGTGTCCATTCAAGTTGGAGGTGTCCATTCTAATAATCACTAATTAGGTTGATCTTATGATTGAGAGTTTTATTTATTCTAACTTTCCTTCAAATCCTTCGTACACGTAACAATTTTTTTCCCTTCATCGATCACAACTTCTAATTTACCGTACGATCAAAATTAAATCACAAGATCATTGTACCATACACAAAAAGCAAGGGTGTTACAATCCACCCACCTTACTTGAAATTTTGTCCTCAAAATTACATGTCAAACAACTCATGATATTTCTTCTTCATATCTTGTTGTCTTTCCCAAGTAGTTTCTTCCATAGAGTGGTTTTTCCACAATACTTTGACTAGTGGAACTTGCTTATTTCTCAATTCTTTTATTATGGAGTCTAAAATCTTTACCGGCTTCTCTTCATATGTTAAAGTTGGTTCCACTTTGATGCTACTTGGTTCAACTACTTGATTTGGATCGAGCATAAACTTTCGTAACATTGAAATGTGAAATACATTATGCACTCCTTCCATAGTCGATGGCAACTCTAACTTATAAGCCGTCTTTCCTATCTTTTCCACTATATTGAAAGGTCCAATGAACCTCGGAGTTAGCTTTCCCTTTTTACCGAACTGTCTTACTCCTTTGAATGGAGAAACTTTAAGGAAAACTTCATCACCTTTCTGAAACTCCAATTCCCTTCTTCGTTGGTCGACATAACTTTTTTGACGACTTTGTGGCGTTTTGATCCTTTCCCGAATTACTCTCACTTGCTCTATAGTTTGTTGCAAAATCTCGGGACCATATAATTGAGCCTCACCGACTTCATTCCAATATAGAGGCAACCTACATTTCCTCCCGTACAACGCCTCATATGGTGCCATACCAATCGTAGCTGATAACTATTATTATACGTGAATTTGACTAACGGTAATAACTTACTCCATGTTACTTGGAATTCTAAAACACATGCTCTCAACATATCTTCTAATATTTGAATTGTCCTTTCAGTTTGGCCATCAGTTTGAGGATGAAAAGTTGTACTAAAACTCAAACTGGTCCCCATTGCCTTTTTCAAGCTTTTCCAAAACTTTGATGTAAATCTGGGGTCTCTATCCGAAATAATAGAAGCCGGAATTTCGTGCAATCTTATTATCTCTTGAACATATAACTCTGCATACTTGTCCATTGTGAAAGACATCTTTACCGGTAAGAAGTGGGCAGACTTTGTAAGCCTATCTATAATCACCCAAATGGCATCATGGCCTTTTATTGTTTTCGGTAATCCCACAACAAAATCCATTGTGATATGTTCCCATTTCCACTCCGGAATCGGTAAACATTGCAATGTCTCGGCTGGTCTTTGATGTTCAGCCTTGACTTGTTGACATACATAACACAACTCCACATGTTTTACTATGTCCTCTTTCATACATGGCCACCAAAATTGTTGCCTCAAATCATGATGCATCTTTGTACTTCCGGGATGTATTGAGAACATAGATGAATGAGCTTCTGTCAATATGTCTCTTCGTAACTCATACACTTTTGGAACATACCAAAGGTTTCTATACTTTAATATACCACCATTTGAGCAATGTAGCTCGGAAGAAACTGACTCCTTGCCCAACTTGTACCGTTTATACATAAGATCACCTTGTTGAGCTTCTTTAATTCTCTCCAAAATAGTCGGCGTGATTGCTAATGCCATAAGAGTAGAATTCAAATCCGACACTACTTTAACCTCAAATCTATCCATCTCTTCTTGAAGTTTCACTGACACTGCCGACAATACAGATTGCACCGACCTCGACTTTCTACTTAGAGCATCGGCTACAAAATTTGCTTTTCCAGGATGATACTTAATTTCAAAATCATAATCTTTCACGAACTCGAGCCATCGCCGTTGCCTCATATTCAAATCCTTTTGTGTAAACAAATACTTCAAACTTTTATGGTCCGAGAATATCTCACATTGCTGACCATAAAGATAATGTCTCCAAATCTTTAAGGAAAAAACTACTGCCGCTAATTCAAGATTGTGCGTAGGATAATTATGCTCGTAGTTTTTTAATTGTCTCGAAGCATATGCGATCACCTTTCCTTCTTGCATTAGAACACAACCCAATCCAATATTAGAAGCATCACAATAGATACTATATCTTCCTTCTTCTGTCGGAAGAGACAAAATTGGGGCCGTTGTCAACCTTTGCTTTAATTCGTGAAAACTTTGTTCACATTCCTTAGACCACCAAAACTTCATATTCTTCCTTGTTAATCTGGTTAACGGAATAGCTATCTTTAAAAATCCTTCTATAAATCTTTGGTAGTACCCAGCTAAGCCGACGAAACTCCGTACTTCTCCAACATTCTTCGGTTGTGCCCAATCCATAACAGTTGGTATCTTTTCTGGATCAATAGAAATACCTTCTTTGGATATAACATGTCCAAGGAAATTAACTTTATCAAGCCAAAACTCACATTTAGAAAACTTGGCATATAACTTATGAAGTTTCAGTGTAGACAATACAGCCTTCAAGTGTTCTATGTGCTCCTCATCCGATAGAGAATAAATTAATATGTCGTCAATAAAGACGATCACAAATTTATCCAAGAATTCCCTGAATACACGATTCATTAAATCCATAAAGGCCGCCGGTGCGTTAGTCAAGCAAAAAGACATAACTAGAAATTCATAATGTCCATATTTGGTTCGAAATGCCGTTTTAGGAATATAAGCCTGTCTTGACCTTCAATTGATAATATCCAGACCTTAAATCAATCTTCGAGAACACACATGCACCTTGTAATTGGTCAAATAAATCATCAATTCTTGGTAACAGGTATTTGTTCTTTATCGTCAACTTATTTAACTCTCGATAATTAATGCACATCCTTAATGATTTGTCCTTCTTCTTAACAAATAGGACTGGAGCTCCCAATGGTGAAAAACTCAGACGTACAAAACATTTGTTAATTAAATCTTCTAGTTGTACCTTTAGTTCCTTTAGTTCCATTGGAGCCATTCTGTACGGGTTCTTTGATACTAGTTCTGCTCCAGGATAAACATCAATAATAAATTCAATCTCGTGATCTGGTGGCAAACCTGGAAGGTTATCCAAGAATATCTCAGGAAATTCCCTAATCACCAAAATATCGTGTAATGTCTTTTTAGGTTGCTTTTGCACATCAATAATGCTTGCTAGAAAGCCTTCACATCCAGTCTCTAATAATTGTTGAGCTTTAATAAACAAAACCATAGACATACTTTGAGCCTATCATATAGCTTGAAAGGAATACTCTTCCACATCGAGCGGCTTGAAACTAACCACTCTAGTCCGACAATTGATAGTGGCAAAATGTCAAACGAGCCAGTCCATTCCTAATATAACGTCGTATCCTCTCATATCCATTACTATGAAGTCCCCATACAAACTACGACCACTTTAAGTTGATCACTTAATCCCTTAATCTTCAACACTTATCACTTGGTAACCTTATTACATAAAAGAAAATTGAGTGAGCAATCTCGGATATACCCTCTTTTTCAGTAACTTCCAACAACTATAACTTGAGATACACAAGTCCAATTACGATAATTCAAGTGTTCTAACTTTTGTGAAGATGTCTACTTTAAGTCATCTGAAGAGAGTAAAATCAAATTACCACTCAAAAACCTTGTAATAATTCAAATTCTAAAACTGTGCAGATTTGTCCGAAATTGGAAATTCTTGATATAACTTTAAAATTCATGCACTAGCAACAATTCTGAACCAACCCAAGCACTTAGATATCAATATAGGGTAAGAATTGATACCTTAAAGGAAAGAAAACTTGCACCAAAGTTTCCAAATTCGTGGCTTCCCTGTTTTCCTCTTTTCTTGCTTTAATAGTGAACTAAATCTCACTTTTATGCACTAAATACCCTCACACACTTCAACTATCCTTAAATCTGCACTTTTCTCCTACAAAATTAGAGAGAACTTGAGAGAAGGAGATGAATTTCGTGGCTTTCCCCATCTGATTTGAAACCCTCTTCATAAAATCTAAGGAGGAGGTGGAGAAAGCATGAGGTGTTTTCTCCTCATTCCACCCCACTTAAGTTGCTCCCCAAATTCACCAATCATATTTATTTAACTTTAATAATAACATTTTGATTTATATTATTTTTACACAAAAAAATTAAGATGGAGGTGGAGGAAAGCATGAGGTGTTCATTCAAGTAGGAGGTGTCCATTCAAGTAGGAGGTGTCCATTCAACTAGAGGGTGTCCATTCTAATAATCACTAAATAACTTAGGTTAATCTTATGATTGAGAGTTTTATTTATTCTAACTTTCCTTCAAATCCTTCGTACATGTAACAATTTTTTTCCCTTCAATGATCACAACTTCTAATTTACCGTCCCATCAAAACTAAATCACAAGATCATTGTACAATACACAAAAAGCAAGGGTGTTATAGTTTCCTTTATGTTTTTGCATTCGATTTTTGTTTTCCCGAACTAGGGTTTTTCTTTTACGTCGATTGCATGGATTTGCATGGGATTTCTAGAGTTAGCTAATTATCATTTGGGAGGATATTTAGGATATTTCCTTGGAGCCTAATGAGCTGGAGGAGGAGCGTAGGAAGAGCGTCCCATGAAGGCTCCTCATCGGTCCATCTTTCAAGCCATGGATTGGTGTTCTTGGAGATGATCTAGGCCGTCCGATGATAAGCATGTTTTAGTTTAATTTTCTATCTAACTGTCCCCATGCAAGTGCAATTTCAGATTTGAATTTATAAGATTTTTCTTTTCAAATTTTGAATCTACTCGGTCTCCAGAACCCATATTCTTGCCACCAAGAGACAACCGAAGTTGGTCTTCCTTCCGAGCTAGGATGACCTATCCTTACCACATTTCTCCAGCCATCTTCATGGTCTAAGGGTGAGATGTGGATCATCAGCTCAAGCATCCATTTTTACGAGAAGTGAAGTCCAATTTCCGCTGATCTTCGTTTCCGATCAAACCTTATCCCGCATTCATCCCATCGGCATATATTTGAAAAACCTACCTGAGAATCTTTTCAATTTTGGAGGATCTCTCATACATTTATACATCAAAGGAACCACCAAATTTCAGCCCCTTACTCATTCCCGTTTCCAATTTACACCCGTCCAAAGTTTACCCTATTTTCTCGGTTATTCTGAGAAAACCCTAATTTCCTATCACCACCTTTTGTTACCCATTCCCGCACATCTTTAATTTCATCCGTGAGGATCCCTTAAAATTTGGTGGATCATTTCATCCATTATCCATATCCAATCCCTCTAAATTTCAGATCAAGAATCACTACTTTTTCCTAGATATTGCCTCCATAACCTCACTCCGTATCTGTCTGGTCCCCTCTTTGCGCATTATTATTCCTGATTCCATATATCCCGATTTACCCGTGAGAATCCTCTCAAACTTTAAATACTTTCTCTTTATCCATTTTTGTGCCTCTCCTCAAAAGTTTAGCTTGAAAATCACTCGCAATCTTGAGATCTCTGCCTTCCATTATCAACTCCCTTTCGTGATTTTTTGGGATCTTTCACTCCTCACCCGAGTTGGTAATTTTTCCGCTTATTCCATTCGAATTTCGTGTCAGCATGGTTCTAGCAAGCTCTTGTAAGGACCTATTATTCCTCTCAACAACTCCATTTTGTTGAGGGATGATGTGCAACTGGAGCACACCACGGACCTAGCGCCGATGAGCACAAAAGATTTTACTAACTTAGTTGCTGATTTTGCAGGAAACATAGTCTCAGAAATACCTTCCGAACATGATCTGGAATGACCCAAAGTCTCGATCACATGGTGTCCGACAACTCCCAGCCTCGACACGCCCAACGACCAAAATCCCGATCACCCACCGACGACCAGTGGACAAACAACCATCGACGTGGCCGAAGGATTTCGGCCCAAAGGAAATAAGTGGCGACGTGGGAGAGCGCCCGATCCAATCCTCTTGGATCCCACGTTTCTCCCATGAAGACCGAGTCCTCGGCCCCCTAATGCCAAGCCAGGCCAAATTTTGATTTATTCAGCAAATAAACCTTGGAGAAGGAAGAGAAAGCAGCCCAAAGAAGAAGAACGAACAAAGGCCCACAAAGGACCGCCACGGCCGAACCATGGTCAAGCTACGGTCAAGCCACGGTCAACCCTCGGTAAACTAGGAGACCTTGACCAATTCCCATCGGCCAATTTACTTAAATCCTTAAGTAATCTGATTATTTGGTCAAGGAAAGGACAAGGTTCAAATTAGCACGCAATGATTTATCGGTGTCCGAGGCATGGACACCGCAGTGCACGCTTCAAGACATCAACGGCCAACCGAGGCTTTACATCAGAATTACCCGTGTCCATACCTTCTTTCGGACCACCTAGGAGCGCCCGAAGACACAATTTCAAAATGGCACGGACATATCCCTTGATGTCCGGAGAGAGGTTGAACCGACTGCATTTTTGAAAGCGCCTGCGCGCGTCAATAAGCAGTTTAGGGAACCACCGGCAGAACACCATGGATCTTCATTCAAAAAAGACCACGTTCAAGCTGCCCGAATCATTAGAGGAGCGTCGGGCGACAGCATTTAAAAATGGCCCGCGCGAATCCCTCAATGTCCGAGATAGGGTCAACTCCGGGTCACCATTTTGAATCAGCCGCGTGCACCTCTGAGCCATTGGCGGAAACTGAAAGATCCGTGTCCGAATTCAGCCATGAATCTCCTCACTTGGTCAGACTAGGTTCATCCAAGAGTTTAAATTCAAAATGGCCCACACGGATCCCTCAATGTCCGTGATAAGGTTAACTCCGGGACACCATTTTGAACATATCGAGCGCGCTCCCAGACCATCGGCAACAACCGATGACCTTCTTTCAAAAATGCTCCGCGCGCGCCTGCATCTGGACAACCTAAGGCCAATCAGAGGCTCCATTTCAAATTGGCTCGAGGAAATCCCACAATGCACGGAGGGAGGTCAACCCTGGTCGACATTTTAAACGAGTCGCGAGCGCCCACAGACCATTGCCAGTTAACCGACGATTCAAATTCAAATGAGACCGCACGCGCCCACACTCATGTCAACCAAAGGTCAACCAAAGACTTTATTCCAAAATGGCCCGACTAAATCCCACAATATTCGGATCATGGTCAACTCGGTAGCAATTTTGAATAAGCCCGCGCACACTCACGAGCCATTGACAGCCAATCAAGGAACCAGACCACGTGCCACTTCATTCTGACCCCCGATAGTATTTTAGAAGCTCCTTATCCAAATTGGCTCGAGCCAATCCTTCATTGTTCGGAGCTTATCCCACCCGGTACAACCTCTCGGTCAACAACGGGTCTCCCTCTATCAACCACAGTATTCATTCAAATTCAACCGCGCATATCTTTAATGGATCAAGCCTTCAATCAAAGAGGAGCTTCCTTGGTCTTCCTAGAGTCAAAGAAGATCATCCCGAAGCTAATCCTAGGCGTTCATGTAATCTAAGGGCCTAAAATGTCTTTCCTCTCTTTTTACGTTTTTAGCATTTAAGTCTATCGGCCTCACACTTTAGAGGCAGAGAGAATTTTAATAAAATTGTGCATTGCACCTTCTTCCCTTTGGTTGAAGCTCTTTCCGACTCTCCTTCTCTGGTGAGTCATATCCGGCCGAGTGTGTCATCCCTCATGAGTGTGATCGGTGAGTCATATCCGAACACTACCGAGGTCTACCAAGGCGACCACTTTGATTGGTCAAGTGTTTGGCTTGTACAACCTCATCCTTCATTTCTATCCTTTCCAAATCCCGAAACCATTTCCCGAGCTATCACCTTCCTCCATTGTCCGATACTAAGCCCAACTGATTCATCTGAGCCATCTTTTTATCTCTTTGAGCCATTCCCTCAATTTCAACTTCATTCCTATTAATTCTTAACCCATTTCACTTCCGCGTCCCAAATTCTCATTTTGCCTGAATTCATTTTCACGATTTCCGCACAACCTTCTCTCCCGAGGTCGGTGTGCGTGCATTCTTCCGACCACGGTGCACCCCTTCCGGACGGCACATCAAGGAGTCCTAGGAGAAGAGAAGTTGTGATTGATACCATTCTTATGACATAAGACTTCAAATCTCTCATTTTTAAACTCTCCTCCATGACCACTACGAACAGCTACTATGGAGAGATCCTTTTCATTTTAAACTCTCTTCCTAAAGGATGGAAAGTATCAAATGTCTCATCCTTAGATCGAATAAAGAATACCCAAGTGAATCTTTAGAAATCATCAACAATCACAAAGGCATAGTGTTTACCACATAGGCTTGCTACTTTAGAAGGACCGAAGAGATCCATGTGAAGGAGTTGAAGAGGTTTAGAAGAAGACACAACATGTTTTGAAGCAAATGAACTCTTGCTTCCTCATTTGACATGCATCACAAGTTTTATCCTTCTCAACGGATATTTTTGGAAGGCCCCTAACTAGATTTTTCTTTGCAATCCTAGCTAAGGTATCCATACTAACATGGCCTAATATCCTATACTATGACCAACTATCAATAGAGGAATTCACACTAAAGCATTTTTCATCAAAACATGCAACATCATCCATATAAATTGTATAAACATTTTCAGTTCTATAGCCTATGAATAAAATTTTACCACTAGAGCTATCCTCTATCATGCATGTTTTAGATTAAAAAATTACACTATATTGTTTATCACATAGTTGACTAATACTTAGAAGATTATGTTTTAAACGACAACTAATAATGCATTTTCAATGATAGAGGAGGAATGATTACCTATGTTTCCAATCCCAATTATCTTCACTTTTTTTATTCCCTCAAAATGTGATATTTCCTTTCTTTTGTTTGATGGAGGAGAACTT
The DNA here is from genome assembly GCA_003255005.1 of Begonia fuchsioides. Classification (NCBI taxonomy): domain Eukaryota; kingdom Viridiplantae; phylum Streptophyta; class Magnoliopsida; order Cucurbitales; family Begoniaceae; genus Begonia; species Begonia fuchsioides. The sequence continues at coordinate 67,091 of QAOC01043905.1, forward strand.
TGAGGGGTTTCCATCATATGACTCGAGCATCCACTGTCGAGGTACCATAGATTCTTCACAAGGGAGACCTCCACCTACACAAAGAGAGTTAAGTATTCCTTTTACATACCCAAACCATTTTGGGTCTTAGAGTGTTAGCTTTTGTTCCTTTGGGAACCCATTTTTTAGTAACTCTTTGATTTTTATCTTTTATCTTTAAAGGACATACAAATGAGATGTGTTCTATGCTATTACATAAATGACATGTGCTCGGTTTTACAAAGAAACTCTCATAGTTCTTTTTCCTTTTGAAAGGTTCCTGGCTTTGTCAAAAGTCATTCTTTGTTTACCTAGAATCATGTTCAAATTTTTGCTACCATTTGTAAACTTCAGTACAATAACATTCAATTCATCATTTTTTTTCTTTTTAATCTAAGTATCTCATCTTGCAAAGAATTAGTTATACTATCATGTTCCTTAGTTAGGACAACGTGTTCCTTTTTCAATTATTTATATTTATATTTCTAAGCATTAAAATCATTAAACAAATCATTGAATGCATCTAACAACTCATTATCTTCATCAAAATCATCTAAATACCTTATCCTCTTGGCCAAGAAGCACATGTTTGCTACTTCTTCGTCTTCAGATGAAGAAGAAGATCATCCTAAGTTACTTTTATTGCTTTCTTCTTGTATGCCTTGGGGAATTTCTTTGCTTGTGGACAATAAGATTTGAAGTGTCCCGACTTCCCACGATCGTAGCAAGTGAGTTTCTTTTCCTTTTCTTTGAGTTGTCTTTCTCTTCTAGGTAACTTTTTTCCTTGCATCCTTTTTCTTTGCAGGAACCTCTTGAACTTCCTTGTGATGAAGGCGACATCTTCATCATCCTCTTCATCACTATCAGATTTAGCTTGTTTGTTGGACGATGCTTTAAGGGCACTATCTCTTTTCTTTGTTGTTTCCTTCGCTTTAATAACTTCCTTTTCTTAGATTCAGCTCTTGGAAGAACCTGAAGAATCTTCCTAACACATTCTCAATGTGAATACACTTTGCCACGCACTTTCAAACCATTAGTAACATTAGTGAAACGTGTAAACATGGAACTAATAGTTTCATCACTATGCATAGAAAATAATTCATATTCATGTACAAGCATACTTAGTTTGTTTTCTTTTACTTTGTTTGTTCCTTCATGTGTTACTTTGAGTAGTCACCAAATATCTCGTGCATTATCACAACCTTGTACTCTATTAAATGCATCACCATTTAGAGCATAGTACAAGGTGTTCATACTTTGGCAGTTAGGCTTAATTTCCTTAAGTCATTCTCATCATATTCACTACTTAGTTTAGGTATACTTGTGCCACTCAATTTAGATTGGCAAGTATGGACCATTTTCAATTATGTTCCAAACACTGTAGTCCATTGCTTGAACAAAAATCATCATCCTAGTTTTCCAATGCACATAGTTATTACCATAAAAAAGAGAGGGTCTAGTGATTGATTGACCATCAGTATGTGACATGTTTATGTTAAAAGCCATTGTTGAGTAATTCAATACAACATGATAAATTACGAAAAAATTATTATCTAACCTGCTCTGATACCAATTGGAGGATCGATTTTAACCTAAGTGGGAGGGTGAATTAGGTTAATTACAATTTTTTGTAAGTTAAATGATTTAACTAAATTAACTATGTGAATTGATTATCGAATCAAAAAGCAAGCACAATCAACCAAACTAAGAGTTGAGAGAGACAAATTTTGGACACCGATATGTTATCGCGGTTTGGCTAACAACTGCCTACATCCACGCTTCAAGGTACCTCCTTGAAGATCCTTAACTTGATTGAGCTTACGGATGTCAATCTAACCTTTACAGCTTGACTCTTCTTTCTTAGAAGCGTCACCCATTTTTTTACAAGTTCACTCAAGTACAACGTTTACAAGAATTTGCGATTTCTAAACCGACTCTCTCAATCACAAAATGAATAATCAAAAGTAGATACAAGAGACAAGAGAGTAAAATAGCTCAAGAATAATTTTCTCAGCGTGTTTTCCTCTCAAGAAAATCGGATACTTCAATTGGCTTCTCATAAACTATTTATAATTTTTGCTTTTGCTCAGGCTCAGGCGGTCAACACATGTATGGGAGCTTTCGACATAAATATAGCCATTTAGACTCATCAGGAAATAGCCGTTGGAAGTTTGTCTCTGAAGTTGTCCTTGAGCGGTTGACATAGTTGTGGAGCGATCGTCATAAGTGTAACATCCCATTTTTTTTTTCTAAAAAAACACTGAAAAGCCGTGGTAAAATTTATTTTTTTTCTTTTCCTTGAAATCTTTAATTTGTATAAATCATTTTATTGAAAACACAGCAGAAGTCAGTAAAAAACAAACTCATTGTTACCATAATACAAAACGCAATTCCAAAACGTGCTTATTCATACATAGGGTTAGTTTACATATGTAATTAACATTTCACAAAACACATCTTAAAATATAGTACTTCAAAATACATCAAAACTTCTTTCTTTCATTCATGCCCACAGGGCGTCACTTAACAGTGCATGCATGGCCCGAGCAAGCCTCCTCCACAGCATCACATCATGTGGTGAAAACTAAGTTCTTCACCTTTGTTTTCATCACCTACATCACAAAGCTTATTCTAATGAACTTAAGGCTCAGTAAGAAATCGTATAAAGTGACATACATAACATGACCGTGGTTTTGTAAAACATGCATAGTCATTTCATTCATTATTGCGTTATTCTTGCTTATCGATCCAGTTTTCCACCTCGTTGTTCTTCCTAGTCCTCGTGACCAAGCTTTTCACCTCGTGGTTCTACCAGTCATTTACATGTTCGGCTTTCCACCTCGTGGTTTTACTTGGTCCTCGTGACCGAGCTTTCCACCTCGTGGTTCTACCTCATTCATTCGTTACGTACATTCATAGAACTTTGAGGATTTTTAGAACGAGAGTTAGCACCAATGGGTTCCTCCCATCCCACCTTCGCCATTAAGTTGAGTTACATTTGAAAACATGCATGGAAAACATTTTCGTTCTTTTCGTAAGACATGATGCATGGAAATAGCATACGTGCACAACATGACACTCATAACATAAACATAAAGCATGCATAAAACATCTCCCAATCAACATAAAGAAACGTCTCTAATTGAAGATAATTGTTATCTCTTAAGTATACTAAACATAAACTTACTTCATTACTTTACGTAAACCTAGCAACCATCAAACAATATCAAACAAACACCAATAGAATTTCCCAATCCTACTCCCTGTGATGTAGTCCCCGAAGGGCCAAAGACATGCAAAATTCACTTACTTGGATTCCAAGCTGCAAAATACTCCTTATTTTCTTCACTTTCTTTACTTGATTACAAACAACCTTAACATCACAAATATGCTTTCAATAGAATTTCCCGAATTTACCATGTTTTTCTCCCAGATTACAACAGCCATAACTTAAGTTATCAAACTTTAATTCTTATGAATAAGTAACCAAAATCACCCTTAAGGTGTCTACTGTAATTCATCAGAAGACTTTAAATTCAATTTCGTAATAAAAAATCTTATAAAATCTATATCTTTAAAATCAGTCATTTTAATCCTGCTTTTGTATGGACATGATAACACCTTGTTGTTCAGGCCATTTCCATTAATTAAAACCATACTCGAACTCTTATAACAATATAGGGTATAAAAAAACACTTAAATCAACCAACATCATACCTTAGTCCTAACTTTGTGCTCCTCCTTCTTGTTATTTAAACTCACAAAACACACTCGATTTGCACCTCCCACACTAAACTTTCAACTTCAGCTTCAACCTTATGTTTCCCTTCATACGAAACTTGAGAGAATTTAGGGATAATAAGGAGAAGAGGTAAACATGAGGTGAAGAGGCAAGCATGAGGTAGAGAGGCAAGCATGAGGTGAAGAGGCAAGCATGAGGTTGAGAGGCAAGCATGAGGTGGAGAAGCAAGAATGAGGTGGAGAGGCAAGCATGAGGTGAAGAGGCAAGCATGAGGTGGAGAGGCAAGCATGAGGTGAAGAGGATAGCATGAGGTGGAGAGGCAAGCATGAGGTGGCTTCACCAATTTTTCTCATCCAACACAACTCAATTGTCACATACTCTAACCTTCTTATTTCTTTAAGCATTCCTTTCAAAGGCGTATTTTAACACACTACCAACAATACTTCGTGATGCACTTATCAAGATTTAACAACGTAATTTACATTTATGATAACTAAGGTACATAAATGGCTCAGCTGTTACAATAAGTTTATTTGATTAGTCTTTGAAGGTGTTGTGGTCAACATAAGGTCCGTCTCTGGAACTTTGCATCGGTCGACATAAGTCTTGAGTGGTTGACCTATTATTTGTCTCTTGAAAATCTTTGGTCGACATAAGCGCGGAGCGGTCGACACACGATCCGTCTCTAGAATTTTAGCGGTCGACATAAGTGCTGAGCGGTCGACACACAATTCGCCTCTTGAATTTTAGCGGTTGACATAATTCTATGTTGTCGACATAGGCACACGCTTTGGATTGTCAGCGACAACATATTTTGTGAAAAACTGACTGAATTCTGCAACACTCGACAAACTTGTTAGACATTAGTTGTACCCTTCGACAAGGATATTTCACATGAATGATTAAGTCTATGAGATACATTACAACATTATTCAATTTAGCTTTCATACATGGTTAGTTAAAAATACACATAAACAATAATTATCATAAAAAATAGTTGGTTACTTTAAACACCTTTAAAGCCAACATTACCATCTCAACCTCTTCCAATCACCTGTTGACATGCGGCCTGCAAGCATTTAATGGAATGAAACCATTTGGGAGCATTCACATTTCTAATCATCTGAAGACTACTTTTCAAGCACACTTTTTGTTAACCTATTTTAGCTAGCCTTAAGGAAAAACGTGATTGGGCTTTGAACTTTGAGCTTATTGCTTGGGGCTTTGGGCATAAGGCTTTTTTTGTAGGCTTGTGGGATTAGGGTTTAGGTCATTGAGATTAAGGCTTAAGGCTTGCGACATGGGGATTAGGGCTTTGGGCAAAGGGCTTTGAGCCTTAATCAAGAACTTAGGACAATCAGCTTAAGACTTTGAGGTTAGTGCTTAGGGCTTACAACTTACGGCTTTGAGCTTTTGGATTTTTAACTTAGGGATCATGACTTAGAACTTTGGTGACATGATATGGATGACTCACATATCTCATGCCATAAATTTTTATCTAATGTGTTGGAGAAATTTTGTAGCTCCGTATTTATTTGAAGATTTTAACGTAGATCCAAGTTTTAACCCTTCCCCAAATTTGAGTCAAATCCCGGCCCAAGAGCTATGTAAAGGAAATGTGAAGGTAACAGACAACCATGGAAAAGAAGGGGCATTAAAAGCTTTCTTAATCATGAACTAAAGCGATGGCCCAAGTGGCCCTTGGAGAATCCAAATGTAACACTTATTCGTATGGTTTCTTTTTTTTAATAAATCTTTATATTTTGTTTAAATTTTGTTGATAGCCATGTAAGGCTATTTTTTGGTCGCAAACTTGACTCCCTTATGGTGGAGAGGGGACCACATATTAGTTATGCAAGCTACAATAAATGAGGACCACATTTGGATCTGGCATAATTTGACCTTTGACCCTTGCTCTACCATTTTCACAACCTTTCCAGCCTAAAATTAAGATGACATCTTTATATGAAATGTAGCCAACTTTTTATCCTTTTGAGGGTGTGGTAGATCATAAAATTTTCACGTCATTTTCCTTATCAATCGAAGCACTTAAAGAGAGACCAGTGCAAGCAAGCTACCCAAGAAACTAAATTCATGGCTTTTTGTGTGCGTTTAGTATGGGTTTCATTTTATGCACGAGTTTTCACTTTCACTTTTAGTGATTTAGGCTTAGGTCTTTGTGTGGCTTAGGGCTTAGGGCTTATGACTTAGGGATTTTAGGCTAAGGCTTAAGGGTTTTGGACTTTGGAATTAGGCCCTACGGGTTAGGGCTTTGAGCTTAGGTCTTTGGGATTAGGGCTTTATGCTTAAGGCTTTTAGTTTAGATGTTAGGGCTTAGGGATTAGGGCTTATGGGTTGAGGGCTTTGGGATTAGGGATTTGGGCATTGGGCTTTGGTCTACGGGCTTCTAGATTACAGGTAAAGGCTTAGGACTTCCGTATTAGGGCTTTGAGCTTAGGGCTTTGGGCTTATAGCTTTAGTCTTAGTGCTTTAGATTAGGGTTTAGATCTTAGAGCATTAGAATTTGTCCTTCTGGCTTATGGCTTTAGGCTTCTTGTGTAGGGCTTAGGCTTTGGGCTCTAGTTGCATGCTTAGGCTTTAGGCCTTAGGGCTTTGGGCATAGCGCTTTTAGCTTACGGCTTTAGGTTTAGCACTTATGGCTTCGAGATTAGGCCTTAGGGCTTTGGGCTTAGGCTTAGGCTTTCGGCTTTGGACTTAGGGGTTCGGAATAAGGGCTTAAGGCTTAAGGTTTATGGCTTAGGTATTAGGATTTTGAGCTTTGATCTTTTGGCTAAGTGCTTATGGCTTTGGGCTTTGGGCTTTAGGATTATATCTTGTGGCGTAGGGCTTTGGGTGTAACGACCCGATTCCCGTGCCACCGCTTTCTGCCTTACCTCACTTGCTTACTTACTTTACTTTACTTTACTTTACTTTACTTTACTTAGCTTACTTACGGGCGACCCGAGAACCGGTCCGTTACTGCTTTCTTACTTACTTACTTACTTACATTACTTTGGTGGAAAACTCGTTACTTTAATTTCTGAAAACTATCTTTTACTTTGTAAAATAGTTTACAAGGAAACCGTCAATGATAAAAACATACTATTGAATTCCACCTTGATCAAAAATACATAATCATTCAATAACGTAAACTTACAGCGGAAGACTATAGTTCAAAATACATTCACTCTAAAATACTTTAAAATCGATCACACAAAAATAAGGGTATACATTTACTTACATCTTCAAAATATTCAGAACATTCAAAACATTTTATAAAACGTCTGTGTGTGTCATACATCACTCCCCGTCGGTCATCGCTCAATAAACGGTATCATTTGGACAACCCTCTGTTCTAACTTCTTGATCAGTCATTGGCTCACTTTCCTCCATTATATTCCCTACATTGCAAAGCCTAAACTATGAGCCTAAAGCTCAGTAAATAGCATAACTATAAAATGCAATGCATGAGTATGCTATGCTGCTGATAAAACAATGCACATTTCATTCACATTTCTTAGGTTTCATATTTTCTTTATCTTTGGAAATATTACAGGATCTCAAGAACACCCCCTCCACCTACTTCAACTTCTACTGATCGTGAGCTCACTACTTTACTACTTGAGGTGCTCAGGCCTGTAATAACCATTTACTTTACTTTACTGTTATGATATTCAAGTTCTTAATTCATCAGAGACGAAACATAATTAGCGTCCCATACCACCAATTATATCTCGCTACCTCCAACTACGTTGTAAAACTTGCATGAAAATAGTTCGTTGACATTTTGTAAAACTATGATGCATGACCATATAAACATGAAAACATCACTTCACATTACATGAAAATAAACATTCATCACCAAACATGTCATGCAACAAACATGCAGCACTCATCAAACAATCATCCTAATCTTTGCAATGTAGTCCCATTTAAGGTCCAAACAATCTTAATGCTAACTTACCTTAGCCGCTAGGTTGAGTCGATCCACTTGAGTCCCCTTTTTAATCCAATCGATGGCTTAAACCTATAAATCATATACGGATCAGAATTTGCATAAAGTCTTAACTTTCTGTTTCAACTTTGAACATCTATAACTTCCTCTATATTGATCCATTACTAATTATTAAGGTGTCAAAATGTTCCTTAGGAAGTCCACTATAACTTCTTAGAAGACATTCAATTCAGAAAGCTAACGTTGGATTACATATGGACTGTTTTACTGACAATGGTCGACTGCTGCTTAACAATGTGTCGACCGATGTTGACAAAACAGAGAGCATGCATCTCTGGAACTCAAGAATCGGTTGACATAACCTATATGTGTCGACCTAACTTAGCATAATGTGTCGACTGCTTATTCATGCGGTCGACTGAATCATTTACAGAGAGTTATTTTGTGTCGACCGGTCGATAATGTGTCAACCGGTGCTCTCCCAGTTTTCATCTACCAACTTGCGACGTCCATAACTTTTCCTACATAACTCCGAATCAAGTTATTCCGACGGTTATAGATTAGTTCAAAGGTATACTATAACTATTATGAAGCACATAAACTCAGATTCGTTACACAAGTCGACCGAATCTCCAAAAACTCTAACCATGTACGTAAATAACTGATTTCGAAACACTTGACACGAACTCCTTCATTTTTGTCCACTAATTCAACCAACATCATCCTTTTATCATTATTGAACCTACAAGAAATTTAAAGGATATGAAAATACCTTGAGCTTCAGCCTCCACGAAATATCAAAGGTCTTCACTTCACTCCTCTTGAAGTCACTCACTTTCTCACTCTTTTTTTTTCTCACAAAACTTCTTCTCTATCTCAATCTCACCCTCCTTTGATTTAGAGCACGAACCCTGGGGAGAAAAGGGGGAGGAAGATCATGGCTGGGAGGGAGAAATGCCGGTCAAGACCCACTTAAAGCCCTTTATCAATTAAAATCAATATTCCTTTTATGTCCACCAATCAGAATTCTGCTGATTTTGCTGACTTTTCAACTTATGTCGACACAATGGTCAACTTATGTCGACACAATGAATTCCAGAAAGTTATACTATGTCGACCGCTCGTCTATTGTGTCGACTGAAAGTATTCAAGAGGGTCATTTGTGTCGACCGCTCGTCTATTGTGTCGACCGAAACTTACTTGAAAGTAGTCTTTTAGTATATTTAACCCAACTTACTTCATTACTTTTACTTAAACCTAGCAACCCTCAAACAATGGACTTCAAACAAACACCAATCATACCCAAACACTTGGGCCGGTGCACGGTGTGATACACCCCAACAGAGTATTCTTATTCTAATTATTCATAATCGTAACTCATTCACATGTTTCTAATTTTCCAACATTCATAAAGAGAAATCTTAAACACTTTCATTTTAAAATCATAATTCTTAAAATAATAATGAGGGTTGTTACATTCTACCCTCCTTAATAAAAATTTTGTCCTCAAAATTTAGACCTTAAACATTTCTGGATACTTTTCCTTCCTTTCTTGTTCTTTTTCCCAGGTGGCTTCCTCCATAGAAACTTCACCAATGGAATTTGCTTGTTCCGCAACACATTAATCTTCGTATCTAGTATCCTTATTGGCTGCTCCTCATAACTCATAGCTACATCTATTTGCTCTGCTTCGATAACTTGGGATGGATCACGAATGCATTTCCTTAACATTGACACATGAAACACATTGTGAACACCCGCCAAGTATTCTGGTAGTTGTAGCATATAGGCCATGTTTCCCACCCTCTTCAAAATATTAAATGGTCCAATGAACCTCGGTGCCAATTTACCTTTTAGCCCAAACCTCATCATGCCTTTGAATGGCAAAACTTTCAGAAACACTTCATCTCTCTCCTTAAATTCTAGTGCTCTCCGTCGCCGATCCGCATAGCTTTTCTGACGATTTTGAGCAGCTTTCATCCTTTGTTGTATGGTTTTCACTTGTTCTACCGTTTGTTGTATCATTTTGGGTCCATAGATTTTAATTTCTCCGGCATCATTCCAAAATAATGGAGACCTACATCTCCTTCCATACAACGCTTCAAATGGAGCCATACCAATAGACGATTGATAACTGTTGTCATATGAGAATTCCACTAGTGGTAACAACATGCTCCATGACTTCTGAAAATCCATAACACACGCACACAACATATCCTCAAGGATTTGAATAGTCCTCTCAGTCTGCCCATCTGTTTGAGGATGAAATGCCGTGCTAAACGCCAACTCTGTTCCCATGGTTTTGTTCAAACTCTTCCAAAATCTTGAAGTAAACTTTGGATCTCTATCAGACACAATGGAAATTGGAATTCCATGTAATCTTACAATTTCTTGCACATATAACTCAGCATACTTTTCTACAGGAAATTTTGTTTTTACCGGAATAAAATGAGCAGATTTTGTTAAACGATCAATAATTACCCAAATGCTGTCATGACCTTTAATCGTTGTTGGCAATCCGACTACAAAATCCATAGAAATATGGTCCCACTTCCATTCCGGAATCACCAATGACTTCAGCATTCCTGCGGGCCTCTGATGTTCTGCCTTTACTTGTTGGCATACAACACATGATTCAATATATTTTGCTATATCCTTTTTCATTCCCGGCCACCAAAAACATTGTTTCAAGTCCTGATACATCTTTGTATTTCCTGGGTGAACCGAAAATTTTGAAGAGTGAGCTTCTCTCAATATCTCATTCCTCAATTCTCTGTTACGTGGAACATACCATCGATTGCGGAATTTAAGTATCCCCTCCTTTGAACACTGAAATTCAAAAGAATTTGGTAACTGCCCTTCCATAAACTGCATATATCTCAAATCCTCTTTTTGAGCTTCCCCAATTCTGTCCAACAAATTTGGTCTCACAGTTAGAGCAGCTAACTGCACTGTTAGATTTGATATAACTTCAATGTCTGCTCTTTGCAGCTCATTACAAATTTCTACCGAAATTTGCATCATCTCTGACTGCACTGCTACTGACTTTCTACTCAGTGTGTCAACTACCACATTAGACTTTCCTGGATGATATTTAATTTCAAAATCGTAATCTTTAACAAATTCCAGCCATCGCCGCTGTCTTAAATTCAGCTCTTTTTGTGTGAAAAGATACTTGAGACTTTTATGGTCCATGAATGTCTCACAACGACGTCCATATAAGTAATGCCTCCAGATCTTTAGGGCGAAGACTACTGCTGCCAACTCTAGATCATGGGTAGAATAGTTCTTCTCATAATCTTTCAATTGTCGTGATGCATAAGCAAGTACCTTACTTTCTTGCATCAGCACACATCCTAAACCCATCAACGACGCATCGCAAAATATGCTAAAATCTACATCTTCTATTGGAAGTATTAGCACTAGTGCTGAAGTTAACTTGTCCTTCAATAGTTGAAAGCTCTTTTCACAATCCCCTGACCACCAGAACTTTATGTTTTTCCTTGTTAATCGTGTCAATAGCGTGGCAATCTTAGAAAATCCTTTAATAAATCTTCTATAGTACCCTGCTAAACCAAAGAAAATTTGCACTTCAGTTACATTCTTTGGCTGTGGCCATTCACGAACAACCTGCACCTTTACTGGATCAACGGATACACCCTCTTTAGAAATCACGTGACCCAGAAAATTCACCCGATCTAATCAAAATTCGCATTTAGAGAATTTGGCATATAACTGATGTTGCTTCAATATACTTAAGACCATACCTAAATGCTCCTTATGTTCCTCTTCCGACTTAGAATACACTAGAATATCATCGATGAACACGATGAAAAATTTAACGAGATATTCATGGAATACCCTATTCACAAGGTCCATAAAAGCCGCTCGAGCATTTGTCAAACCGAACGACATTACCAGGAACTCGTAATGTCCATATCGGGTTCTGAATGCAGTCTTTGGAATATCTTTCTCCTTTACTCTTAACTGATAATATCCTGACCGCAAGTCAATCTTAGAAAATACCTGAGCACCCTACAATTGATCAAACAGATCATCAATTCTAGGCAACGGATACTTATTCTTCACTGTCAATTTTTTTAATTCACGGTAGTCGATACACATCCTTAGAGTTCTGTCCTTCTTCTTTACAAACAAAACAGGGGCTCCCCAGGGAGAAAAACTATGGCGTATAAATCCTTTGTTCAACAACTCCTCTAACTGCCCCTTCAGTTCCTTCATTTCTGCTGGAGCCATTCGATACGGATTCTTTGATACCGGTGCCGCTCCGGGGTAAACGTCTACCACAAATTTGATTTCTCGATCAGGAGGTAGTCCAGGTAAATCATCCAAAAACACTTCTGAAAACTCCAGAACTACTGGAATCTCTTGCAACTTAAGATCAGGCTTCTTACGACAATCCACAATATTTGCAAGAAATCCCATACAGCCACCCTTTAATAGTCTCCAAGCCCGTACTGCCGATACAATCGGTAATTGCTTTTTATTCCCTGTTGCTTGAAAATAAAAGGCATCTGACGTAGGAGGTTGGAAACTAACTATTCTAGTTCTGCAATTTATAGTTGCAAAATGTCGAAATAGCTAGTCCATCCCTAAAATAATTTCATACGCATTCATCTTCATTATAAGAAACTCCACGCCCAACTTACGATCATTAATTTGAACCCCACAATCTATAATTACTCTATCTAATAGTAGACGGTCACCTGAAGGTAGCATCACTTCATACAACTGCTTTGCCACCTCAGGTATCCGGTTCAACTTCTTAGAAAACTCTTCAGACATAAATGAATGCGTAGCTCCTGAATCTATCAATGAATAGGCACTAATTCCATCAATTAATAATGTACCTGACACCATGGCCAGATGGTCCACTTCCTCGGCATCGATCATTGCAAAAACACGACCAGCTATCCTCTTCTGTTCTGGTTTGTTTGGAAGTGCCTTCAGACAATCACGCGCCATGTGTCCCATCTCCTTAAATCTGAAACAGTGTCCAGATCCAGCCATACACTCTCCCGCATGCTTCCGATCGCACTTGGGACATTCTAATATCGGCCCCAGACTTTTTACTTGCTTTCCTTTCCCTTGCTCGTTTGAATTTTCACTCGGCCTTTTCATCCCACGTGCTGGTTGCCATTGTTTACTCGGCTGCGGTTGGACTTCTCGAAAGAACCGTCTTTGGGATGTTCCCGGTTGTTGCTTCACCAACTTTGATTATGCTTCCTCAAGGTCTAGAGCCTTGGAAACAACCTTTGAATATTGAGCATCCTCTGATCCCCAAGTCTTTATTCCTTTATAAATTTCTGGTTTCAATCCTTGCACGAACTGCTCAACTTTATCTTCATTGGTTGCCACCAGCTGTGGACCAAACCTTGATAGGCCTTCAAATTTTCTCACATATTCAGCTACTGATCCCCACTGCTTCAGTTGCATGAACTCCATTTTCTTTTTATTCTGATCGGCTCTACTAAAATATTTGTCATAGAAAATTTTCTTGAATTGAGCCCATGTTAGTTCTTGCACATTGGTAGTTACCTCAACAGTATCCCACCAATTCCTTGCATCCATAGTTAGCAAGAAGGTTGCATAGTTGACTTTTTCTCCTTCCTCAATCTTAGCATATTGAAATATCTTCTCTAGAGAACGAATCCACTCTTCAGCCAACAAAGGGTCTATGGACTGTCCATTAAATGATGGAGGATTCATCTTCCTGAATCTCTCACAACTCAGTTCTCTAGCATTATGATTTCGTCCATTTCCTCCTTGCTCTTCTCGATTCATCATTCGCTCCAATTGTTGAAATTGGCGATTAACCAACTCTGACAGTTGGTTAATAGCAGCTTCGTTAGTTCCCTCCTCTGGATTATTTCTTCTCCCTCCCCTCATAGTCCTTCAATTACGAATCACATCGTTAGTACTCTAAAATAAGTACCTCTAGACTTTAATCCTTCTATAACATTAAAGTATGCAAATGATACAGTTATTGAGCCTTCTAAAGAACCGACTTAACTCAGTACACTAACCCATTCGTTCCCTTATTCACTCGTGTGTGTTTTGCTCTTATACCATAATTATAACGACCAGATTCTCGTGCCACCGCTTTCTGCCTTACCTCACTTGCTTACTTACTTTACTTTACTTTACTTTACTTTACTTTACTTTACTTTACTTTACTTTACTTTACTTAGCTTACTTGCGGGCGACCCGAGAACCGGTCCGTTACTGCTTTCTTACTTACTTACATTACTTTGGTGGAAAACTCGTTACTTTAATTTCTGAAAACTATCTTTTACTTTGTAAAATAGTTTACAAGCAAACCGTCAATGATAAAAACATACATTTGAATTCCACCTTGATAAAAAATACATAATCATTCAATAACGTAAACTTACAGTGGAAGACTATAGTTCAAAATACATTCACTCTAAAATACTTTAAAATCCATCACACGAAAATAAGGGTATACATTTACTTACATCTTCAAAATATTCAGAACATTCAAAACATTTTATAAAACGTCTGTGTGCCATACATCACTCCTCGTCGGTCATCGCTCAATAAACGGTATCATTTGGACACCCCTCTGTTCTAACTTCTTGATCAGTCTTTGGCTCACTTTCCTCCAATATATTCCCTACATTGCAAAGCCTAAACTATGAGCCTAAAGCTCAGTAAATAGCATAACTATAAAATGCAATGCATGAGTATGGTATGCTGTTGATAAAACAATGCACATTTCATTCACGTTTCTTAGGTTTCGTATTTTCTTTATCTTTGGAAATATTACAGGATCTGAAGAACACCCCCTCCACCTACTTCAACTTCTAATGATCGTGAGCTCACTACTTTACTACTTGAGGTGCTCATGCCTGTAATGACCATTTACTTTACTTTACTGTTATGATATTCAAGTTCTTAATTCATCAGAGACGAAACATAATTAGCGTCCTCGCTACCTCCAACTACGTTGTAAAACATGCATGAAAATAGTTCGTTGACATTTTGTAAAACTATGATGCATGACCATATAAACATGAAAACATCACTTCACATTACATGAAAATAAACATTCATCACCAAACATGTCATGCAACAAACATGCAGCACTCATCAAACAATCATCCTAATCTTTGCAATGTAGTCCCATTTAAGGTCCAAACAATCTTAATGCTAACTTACCTTAGCCGCTAGGTTGAGTCGATCCACTTGAGTCCCCTTTTTAATCCAATCGATGGCTTAAACCTATAAATCATATACGGATCAGAATTTGCATAAAGTCTTAACTTTCTGTTCCAACTTTGAACATCTATAAATTCCTCTATATTGATCCATTCTTAATGATTAAGGTGTCAAATGTTTCCTTAGGAAGTCCACTACAACTTCTTAGAAGATACCCAATTCAGAAAACTAACGTAGAATTACATATTGACTGTTTTACTGACAATGGTCGACTGCTGCTTAACAATGTGTCGACCGATGTTGACAAAACACAGAGCATGCATCTCTGGAACTCAAGAATCGGTCGACATAACCTATATGTGTCGACCTAACTTAGCATAATGTGTCGACTGCTTATTCATGCGGTCGACTGAATCATTTACAGAGAGTTATTTTCTGTCGACCGGTCGATAATGTGTCGACCGGTGCTCTCCAAGTTTTCATCTACCAACTTGCGACGTCCATAACTTTTCTTACATAACTCCGAATCAAGTTATTCCGACGGTTATAGATTATTTTAAAGGTCTACTATAACTCTTATGAAGTACATAAACTCAGATTCGCAACACAAGTCGACCGAATCTCCAAAAACTCTAACCATGTACGTAAATAACTGATTTCGAAACACTTGACACGAACTCCTTCATTTTTATCCACTAATTCAACCAACATCATCCTTTTATCATTATTGAACCTACAAGAACTTTAACGGATATAAAAATACCTTGAGCTTCATCCTCCACGAAATATCAAAGGTCTTCACTTTTCTCCTCTTGAAGTCACTCACTTTCTCACTCTTTTTTTTCTCACAAAACTTCTTCTCTATCTCAATCTCACCCTCCTTTGATTTAGAGCACGAACCCTAGGGAGAAAAGGGGGAGGAAGATCGTGGCTGGGAGGGAGAAATGCCGGCCAAGACCCACTTAAAGCCCTTTATCAATTAAAATCAATATTCCTTTTATGTCCACCAATCAGAATTCTGCTGATTTTGCTGACTTTTCAACTTATGTCGACACAATGGTCAACTTATGTCGACACAATGAATTCTAGAAAGTTATGTTATGTCGACCGCTCATCTATTGTGTCGACCGAAAGTATTTCAGAGGGTAATTTGTGTCGACCGCTCGTCTATTGTGTCGACCGAAACTTACTTGAAAGTAGTCTTTTAGTATATTTAACCCAACTTACTTCATTACTTTTACTTAAACCTAGCAACCCTCAAACAATGGACTTCAAACAAACACCAATCATACCCAAAAACTTGGGCCGGTGCACGGTGTGATACACCCCAACAGAGTATTCTTATTCTAATTATTCATAATCGTAACTCATTCACATGTTTCTAATTTTCCAACATTCATAAAGAGAAATCTTAAACACTTTCATTTTAAAATCATAATTCTTAAAATAATAATGAGGGTTGTTACATTGGGGTTAGGGCTTAGGGATTAGAGCACAAGGCATAGGGCCTAAGGTTTCAAGATTAGGGCTTATGGCTTTGAGCTTACATTTTACGGCTTAGGTCTTATGGCTTAAGGCTTAGGACTTTGGGCTTAATGTTTAAGGCTTAGGGATTAAGGATTTGGACTTTCGTCTTAGAGCTTAGGGCTTTGGACTTTTGTCTTAGAGCCAAGTGCTTATGGCTTACTGCTTAGGACTTTGGGCTTAAGCCTTTGAGCTTAAGCCTTTGAGCTTAAGGCTTAGCTCTTATGGCTTAGAGCTCTGGGCATTGGGCTTGCGACTTAGGGCTTATGGCATAGGGCTTAAGACCTATGTCTTCAGATCAAGGGTTTTATTTTTTAGCTAAGGACTTTAAGATTAGAGCTTAGGTCTTTAGGCTTAGGACTTTGAGGTTATGGCTTAGGGCTTAGAGCTTAGGGCTTAGGAATTTCGGCTAGGGGCTTAAGTATTAGTGCTAAAGGCTTAGGGCCTTTGGCCTTCAGCTTTCAACATAGGGATTAGGGCTTCAAGCTTTTGGCTTATAGTTGTGGGCTTAAGGCTTAGTGTTTAAAGCTTTGGGGTAAGGGGTTAGGGCTTTATGACACGAAATGGAGGGGGTTTAGATTTAGGAAGTTGGAGAATCGGTTTAGGTTAAATGGAAAAACGATAATCCGATAATTCCAGAATCGGGACTGGAATTTGGATGATGATAACTCAATGATGCGATTGAGTTTAAGGCTGAAATTTTGAGTGGAACTCTGGGAGGAAGATAGGTGATAGTCCTCCAAAAATGAAGTAAATCACGTGGATGGATCGGTCAGAATATAATGGAACAGTAACGGCATTTTTGGTGGTGGCCGGAAATCTGCCGGCGGAAAGAACTAAAATCAAACAAAAAATATTGATGGAAGGAAAAGCTTGTGACCTTCAACCTCACCCTAAGTCCTTGAAAAAGGCTGGAGTATTGAAGCACCAAGAAATCTCCGGCTCGGAGGAAGGATTCCTTTGAGATAACCTACGGTGGCCGGCTGCCGGTTTGAAGTTGGAAATGCCCGTGAGAGGGAGATGCTCAAAGCAACTTTAATTCAAATTCCAAATTGAAAATTACAAGTAAGCATTGGGGGAGGTTTTATCTGCTAAAAAGAGTGGGAAAAATGGAGGGAAAATTGAGGGCCAAAGGCATACAACATGCATGCTGGAAATGAAAATAAAGGAGGGAAAATTGGACCAATGAGAATGCAAGAATGTGATGGCTACGTGATCTTGCACCCCTTCAGCCAATTTGCCCTTATTTCTTGGCCCACAAAACCCTTCTTTCAGCAAAGAATCCCTCATGCAAAACCCCATGCAAAAGCATGCAAAATAACTAAAATGTATCTAGTCGAGAAACCCTCTCGGGTTCTCCTAAAATGTAACGTAAAATTATCCTAAAAAATGCAATAAATTCCTTCACTCCATTGAAGTGTTGATGAGTTGAGTCGTGGGACATTTTGTCACATTTGCATGTGACTTTAACTCACCATGCAACGTGAACTTCAACCGGGTTCATGTGCGGGCTTGATTCCGGGAGGCTCGGTTCTTGGTTGTAAGTCCACCTTTTCTCAATGCCAATTAATCACGTGTTTTGGCCTTGTTTGATCCTCCAAAGTTGGCTTAGAAATGTATAATTCTTCAATTAATTTTCCTGCAAAATTAACAAACATATTAGAAAAATTCTGAGCTCGGGCACGGGTGATTGCTCCGCTTGGCATGCCAATCCGTGGCATGTCATCCTCCTTGGGTTCTTGAGGATTTGACCTCAAATCTAGTGGGAATTCATCTCCATCTTGTTCATCTTCATCAAATCAAGCAAAGGGAGAAAGATCTTGAACATTAAATGTGGCTGAAATTCCATAATTCCCGAGTAACTGGAACTTGCATGTTCTTGGGTCGATTACCTTATCCAAAAAATTCTCTGGGCTTAAGGCCGCCTTAAGAGTGTGCCAACTTTGAACAACTTCTAATTTTGAGTCATAAGATTCGATGACTTTAACCACAACACCTTTCTTTCCACTACAAAAATATTCAAAAATCCGGTTTGTACTAAACAACTAAATAACTAGTTCAACACTAGTTTCATTATCCCAAATGTAAAACATAGTGTTCCCAATAAAATCAGCAAGGTATTCTTCTAAGTATTTTTGATTATATACGGATATCTCTCAAGAAACTCTACCCATTTGACATGCCTTCTATTCAGCTTGCCTTGGCTTTTAATGTGCCTAAGAGCTTGATGATCCAAGTGAATAATAAATTCTTTAGATAACAAATAATGTTGCCATACCTCGAGTGCTCGAATTACCGCATAGAACTCTTTGTCATAGATCGAATAATTTAGGGTAGCTCGCTTGAGTTTCTCACTAAAATATGCAAGTGGTCTTCCTTCTTGCATAAGGACAGCACCTATCCCGACTCCGAAAGCCTCCCATTCCACTTCAAAAACTTTCTTTAAATCGAGAAGGCCTAACACAGGTGCATTGCAAAGCTTGTGCTTGATGAGTTCAAAACTCTCTTGACAATTTGGTGTCCATTCGAAATCTCTTCCCTTCTTAGTGCAATCCATCAAAGGAGCCACAATGGAGCTAAAACCTTGAATGAATCGTCGGTAAAAAGATGCTAACTCGTGGAAGCTTCAGACATCCGAGACACACCTTGGAACGGGCCGATCCCGAATATCTTTCACCTTGATTTCATCTACTTCCATTCCGTCCTTGGATATAATAAATCCCAAGAACTGAATTCTTGGTTTCACAAAGGAGCATTTCTTCAAGTTGCCAAAAAGCTTAAAATCTCGGAGTTTATCAAATAACAATTTTAGGTGTTCTCGGTGACTATGCATGTCAAGGCTATAAATCAATATGTCATCGAAATAAACCACCACAAATTTTCCCAAAAATTCTTTGAGTACGTTGTGCATATGCCTCATAAAAGAACTAGGGGCATTAGATAGCCCAAAAGGCATTACTAGCCACTCGTAGAGGTTGTACTTTGTTTTAAACGTTGTTTTCCATTCGTCTTCTTCCTTCATGCGGATTTGGTGATAACCAATCTTTAGATCCACCTTTGAAAAACAAGAAGCTCCACTGAGTTCATCTAACATATCCTCGAGCCGAGGAATCAGAAAATGATATTTAATAGTGATTTGGTTGATGGCTCGGCTGTCAACACACATTCGAAAACTTCCAGCCTTCTTTGGGACCAATAAAGCGGGTACGGAACAAGGACTTAATGATTCCCGGATATGCCATTTATCGAGAAGTTCTTGAACTTGTTGATGTAACTCCTTAGCCTCCTCGGGATTCAACCTATAAGAAGGCCGGTTTGGAAGGATTGCTCCCGGTTGCAAATCTATTTGATGTTTGATACCCCGGAGTGGTGGTAGACCGAGTGGTAAGTCTTCCGGGAATACAACTTGATACTCCTCAAGGAGTTCTCGGATCTCTTAAGGAATTTCTCCCATTTCTTCAATTCTTTCTCAGAATAATATAAGTATCATCGGATTTCCTGCCAAAATAGTTCTCAATAACTCTTTCTTATTCATAAAAAAATTAGTTTTGGCCAAGCTCTTCGCCTTCTCAAGTTCATCCTTGGCCACTTGATCCTGTTCAAGAGGAACTAATTTAATAGATCGTCCATTATATTTGAATGAGTATTGATTTGTGAATCCATCATCCATAACCCTCCGATTGTATTGCTATGGTCTCCTGAGTAATACATGGCTTGCACTCATGGGAACCACATCACACATCACCTTATCTTTATACTTCCCAATAGAAAAATCAATGCACACTTGCTCGGTAACCTTGAGGCCTTCCTTATCATTTATCCAACGCAATTTATAAGGCTTCGGATGTAAACTAGTTTTCAACTTCAATTTATCAACTAAATCGCAAGATGCTACGTTAGTGCAACTACCACCATCAATAATAAGTGAACATACCTTTTCTTGGATCAAGCACCTACTATGTAAGATATTTTCTTGTTGGAGTTCCTCTTGTTGAATTTGAGTAGTAAGCACTCTTCGGATAACCATTAACAAGGGAGTTTCTTCATTTCCGGTTTCCAAGTTTGGTTGATGGCTGAAACCATTTCTCAAGGCCATCCTTCAAACTTCAAATCACACAAAAACTGAGGTAAAGAGGAAGGTGGGGAGGGATTTATGGCTCTGATACCAAATGACATGGAATTGAGGGGGTTTAGATTTAGGAAGTGGGAGAATCGGGTTAGGTTAAATGGAAAAACGATTATCCGATAATTCCAGAATCGGGACTGCAATTTGGACGACAATAACTCGACAATGCGATTGATTTTGGCGCTGAAATTTTGAGTGGAACTCTGAGAGGAAGATAGGTGATAGTCCTCCGAAAATGAAGGAAATCACATGGATGGATTTGTCGGAATGTAATGGAACAGTAATGGCATTTTTGGTGGTGGCCGCAAATCCGCCGGCGGAAAGAACTAAAACCAAACGAAAACTATTGATGGAAGGAAGAGCTTGTGACCTTCAACCTCACCCTAAGTCCTTGAAGAAGGCTGGAGTATTGAAGCACCAAGAAATCTCCAGCTTGGAGGAAGGATTCCTTTGAGATAACCTAGGTGGTCGGAGGTGCGCCGGCTGCAAGTTTGAAGTTGGTAATGCCCGTGAGAGGGAGATGCTCAAAGCAACTTTAATTCAAATTCCAAATTGAAAATTACAAGCAAGCATTGGGGGAGGTTTTATCTGCTGAGAAGAGTCGGAAAAAGGGAGGGAAAATTGAGGCCAAAGGCATGCAACATGCATGCTGGAAATGAAAATAAAGGAGGGAAAATTGGACCAATGAGAATGCAAGAATGTGATGGCCACGTGATCTTGCACTCCTTCAGCCAATTTTCCCTTCTTTCTTGGCCCAAAAAACCCTTCTTTCAGCAAAGAATCCCTCATGCAAAACCCCATGGAAAAGCATGCAAAATAACTAAAATGTATCTAGTCGAGAAACCCTCTCGGGTTCTCCTAAAATGTAACATAAAAATTAACGTAAAATTATACTAAAAAATGCAATAAAATTCCTTCACTCCATTGAAGTGTTGATGAGTTGAGTCGTGGGACATTTGGTCACGTTTTCTAATAGGTTTGTTAACTCACCATGCAACGTGAACTTCAACCGGGTTCATGTGCGGGCTTGAATCCGGGTGGCTCAGTTCTTGGTTGTAAGTCCACCTTTTCTCCATGCAAATTATTCACGTGTTTTGGCCTTGTTTGATCCTCCAAAGTTGGCTTAGAAATGTATAATTCTTCAATTAATTTTCCTACAAAATTAACAAACATATTAGAAAAATTCTGAGCTCGGGCTCGGGTGATTGCTCTGTTTGGCATGCCAATCTGTGGCATGTCACTTTAGCCTTAGTGCTTTAACATTAGAACTTAAGTTTAGGGCTTTGGATCATAGCTTGGGTCTAGGCTTTGGGCTTAGGGCTTAGGGCTTTGAGCTAAGAGTTTAAGGCTTATGGCTTTTGGCCTACAAATTTAGGATTTGGGATTAGGGCATAAGAGGTAGGGATTTTGGCTTTTGTCTTAGGGCTTTATGCTTAGTTGTTAGGGCTCACGGCTTAAGGTTTAGGGCATTGGGCTTAGGGTATATGGGTTTGGGGCAAAAGCTTCAGCCTTAGGGGTAAGGGCTTTGGGTTTTGGAATTTTTGCTTTGGGCTTTGGGCTTAGGGCTCAAGGCTTCGGGGTTTGAACTTTGGGTTTGAAACTTAGTTATATTGGCTTTGGGCTTAGGGATTATGGCTTTGGTTGTAGGGCTTTGGACTTAGGGCTTAGGCCTTAGAGCTTAGGCTTTACTCTTTAGTGTTGAAGGCTTAGAACTTTAGGCTTAAGGCTATGAGCTGAGAGCTTTTGGCTTAGTGCTTTTGAATTTTCACATGGGAATTAGAGCTTAGGTTTTTTAGCTCAGGGCTTTGGATTTACAAGTGACGACTTAGGGCTTAGAATTTTGGACTTTGGGATAAGAGGTTAGGGTTTAAGGTTAAGACCTTAGGACTTATTGCTTACGGTCTTGTGCCTAAGTGATGTGCCACGGATTAGCACATCTAGAAGCGGAAGGCTCTAGCACCATGGACTTGGTCTCGGGTTTCTAAGCCAAGGCCGAGTCAATATTTTGTCTAACAAATGTGCTAATTTTGTAGGTGCCAACATGAAAAGGATGATCCAACCATCCTAGGTGATGATAGCACCATTTTTGGTTTCGGCCCAGGATGACCTCCGGGGGTTGTGCGGCTGTTTCGAACACCTTCCAGACCTGATTTAGCCAAGCATGCTTCTACAAAAATGTGACCAACATCCTAAGGTTTCCATCATGGGGCAGATCATCAATTTTGGACAAATATTACCCTTTCAACCATCGCCATTACAAAGGCCTCCAGAACAGGTAGCGGCCCGAGAGCATCCAACCCATGGAGTCCGATCCATGGCCATGTTTGGCCCCAAAAGAGAAGGAAGACCAATTGCATCTTTGTCCAGCCCAAGAAGCAGTAGCTGCTCCACCTTGGTCCAAGAAGGAAGCAAGTGACCTTATCCAACTGTCCATAGACAACCCGTCAAGTGATGGACCAAACCGGAGTTAAAGCCTCCTTCATTTTGAGCACGGTTTGGAGACCAATTAGTCAAGCCCAAGGAAGCCCCCAACGAAGGTTTGCTAGCATCCCACGTGAATACTTTTGTTTATTTAAAATACTTTTAATGATGTAATAGTTGTAGTACTTGAAGTTGGTTTGAGAAATGGTTTGGATTGAACCATTCTTGCTTGGAGTGGTTCGGTTTGAACTATTTCCACCTCTTTTGATGGAGCTTCGGAAGATTCTTCTCTTCCAAAACTCCTTTGTGTTCTTTTTAGCTTGGTTTGGACGTGGAGTTAGGATGGGTTGGCTTGCAAGTGGGTGGTGGGTCCTCCTTCTCACCTAACACCTACCTAGCTTATCATTTCCCCCTAATTTAGGTTTATTTTTGTTTTACTTAATTTGTGTATTTTTGGATGGGTATGAATCCCCCTCCCACGTCTTTTGGGAAGATAGAAAATGTTGATGAAAACTTGAAGCTTTGAAGCTCATTTTCTCTCTCGGCAACCCCCTTTCAAAGGTGAGTAATATCCTTTGTTTGGTGTGTCTTTGGTGTTGGTGATTTTTGCTAGAGTCACTAAGCCTTAGTTGAGCCTCCCTCCACCTCCGTTGGACCAAGGTGAGTCTGAACATCCCATAGCCATCATCCATCCATCGGCCTTTTGGCCATTTTGTGCTGTGTTCGAAAACTGCCCACCCGAGAGGTCCTCAATTTATCCACCCCGTGACAATTTGTGATTTCCATGTGATAATTTTATGAAATTTGGTTTGTGAGTTCCACATTAACATCTGGAAATATTTGTTTTTTGCATATCACTCCCAGATTTCATCAATTAGAAGTTGTGCACGTTCCTTTATCCACCTTTCTAGTGAATCACTCAATTCAGACCCATTATGTCGACCTAATTCCAAATTTCCATAACTTGTAATCCAGACGTGATTTTTCCTCCAAAAACCTACCATTCTCTCCCCCATTCATTGAAGTTATTTTCTGCCAATTTTAGGCTTCCCAGATTACCCACATCGACAGTTGTGCAGAGGTCTTTCCATACCTTCTGCACTGCCTAAGATAGTTTTGTCTGTTTGTGCACCAGAAAGTCACCCCGTGCCATTTTAAGTTATCCACGTGCTCTCACTCTGAAATTTTAACCAAAGTTAGCCCATTCCCTTAAGTTTCTGTCCGAAAAATATTAGGCCAAACGCACGAGTCCATTTGTGGGTTCGTCCAGTATTCTCCCCTGTTTCTGCTGGCCCTAATGTTCTCGGCAGATTTCAATTGCTTGTTTTCCTTTGCCTTATCTCTCCTGACACCTCCTCCTACCCCTAGTGTGTCACTAAGCCTTAGAGCTTTGGACTTAAAGCATAGAACATAGGAATTTAGGCTAAGGGCTTAGGGCTTAGGGCTTAGGGCTTAGGGCTTAAGGCTTTGATCTTAGAGCTTATGATTTATGGCTTAGGGCTTAGGAAATATGGCTTTAGGTGTTGGGCTTTTGGCTTAGGGCTTTGGGCTTAGGAGTTAGGGCTTAGGACATTAGGCTTAGGGCTTTTGTCTTAGGTAAGCACAATCTACAAAGTAAACAGTTGAGGGAGAGAGATTTTGACATCGATTTGTTATCGTGGTTCAGCAAACAACTGCCTACGTTCACGCTACAAGGTAGCTCCTTTAGAATCATTCACTTAAGTGAACTTTCGAGTGTCGATCTAACCTTTACAACTTGATTCTTCTTTTTTAGAGGCGTCACCCTTTTTTACTCTTCTTTTTCAGAGGCATCACCCCTTTACAAATTTGCTCATGAGTATTGATACAAGTATTTGTACCAAATGAATTATCTAAAGTGGATACAAGAAATGAGAGAGAATAGAAAATCAAGAATGATTTTGGCAGAGTTTCGGTGTGTTTTTCTCTCAAGAAAAACAGCTCCTTCACTTGGCTTCTCTTCAACTATTTATAATGTTGCGGCTGCTCAGGCTCGGGCGGTCGACATATGTATGGGAGCGGTCGACCTCAATATAGCCGTTTAGACTCATCGGGAAATAGCCGTTGGAGCTTTGTCTATTTATTTTTCCCTGAGCGGTCGACCTAATATTGGAGCTGTCGACAGAAGTCTTTATTGATCGACATAGGTTACATCTCTGGAACTTCGCATCGGTCAACATAGGTCTTGTTTGGTCGACATAAACTTTGTCTCTGGAACATCGCCAGTCGACATAAGTGTGTATCGGTCGACATAGGTTTCGTCTCCAGAACCTTTGGCGGTCGACACAAGTAGTAAGCGGTCGACACACAATCTGTTTCTGGAGTTGTAGTGGTCGACATAGGTTGTCAGCGGTCGACACATGATTCGTTCCTGGAGTTCTAACGGTCGACATAGGTTGTAAGCAGTCGACACACAATTCGTCACTGAATTATCAGCGGTCGACCCAAATAAGCATCGGTCGACATATCCTATGAATAACTGATGAAATTCTGCAACACTCGAGTAACTTGTTAGACAATAATTGTACCCTTCGGCAAGGGTATTTCACATGAAAGATTAAGTCTATGAGATACATTACAACATAATTCAATTTAGCTTTCATACATTAATACACATAAAATGATAATTATCATAAAAAATAGTTGGTTACTTTTAATACCTTTAAAGCAAACAATCTCCCTATTTTTTATGATGACAAACCAATTGAAAGATAAATTGACTGTTCACATAAAATTTTGAACACTCCCCTATAGGATATGCATGCTCTCCAAAAATTAACAATTGATTAAGATAATACATTCAATCATAGCAATTTCACAATCATTAATAGTTCAAACTTTCTCCCCCATTGACATTATCAAAGAGAATGTTAACGCATTCACAAAAAGAGAAAGCACCCCAAAAGAGCGATAATCGTGCATAATGAGAAATGACTCAAAATAAATCTAAGACATCTACACAGAAGCTACTCCCATGGAGTTCCTACAAGGAGTGATCCAGGCACATCCACAGCTAGAGATGGCGCCGTGACAAGATCACTAGATAGTGTGATAGATGGTGCATCAAAAGGAGTCGGAGTTGGAGATGAGTTGACAACTGGAGGTGAAGTGGACTGAGCTGGAGGTCTCAGATGCGCTGTCGCTCTCTCTTCATAGTCGTCTTCTTCTTCCTCAAAATATTCATCCCAAGCATCAATCTGTTTCTTAAGACCATCAACCTTCTTGTGGAGAGACTCAACAGAGAATGCAAGGTTTGAGATGAGACCAATGAGCATATCGAAGCGCTCCTCTATCAAAGTGGAAGAGCGATGCTGTTTGGAGTGGTCCTATGCTCAGGAGGAATGTGAATCTCGTCGGTAGTCAAAAGAGGGTCAACCAAAGAAGTATGGGTAGTAGGTCAAGGAGGCAAGGCTTTCTTGTAGTGACAAACCCCATCATCATTTTGGGCTAAGCCCATATGTGCAAGTGTGGAGTCAGAATAGATATCGAGGTTCCTAACCTCGAGAAACGTCGTGGGAGGTGGGAACTCGACTCCTTGCTTTGAGAAAATCTCCATCAGTAGAAGATTGAAGGGTAAAGACTTGGATGCCACATCCAAAACATCCATCATACACCTCATGATTATAAAGCCAACGTTGAAGTGACGCCGGTGAAAGAACATGTAGAGGACGTAGAGCTCCATGTGACTTATGTAATCTCGATGCCCGTCCTTAGGCAAAAGATTGTAGGAGGTAATATGGTGTACTAATCGTGTCATGATGTTCACTTCACTTGCTTTTGGTTTGTAAGGCACATTTTCTGGGTCTCGAGACACCATCCTCAAGAAATCCTTGTAATCTGATCACCGAATTAAGGATGGCTCCTTCCCTTGCTCATAGTATTGATCGGTGTGCATTTTAAATTGACAGTTCAACAAGGAATTCAAGAAGGAAATGGTGATCTTGATTGGTTGGCCATACACAAAACTTTTTAATGTGAAAGGATGTGGAGTTGAATGGATATTGGCATAATATAACCGAATAGCCTCTTCATTATACCATTTTCTAAGGCTAAACAGTGTGGTCAATCCTAAGTAGTCGGTAGTTTCGGAGATATCAATTCCCGTAATACCATGGGAAGGAAAAACTCTACTCAAGATAAGTGGTTTGGATTGAAAGTGTTGATAGTACCTATCTTGAGCTGTCTCATTGAAGAAGAGAAGTTTGTCGATGACCAGAGAAGGAGGAGGAGGGTTATCGGTCTTTGACTTAGTCGATCATTTCTACTTGATTGGTGGTTGAGAGGTGGAGGCCATAGGGCATGGAGAAAAGAGAAATCGAGAGAGATGAGCGCCGTACACTAAACGAAGGAGTAGGGAGACGCTGGAGGGATTTCGTGCGGGAGAAGAATGCAGGATACCCAATGCATTCGAGGAAAAGTGTTTTAAAACCTGCAAGAAAACTGGATATCGGTCGACCAATCGTGGATGGTGTCAACCGACGGGAAGCAGATTCAATGGACTAGTCGACATACCCCTGTTTATGTCGACCACTTTATGTCAGATTAGAAGGTCCGGTCGACATACACTTTGTTGTGTCGACCGTTGTCATGGAAAACAGCAGAAAGAGAACGATGCATCTAAGCACCATCAAATTGAATTATCCCCAATCAAATTCTAATTCAAAAAAAGGTCTTCTCATCTAGAGGCTTAGAAAAAATGTCTGCTAATTGATCACAAGAGTTGACAAATTCTAAGACAACATCTCCTTTTTGGACATAATCTTTGATAAAATGATATCTAATTTCTATATGCTTAGTTCTAGAATGTAAGATAAGATTTTTGGAGATGTTTATTGCACTAGTGTTGTCACATCTTATTGGAATCTTAGAAAATGAGAAGTTATAGTCTTCTAGCGTGTGCTTCATCCAAAGCATTTGTGCACAACAACTACCAGTTGCAATATACTCGCTTTTGGCAGTTGAGAGTGCTACAGAGTTTTGTTTCTTAGAGAACCATGATACTAAAGATTCACCTATGAATTGACATGTGACACTAGTACTTTTCGTATCCACAAGGCTCCCGGCATAATCCGAATCTGTATAACCACAAATCCAAGGAAGTACCTTTGGGATACCATAATCCTAAATCAAGTGTCCCACTTAAATATTTGAAAATTCTTTTAACGGCATTCAAGTGAGACTCCTTTTATGAGATGATTGGAATCTAGCACAAAGACAAACACTAAAGAGAATGTCGGGTCTACTAGAGGTTAGATATAACAAAGAGCCAATCATACCACAAAATCTCTTAATATCCAATTCTTTTCCAACTTCATCCTTATCCAATTTGGTTGTCTTACTCATTGGTGTCCTAGAAGATTTGCTAAGTGTCCATAACAAATCTCTTGAGTAATTCCTTGATATATTTCTCTTGGCAAATAAAAGTTTCATCTAAAGATCATCAAATTTAAAGTCCTAGGAAGAATTTAAGCTCCCCCATCATGCACATTTCAAATTCATCTTGCATGAGAAAAGCAAAACTTTCACACAAGTTTTTGTTGAAGGCTCCAAATATAATATCGTCCACATAAATTTGGACAAGGAGCAGATCATTACCAACATGCTTAGTGAAGAGAGTTTAGTCAATTTTTCCCATTTTGAACTCTCTAGCCAAGAGAAAGTTCTTCAACCTATCATACTAAGCTCGAGGAGCCTGCTTAAGACCACAGAGTGCTTTATGAAGTTTATAAACTTGGTCTAACTTGTCAAAGGCCTCAAAACCTATAGGTTGTTCTACATAGACTTCTTCCATAATATATCCATTTATGAAGGCACTCTTAACGTCCATTTGAAATAGAGTGAAGTCTTTTTGGCAAGCATAGGCAAGAAGCATAAAAATTGACTCCGCAAAGGACTCCTCAAAATCTATTCCTTCTTCTTGATTATAACCCTTTCCTACTAATCTTGCCTTGTTTCTAATGACAACACCATTTTCATCTAGTTTATTCTTGAATACCTATTAAGTTCCAATGATAGTGCGATCATTAGGTCTAGGAGCTAACTCTCATACTTGGTTTCTCTCAAATTGATGGAGTTCCTCTTGCATGGCCATTATCTAATTTTTTTCCTTTATGGCTTCATCGAACTTATTAGGTTCTAATTGAGAGATGAATACTACATTGGCAGATAGATTCCTAAGAGAGGCTCTAGTTTTAACACCTAATGAGGGATCACCTACCACATCTTCTAATGGATGGATTTTTTAACATCTCCACTCTCTAGAAATGTCTCTATTAGTATGGCTCCCTGGTTCTAATTCTAGAGAGTTTGGTGTATTTTCAGACGGAGTAACCTCAAATGAGTCTTTCTCATTTTCTTCTAGAGTCAAAGAATCTAGTTCTTTTACGACCTCATGACTTTTGTCCATATTACTTGATGAAGAAGGGGATTCATCAAAAGTGACATGCATTGATTCTGATGATCAATACACCAAACTCCGGTTGAGCTGATGGAAGACGGAGTTCTGGAGGCGAGATGGAAGACGGATGCAGAATGGCCGGATACGAGGATTTGCACTAAAAGGTGGGTCCTTTCACGTAAAAATGGATGCTTAAGCTGATGATCCGCACTCTCACCCTTGAACCATGAAGATGGCTGGAGAAATGTGGTAACGATAGATCGTCTTAGCTCGGAAAGACAATCAACTTCGGTTGTCTTTCGGTGGCCGGATTTGGGATTTCGGAGACCGAGTCTTTGGAGAGAAAATACCAAAGGGGGAGATTCCAATTTGAAAAGAGAAAAATCTTCTAAAATTCAAATCTGAGATTACAAGCTAGGATGGGGGATTTAATAAGCCAACAAGGGAGGAAAAATTCGTGATCTCATTCGGTTGGTTAAGATCCACCGAATATTCAATTTGTCGCACAAAAATGAAAGAATAATGTGGACCAATGAGGAGACTTGTTTTGAAAAAAGATAAACTCCACTTTGAACCGGTCACAAAACCCTTCATTTTGTACCCAAAGACCCTCTTATCAGCAAAAGAAAAACCTCCATTCAAATCCATGAAACTCATGCAAAAAGAACAATATTTTGAAATCATGTTGAGCTTCTCCTACAAAAAGAACAAACATATTAGAAATATCCCGAGCTCGGGCTCGGGTGATGGCTCCTTTAGGTTTAATGTCGAATAGGATATCCTGAAGCATGTCACAAGCCTCATGGAGTCATGACCCAAGCCCGTGCCAAGAAACTTTCTAACAAGTGTGCACTTTTTGTAGGGGATGTCTTGCAAGGATTCAGCATAATGGACCCAACATTGAAAGATAAGAAGAAGCTCAAGCGACTCCTCATTTGGAGAGCTAGCTTGGGAGGCCATGTAGGTTGGATGGAAGAAAGAGTCGAAGCCCCCATGCTAGTGGTCCAATGACAAGCTTCAAGAGTGGAAAGAGGAATAAAAAGGGCTTCGGGTGAAAAATGAGGGAATAAATGGGCCGGAAATGAGTGATATTAAGAAAGGGAGTTCTCGGGTTGTATACGGAGTTTGCAACCGAGATTTGGATGGGTTGTTTGTGGATGAGAGAAGAGCTTAACCTCCCAAAAGGAGGGTAAAATCTTTGGGGAATCGGAAGTTGTGCAGAGGGGAGTATTAGGTGCCAAAAGGGTGGTTATCAGAGAAGAAATGAGGGTTGGTCGGAAAATGTAAAGTCACCGGAAATGGAGATGAGCTAATAGGGATTACACGCTTACCCTAAGACAAAGGGAGAGTGGTTCAAGATGTGTAGCATGGCCTAGCTTACCCTAGCTCGGAAGGGAAGCAAAAACCTTGGAGAACCTCTTGGATGTTGCCGGATATTAGCCAGCGGTGAGCCGAGTCTTGGTTGCCGAAAAAACCACAGCCAAGGAGAAAATACAAAGCACTTTTGTATTCAAATTTCAACTGCCCCTAAAGCTCGGTAGAGAGGGAGTTTTAATCCCCTTCACATGAGAAAAAGGTGGGAAAGGACCACCCAACATATACCTGATTTGGGGGAGACCAAGGGAAAGTGGTCCCAGAATTTGGTTCCCCTTCCATCGGCTTCCAACCAAAACTCCCGAAAATACAAACCCATAACAAAAGCTAAAACCCACTCCAAACCCATGGAAACCCACAAAACCCTAAATAATTATTTTGCAAATTTAAAAAGGAGATAAATAAAGCTAGAAAAAGGGAAGGCCGGTCAGGTTTGCACCATGCTCCATGGGACCCGACCTAAGCCCGACCTACACCTGGCATGTACCCGAGTTTCCTTCCTCCCTTGCTTCGGCATTGCCTTTTCTTTCGAGGTGCTCCAAGCTCGAAGGTGCCCCGATCTCGACTTCCTTTTCCAAGACTTCCCAAGTGAGATGATGCTTTGGCTGCTACACGTCCTTCGGGGTCAGTTCCTCCATAGTTATTCCGGGTTCAACATTTCCTACAAAAAAGAAAAATTGATTAGAAAACTCCTTGGCTTGAGCTCGGGTGATTGCTCCTTGAGGTGTGGCTCCATGAAAGGCATCCCGTGGCATGTCATCCTCCCGAGCTATTTGAGGATTTGTCCTCAAATACAAGGGTGAGTCTCCATCTCCTCGTTCCTCCACTTCATCACCAACGTATGGAGAAAGGTCTTGCACGTTGAAGGTGGCCGAAACTCCATACTCACCGGGTAGCTCTAGCTTGTAGGCGTTGGCATTAACCTTCTCTAAAATCTTGAAAGGTCCAACTGCTCTAGGCGCTACCTTGGAGCCTCTTTGCGTCGAAAACCTCTCCTTCCTTAGGTGTAGCCATACCAAGTCTCCCTCCTTGAATTGGTTTCTTTCCTCCCGCGGTTAGCATACTTGGCATAAGATTCATTCGCCTTTTGGATTTCCTTGCTCACCTTCTCATGCATATCTTTCACTAGTTTGGCCTTCTTGTCCCCGTTCGGATTGAGAACTTCCTCCGAGGGTATAGGCACCAAGTCAAGATGGGTCAACGAATTGAAGCCTTATACTGCCTCAAAAGGAGTCATTTGAGTGGCGCTATGCACACTATTATTATAAGCAAACTCTATATAGGGGAGTTGAATGTCCCAATCCATAAGCTTCTTGCTAACTATGCTCCTCAACAAGCCTCCAAAAGTTTGGTTAACCACCTCGGTTTGCCCATCTGTTTGGGGGTGAAAAGAAGTGCTAAAAAGGAGCTTGGTTCCCACCCTCTTCCATAGGGTCTTCCAAAAAGCACTCAAAAACTTTGTGTACCGATCCAAGAATATGGACCTCGGAACACCATGCAAACGTACCACCTCCTTGAAGAACAATTTGGCCACATGACTAGCTTCATCAGTCTTGGAACAAGCTAGGAAATGAGCCATTTTGGAGAATCGATCAACCACCACCATAATCGAGTCCTTGGCCCTACAAGTCTGAGGAAGACCGATGACAAAGTCCATACTTAATTCTACCCAAGGGTTATTAGGAATGGGTAAGGGCATATATAATCATGTGGGTAACACCCTACTCTTGGCCTTTTTGTAAATGATGCACCTCTCAATAACCTTATGCACCTCTTGGCCAAAATAAGTGTTCTTTTAGGGCCTCCAAAGTCTTATTCTCCCCGAAATGACTTGCCAAGCTGCCTCCATGTTCTTCCCTTATTAGGGACTCTCAGATTCCCCCACAAGGAATGCAAAGTTTTCCCCCTTTGAACAAATAGCCATCCATGAGGTGATAGCCACAATCCACCTTCTTCAAGCTCAAATCATACCAATGGCAAAAGTCTTGGTCTCCCTTATAAGCTTCCTTGATCCAATCAAAACCAAAGAAGTTATTAGTAAGCTCGGTTAGGAGAACAAACCTCCTTGAAAGAGCATCGACAACCACATTGCTTTCTCCCTTTTTATTATTATGATATACGGGTACCTTTCAAGGAACTCCACCCATTTAGCATGTCTTCTATTCAATTTTCCTTGGCTCTTGATATCCTTGAGAGCTTGATGTTCGGTATGGATGATAAACTCCTTGGATAATAGATAGTGTTGCCAAACTTCCAAGGCTCGGATAACCGCATAAAATTCCTTGTCATACGTTGAATAATTCAAGGTAGCACCCTTAAGCTTCTCACTAAAAGGCTAGGGGTCTCTCTTCTTGCATAAGAACCACGCCAATTCCCATTCCGGAGGCATCACACTCCACTTCAAAAACCTTGAGGAAATCGGGAAGCATGACCACCGGTGCTTCACAAAGCTTGAGCTTGATTAACTCAAAGCTTTCTTGACAACTCGAGGTCCAAACAAACTCTCTCCCCTTCTAGGGCTTAGGGTTTAAAGCTTTGGGCTTTGGGCTTGGAGCCTATGGATTAGGGCTTAGAGCTATGTGCAAAGGGCTTATGGCTTATGGCTTAGGGCTTAGGGCTTAGGGCTTATGGCTTAAGGCATTGGCCTTTGGGGTTAGGCTTAGAGCTTATGGCTTAGGTTTTGAGGCTGAGGGCTTAGGGCTTTAAACTTTGTGCTTAGGGGTTTAAAATTTGTGCTTAGGGATTTTAGTAAGGTCTTTCAACTTAGTATTTTGAGATTAGAGAATTGGCAATATAGTTTTAAGCTTAGTGTTAGTGCTTAGGGCATAGGCTTTAAGACTTTGGGGTTAAAGACTTAGGTCTTAGTGCTTTGGGCTGAAGGCGTAGGACTTACTACATAGAGCTTCAGGATTATTCTTCAGGGCTTAGGGGTAGTGGCTTAGTGTAGGACCGGTTTTAACCTAAGTGAGGGGGTGAATTAGGTTAGTTACAATTTTTTGTAAGTTAAATTATTTAACTATAATAACTATGTGAATTGATTATCGATTCAAAAAACAAGCACAATCAACAAAAGTAAAGAGTTGAGAGAGAGGATTTTGAACCTGATATGTTATCGTGGTTCGCCCAACAATTACCTCTGTCTGCGCTTCAAGGTACCTCCTTGAAGATCCTTCACTTGATTGAGCTTACGGGTGCCAATCCAACCTTTATAGCTTGACTCTTCTTTCTTAGAGGCGTCACCCCTTTTTGACTCTTCTTTCTCAGAGGCATCACCCCTTTACAAGTTCACTCAAATCTATCGTTACAAGAATTTGCAGTTTCTAAATCGACTCTCTCAATCACAAAATGAATAAGTAAAAGTAGATACAAGAGATGAGAGAGTAAAATAGCTCAAGAATAATGTTGGTAGTGTTTCGGCGTGTTTTTCCCTCAAGAAAATCGCATCTCCAATTGGCTTCTCATCAACTATTTATAGTTTTTGCATGTGCTCAGGCTTGGGCGGTCGACACATGTATGGGAGAGGTCGACATTAAACACGCCTCTGACCATAGAGCAGTCGACATAAGATGGAAGCGGTCGACATATCCTGTGAAAATTTGACTGAATTCTGCAACACTCGACCAACTTGTTAGACATTAATTGTACCCTTCAACGAGCGTATTTCACATGAATGATTAAGTCTATGAGATACAATACAACATTATTCAATTTAGCTTTCATACATGGTTAAGCAATAATACACATAAACGATAATTATCATATAAAATAGTTAGTTACTTTAAACACCTTTAAAGCCAACACTTAGTTGTTAATAATTAGGGCCTTGGCCTTTAGGCTTAGGGGTTAGTGCTTAATGTTTTGGGCAATGGGCTTTGGGCTTTTGGCTTAGGGCTTAAGGCTTGGGGTTAGCGCTTAGGTATTAGTGCGAAAGGCTTTCAGCTTAGGGCTTCTCTTTTAAGGTCTTTGGGCTAGGGCTTGAGGCTTATGATGTTGGGCTGATGACTTAATGTGTGGCCCTAAGGGCTTAGGCCTTGAGCTTTAGGCTTAGGGCTTAGATTTTAGGGATTAGGGCTTAGTTTTGAGGGTTGAGGGCTTAGTGCTTTAAACTTTAGGCGTAGGTCTTTGAACTTAGGGCTTACGACCTAGCGCTTAAGGCTGAGGGCTTAGGGCTTAAGGCTTAAGGCTTAGGGATTAAGGCTTAGCACTTAGAGATTTGGGCTTTGAGCTTAGGACTTACGGCTAAGGGCTTAGGACATAGGGTTGAGGGCTTTGTCCAAAGGGTTTAAGGGTTTATGCTTTAGGCTAAGGGCTTAGGTCTAAGGGATACTAGATAAGGGCTTTGGGATTTGTACTTAAGGCTTTGGGCTTAGAAGTTTGGACTTATAACATTGTGCTTTGGACTTTAGTATTAGAGCCTAGGGCTTATAACTTACAGCTTAGAATAAAGGGCTTAGCGCTTAGAGCTTTCGGCTTAGGACTTAGGGCTTAAGGATTTGAGCTTAGGGCTTAAAGCTTAGGGCTTAGGGCTTAGGGTTTAGGGCTTCAAAATTTTTGGTTGGGCTTTTGACATAGGGCTTTAGGCTTAAGAC
This sequence comes from Begonia fuchsioides, assembly GCA_003255005.1. NCBI lineage: Eukaryota > Viridiplantae > Streptophyta > Magnoliopsida > Cucurbitales > Begoniaceae > Begonia > Begonia fuchsioides. The sequence goes on from QAOC01043905.1 coordinate 102,458, forward strand.
ATAATATGGCTTAGGACTTAGGTTATAGGGCTTTGGGCTTTTTCTTACGAATTAAGTCTAGGGTCTTTTATCTTAGGGCTTAGAAATCAGGGCTTAAAGCTTAGGGCTTAAAGCTTAAGGCTTATGGTTTAGAGTTTAGGACTTAGGGTATTTGAGGTTAGGCTAAGGGCTAAGTGTTATGGCATTGGGCTTTGTGCTTAAGGCTTAGAGCTTAGAGCTTAGGGCTTAGGGTTTAGTGCTTAGGGATTTCGAAAAAGGGCTTAGGGCTTAGGGCTTAGAAGTTAGACTTAGGGCTTCAGTCTTAAGAATAGAGTTTAGGGCTTTCTTTTTTGGTCATTGTACTTAGGGCTTTGGTCTAGTACTTAGGGTTAGAGCTTTAGGTTTAGGGGTTTGAGCTTAGGTAATAAGGCTTAGGGCATAAGACTTAGGGTTTTAGGCTTAGGGTTTAGGGCTTTGGTCTTATGGATTAGGGCTTTGGGCTTTGAGCTAAAGGCTTTAGGATTAGAGCTTATGGCTTAAGGCTTTAGACTAAGGAATTTGGGCTTAGAGGTTTGGGCTTAGGGCTTAGGGCTTAGGGCTTTAAGCTTAGGGCTTATGGCATCAGAATTTTGGCTTAGGGCTTAGAAATTATGGCTTTGGGCTTTGGACTTTGGGCTTTGGACTTTGGGTGAGGGTGAGGATTTAGGGATTAGACCTCATGGCTTAGGGCGTAGAGCTTAGGACTTTAGGCTTAGGGCTTAGGGCTTAGGGATTAGGGCTTAGGAATTTTGGCTTTTGGCTTTGGGCTTAGTGTAACATCCCGTTTTTTTTAAGGTTTGCTTTTCATTGAAAATTCTTTTATCAAACTTATACATATATTTGTACATACAAAGCGGAAGCTAACATTTCAAATCACACTTATAAGTAATTAAACATAAGTCACATTCTAAAAATATAAAAATTCACAAACATTACATGTTTGTAATTCAAAATAACTTTTTTACAAGTTCTTTTCAAAACACATGTATTTTGGTGAGCTTACTCCACCGGTCAAAATCTCGCTTAACAACGACAAGGCCCCACGGAAGACACTCTCCTCCTCTTTCATATTTAATCCTCAGGTGATATTTCTTCAACATTCAAATCTTCACCTACATTGCAAAGTCTAACTAATGAGCTTAAAGCTAAGTAAGTAGTGCATATAAGACATGATTGATGTAATAAATGATATGATTTAAAACAATGCAGGTTATTTCATTTTCGTGGTGTGGATCCGCCCCCCATATGACGACCATCCACAAAACTTGATTTTTGGGTTTACATAACGTATATCATTAGGAGATATAACAACCTACCGCACAACCTCATTGGGCTCACGGTAACATGGATCCATAGTCATTGCCGAGGACGTCTTTATTCTCCTTTACATAACGTATATCATTAGGAGATATAACAACCGACCGCACAACCCCATTGGGCTCATGGTAACATGGACCCACAGCCATTGCCGAGGGCGTCTTTATTCTCCTGTATCGTAGATGTCTTCATCAAATCAATAGAGATATTGCGGGGATGAATGTAGGCATCAAAGACCCTCCATGGGCAACCTAACACCCAATCCGCCATCCCCCTACGGTTCACTTATTATTATTCATAGTCTTCATGCATAAAAATTCATTTTCGTTGTCATTCGTAGAAAACATGATGCATGATGTCCATAACATGTCAATAAAGAAATCTCATAGAAACATATTAATCAATCAATACAAGGCACACAAACAATCCTCAAATGACTTGAGGTCGGTGTCTTGTGCATTACACCTCAATCAGTTTATCATCCTTCAAAAATCATAAAAAAAATACACAACCTTTGCAATGTAGACCTCTAATAGGCCAAACACATACTACACATACTTACTTTGATTTCTGATGTCTTTTGTTTCAACTTGGCAATGGACACTAGAAGCTTGAGAACCTATATTGCCAAACCATTCAAATAAGTTTTTATACCATAAGTAAGTATTTTCACTATAACTTCCAAAATTCATAACTTCCTCTATATTGATCCATTCGTGATGCTACGGGTGTCAAATTGTTCCTTATAGAATCTACTATAACTTCTTAGAAGACACCAAATTCAGAAAATGAGACTATGAATTGCTTTAAATCCAGAACTGGTCGACCACTTAATTCAAGGTGTCGACCACTGTTCATAAACAGAGAGTACGCATTCTGAAAATCGGGATCCGGTCGACCCCTACCGGTCAACCTAATTTACAAAACAGACGACCTATCCTACAAAACGGTCGTCTGAATTCCTCTCCTAGTTTTAATCTACAAACTTGTAACATTCATAACTTTGTCTACATAACTCTTAATTGAGTGATTCAAATGGTTATAGATGACTCAAAGAGTCTACTTTAACTCTTATGAAGAACATAAACTCAAATTCGTGATACAATTTGAGCTAATCTAAAAAATTCTAACCCTACACACAATCAACCGATTTTCTAACAATCTACATGAAATCATTCATATTTATCCACCAATTCAACCAATACAATCATATTATCCTTACTAAACCTAAAAAGAATTCAGAGGATAGAAGGATTACCTTGAACTTCAACGGTAACTCACTTTCTTACTCTTCTCTCTCACACTATCTCTTTTCTTTCTCAATCTCACTCTCCCCTTGATCAAGACGTGAGAAGTTAAAGTAAAATAGGGAGAATGGTCGTGCTAGTAGGGAAATGGTAGACCATGTCTTCTTATCTCTTAATTAAACAAAATCAACCTTTCCTTTACGTCCACCAATCGGATTCCTCTAGGTTGTTGCTGACTTTTCAATTCAAATCATGAATGGCATCGACCGCTAATCCTTTGCGGTCAACCTGTTTACAAGGAATCGACCGCTAACCCATTTGCGGTAGACCATTTGGCAAGGTGTCGACCGCTAACCCATTTGCGGTCGACCATTTGGCAAGGTGTCGACCGCCAAACTTCTTGCGGTCGACCGGATCTTACATGAAGGTAGTCCTTTAGTATATTTAACCCAACTTACTTCATTAATTTTACTTAAACCTAGCAACCATCAAACAATGGACTTCAAACAAACACTAATCAAACCCAAATACTTGGGCCGGTGCACGGTGTGATACACCACAAACAGAGTATTCTTATTCTAATTATTCATAATTGTAACCAATTCACGTGTTTTTAATTTTCTAACCTTTCCAAATAACTTTATCTCATATACCCCTTGAACATTATTCTCTTTATCACCTTCAACCTACTTATTTACTAATATCCACAATACCTTAATACCTCAATAACTACCCAACATTCATGAAATAAATCTTAAACCTTTACATTCTAAAGTCACAAGATTCTAAAATAAAAATGAGGGTTGTTACATTCTACCCTCCTTAATAAAAATTTTGTCCTCCAAATTTAGACCACAAACTTCTCTGGATACTTTTCCTTCATTTCTTGTTCTCTTTCTCAGGTGGCTTCCTCCACGTTATGATTTCGCCATAGAACTTTCACCAATGAGATTTATTTGTTCCGCAACTCCTTCATCTTCGTATCCAGTATTCTTATTGGCTGCTCTTCATAACTCATAGTTGGCTCTACTTCTATCTGCTCCGCTTCGATCACCTGTGATGGATGACGAATGCATTTCCTTAACATTCACACAAGAAACACATTGTGAACTCCTGCTAAGTTTTCTGGTAATTGCAAGATATAGGCCATGTTTCCCACTCTCTTCAAAATGTTAAATGGTCCAATGAATCTTGGTGCTAGCTTTCCCTTCTGTCCAAACCTCATCATACCCTTGAATGGTGAAACTTTCTAAAACACTTCATCTCCCTCCTTAAATTCTAGTGCTCTTCGTCGCCGATCCGCATAGCTTTTCTGACGATCTTGAGCAGCTTTCATTCTTTGTTGCATGGTTTTCACTTGCTCCACTGTTTGTTGTAGGCAATCCGACTACAAAATCCTAAGTAACAAAAATATTTCCTACATTTTTCTTCATTATTTCATTCAAAGTTACTATCCCTTCTTTTTCTTAACCTTTTAATCATCCCCTTTGATCTCAATGCATTAAATAACTCAACTCTCTATTTCTCCTTCTTTTAATTTGATCGACACATCTCTGCATATCTCATCATCAAATCTCGACTACTCTACCTATACAAACCCTTCATCTCTTTTCAATCTAACATCAATCCTTTTTCCATTCATTAATCAATCATCATTGAAACACAACTCTAATTCTATTATTTTCTAAGTCATTACATTGTATTAAACTATTGGTTTATTTTCATCCTTCTATATTTGTATCCCAATTTAACCTTTGTTCAGCCTCAAAGATTCAACTTTTGCATTCAAACCTGAAACTCCCTATACCATTTTCATTTTCTTCACTTAATTGGGATCCATATGAACTTTTTCGACATTGATGTGAGACCTACCTTGTATAATCCTTGCATAGTTGATGAAAATTCCCAATTTGTATGCTGCTTTTTCAATCTCAGATATAATCAAGACAAGTCCAATAGCTTTTGGGATGAGTCTTCCTCCTTCGTACCAAAACATTTACTCTTTTAAACGATGAAATTTTAAAGAATATCATGTTTCCTCAACCAAACTTGAGTCCTGTCTAAGCTAGCACAGCCCTCATCTTGGTCTCGTGACACTCAAATCCTTTTCCTAATCATGCATATTGATCCCTGAGTTGTTGTAACATATTTGGATCATATAATTTGCTTCTCTAGTGTTATCTAATATGGGGTAATTTACACTTCTCATCATACTTCATCTTATAAAGGTTGTACTAATTGTAGCTTAGCAGTAATGAGTGTACGCTAAGGGCAACAACTTGCTCTATGACACTTTGAAACTTTAACACTCATGCTTTCACCGTGGCATCTAAATTTTGGTTGCCCTTTTGATTCGTCTACCGGTTCCGGGATGAACCGCCATTCATATTTCTAAACTTTTCTCATGGTCTTTCCAAAATAATGGAGCTTGAGATTCCGACTAATCTTGCTATTCTTTTAGATGTGCATCTTCACATACTTGTCCAAAATGTTTGAAACATTCAACTTGTTACGTCCATAAAACTACTGGTGCATTTGTTACTCTAACAGATATCTTCCAAAAACTAATAATGTTTATATTCTTCATGAATGTCATCTTGATATATCGTCCATTTTGATCGAACAAGTTGTCAATCTCTAATGACATACACTTATCCCTTGTCATTAGCTTACTTAATTTCTCTGTCCTTGAATTTGTTCTTGGTTGTTACTTTTCATTTAGGAATAGTTTCTCACTAGACGCCCTATTATCTTCACACTTAATAAATCATCATGTGCCGATAGCACATTTTCCAAAATGCCTCCTTTAAGTCTATAGCATAACTTACCTTGAGAAGAACCTTAAACTTACTTTTTGCTTTACATCCTTTGAGCTTATTCTCACTTGATCCTTTTTGTTCTTCTCAGTGGTTGTCACTCTTTACTTGATTGAGGTATTATCGGTTCAAAGAATTTCTCATCAAAGATTTCTTATACCTCATAAACCACATCTAAATTTCCAAGATTCTTGGCCACCACATGAGCATGATTAATGTTCTTGGTACCATCTACTTTAACTCCTCTATGAATTTTCAACTTTAGACCTTGAATATACTAGTACACTTTAAGTTTTTTCTTTACTCACCTAAGTGTGGGGCATATTTTGATAAACCTCAAAACGTCTTCTAGATATATTTGTCCCTTACCTCCTTAACTAGTTCTTCTCAAAACACTTACATTCAATCTTCTAGAATTACGAGACTCCCCATACTTGATACTCTAGGCATATTTTAATTACATTCAATCTTCTAGAATTACGAGACTCCTCATTTTTTGCCACTGGGGTATAAATCGTGGTAGTTTCTTGAAGCCTAATACTCACAAGATATATTCATCCTATAATTAGTAGCTCTTACTTCTTTTTCGTGAGTATATTTACTTCCAATTCATATGTCAACATCTCCCTATTTATATGAATCATAACTCTCCATTGATTGCAACAAATCCATGTTTTTATCATTTGGTTCATGCATGGATACAGGATGACTAGAAAGTTCATTGTGAAACTTCAATTTTTCTTTTCTTCCATAGTCATGCTCACTTGAGACATGAGAATATTGATAATCGTCTAAATGAGACATTTTGTAATCTTGGGGCATCTTACCTACTACTTCAACATGGTCATCTGAAGCATCTACAAATCGACCATCTTGCTTTACTGAAATTCTTGCTCTGCCAAAGTCGTTGTCATCGAAAATAGAATTCCTAGTATATGTATGATGCCCCTCCATCATACCATCTCTTACCAGACTTGGATATGGCCCTGTTATGTCTTGTCTCTCCACAGTTGTGTCAATAATTGTAGGTTCCCAATACTCATCCTCGCTATGTTCAAGACCATAACCCATTTCAGTATGCAAGTGAGTCATTCCACTTAAGCTCCCTTGAGCATATTCATGAGGATGATTTGTTGTTCTGCCTAGTCTAGAGTAAGGATAATCTTCATGCTCATTCCTAGGGCTAAAAACACCTCGTTGATGATAATCAGCACTCCTATTTCTTTCATCAGAATCTACTGGCCTTGGCTTATATTCGTCTCTTGATGTGCCACGGATTAGCACATCTAGAATAGGAAGCAAACTATTTTCTAATGAGTTTGTTGATTTTGTAGGAAGCTTGTTTTATAAAGGTTTAATCAAGAAGCCAAAGATGAAGGGCATGGTGAGCCCTAGTTGCAAGTGGGGTTGATGCATTTCATGGGCCAACCACACTTGATGAAGGAAGAGGAGTTCAAGGGTGGCACATTAAGGTGGCCCCAAATCACCAAAACATGAAGGGGAAAGCATGTTTTCCTTTTGACAACTTTGTGTAATAATTTAGTTAGTTTTATGTAATAATTAGGAGGATAATTAGTAGCTTAAATTTGTGCACATGTAAGGGTACTTAGTGTACCCGTGGCATGGAAGGGTGATCAAAACATCCATGGTGATGAAAACAACATTTCTGGTTTCGGCCCAAGCTGACGTTCGAGGCTTGTGCAGCCGTTTCGACCACCTTCCGGACCTGTTTTGGACAAACGTGCTTCTACAAAAATGTGGCCCACATCTTAAGGTTTCCAGCATGTGTCAGAGCATAAAATTTGAACAACAACTGCCCAGCCAACAATCGCCATTACAGAGGCCTCCAGAAGATGGAGCGGCCCAAGAGCATCCAACCCATGGTGGCTGATCCATGGCCATGTTTGGCCCCAACGGAAAGGAGTGCTGAATATTTGTATATGTATTTGGCATTATAAATATTTTAAGTAGGGAAGTATGTTTTGTTGTAATCAAATTGGTTCGGTTTGAACCAATTTTGATGGGGTTTTGGTTCGGTTTGGACCAACCCAAGCCCTTTTTGATGGAACTTAGGTCCAACCCTAAGTTTCTAATTATCCTTCATTTTAGATATGCTTGGGACGTGGCTTTTAGTTGATAGTTCCATGTGGTTGGATTAGGATGCTTGGTGGGACCCAATTCTCACCTAACTCCTACTCTAGCCACTCATTGGTCCCTAATTTAGGTTTATTTTTTTTATTTCTTTTGTGTAATTTGGAGGGTGTATGAAACCCTCTTCCACGATGAATGAAAGGCAGAAAAGAGATATTGGTAAATTGAAGAAGCTTTGAAGCTCTCAAGCCCTTCCTTTTCTCACGGCATTTGGGAATCTAGGTGAGTAACATCCTTGATTCTTGTTTGTCTTGGTGTTGGTGATTAGCTAGGATCACTAAACCTTATTCCAACCTCCTTCCTCACTTGTTTAGGAACAAAAGCGAGCTTGGAAATCCCATAGCCTTCCTCCATTTGTTGTTTGCATTTGTGTTTTGTCTTTGTTGTTGGTTGCTGTTTTTGGTGCATACCCGAGTGAATTTGTGCAACAAAAGTCCAATTCGTGCCATTTCTGTTTTCCGTGAACAAAAGTCCCCAATTTTATGGCTGTGAGTTCCTCTTTCATGGCTTGAAATAACTGTTCTTTACGTTTAGGCACAGCCCTTCCCCATCAAGAGTTATGCATGCTTTTTTCACTGCCTTTTACCCGAATTCCTGAAATCGGGCAGTTCTGTCCATCAATTTTCTATCCTGCATATCTTCCAATCTACCAGTGATTTTTCCCTCAAACCACTAGCAATTTCTTCCCACTTCGTTGAAGTTAAGTTCTGCCAATTTACACCCTCCCAGACTCCCTGCATTGGAAGTTGTGCAGAAGTCTCCCCAACACCCCTACATTGTTTCTTTCAGCTTTGTCTGTTTGTGCACCTAACATTGCCTCCGTGTATTTTATTGATCCGCACGTGTTTAAACTGTAAATTTGGTCAAACTTAGCCCACTCTCAAAGGTTTAAGTCCTCCAATTTCTAGCTAAAGCCCCTGTATGCGTTTGGAGTTCTCCTTGCTCCAATCCCCTGCCTTTCTTTCTCTCGGCAAATTGTTGCCATCTCCTCTCTTCCCGACACCTCCGCATCTTGGAGCGTGTCATCTCTTCTCCTCAAAATTCATGGCAAGATGCAATCCTTTCTTTATGGAGTTAAACTCCCCTCTTCAGTCAACACAGGATCTGTGGACTGTCTATCAAACGGTGGAGGATTCATTTTCCTAAATCTCTCACAGCTCAGCCCTCCACCATTCTTGTTTTGTCCATTTCTTTGCTCTTCTTCATTCATCATTCGCTCCAATTGTTGAGACTGTCGGTTAACTAACTTTGTCAACTGTTGAACAGCTTCAGTCATATCACTTTTGTCCCCTTTACGTCCAGTGGCCATAGTACACTAATCTCGAACTAACAAACAGTCATACATACATTAAAAATTTACAAAAATTAAAAAAAAACAACTTACAGTGAAGAGAACATCTCTGTGAAGCTTGCATTGTTAAGCAGTCTACAGAAACAATTTTAAAACCCGGTGCGCTCTAATACCAACTGTAACATCCCATTTTTTTTAAGCTTTGCTTTTCATTGAAATTTTTTTTATCAAACTTATACATATATTTGTACATACAAAGCGGAAGCTAACATTTCAATTCACACTTATAAGTAATTAAACATAAGTCACATTCTAAAAATATAAAAATTCACAAACATTACATGTTTGTAATTCAAAATAACTTTTTTACAAGTTCTTTTCAAAATACGTGTATTTTGGTGAGCTTACTCCACCGGTTAAAATCTCGCTTAAGAACGACAAGGTTCCACGGAAGACACTCTCCTCCTCTTTCATATTTAATCCTCATGTGATATTTCTTCAACATTCAAATCTTCACCTACATTGCAAAGTCTAACTAATGAGCTTAAAGCTAAGTAAGTAGTGCATATAAGACATGATTGATGTAATAAATGATATGATTTAAAACAATGCAGGTTATTTCATTTTCGTAGTGTGGATCCGCCCCTTATATGACGACCATCCACAAAACATGATTTTTGGGTTTACATAACGTATATCATTAGGAGATATAATAACCTATCGCAGGGCTCACGGTAACATGGATCCATAGCCATTGCCGATGACGTCTTTATTCTCCTTTACATAACGTATATCATTAGGAGATATAACAACCTACCGCACAACCCCATTGGGATCACGGTAATATGGACCCATAGTCATTGTCGAGGGCTTCTTTATTCTCCTGTATCGTAGATGTCTTTATCGAATCAATAGAGATATTGCGGGGATGAATGTAGGCATCAAAGACCACCATGGGCAACCTAACACCAAATCCGCCATCCCCCTACGATTCACTTATTATAATTCGTAGTCTTCATGTATAAAAATTCATTTTTGTTGTCATTCGTAGAAAACATGATGCATGATGTCCATAACATGTCAATAAAGAAATCTCATAGAAACATATCAATCAATCAATACAAGGCACACAAACAATCCTCAAATGACTTGAGGTCGGTGTATTGTGCATTACACCCCAATCATTTTATCAACATTCAAAAATCATAAAAAAAATACATAACCTTTGCAATGTAGACCTCTAATAGGCCAAACGCATACTACACATACTTTGATTTCTGATGTCTTTTGTTTCAACTTGGCAATGCACACTAGAAGCTTGAGAACCTATATTGTCAAACCATTCAAATAAGTTTTTATACCATAAGTAACTATTTTCACTATAAATTCCAAAATTCATAACTTCTTCTATATTGATCCATTCATGATGCTACAGGTGTCAAATTGTTCCTTAAAGAGTCTGCTATAACTTCTTAGAAGACACCAAATTCAGAAAATGAGAATATGAATTGCTTTAAATCCATAACGGGTCGACCGCTTAATTCAAGGTGTCGACCACTGTTCATAAACAGAGAGTACGCATTCTGAAAATCGGGATCCGCTCGACCGTTACCGGTCAACCTAATTTACAAAACGGACGACCTATCCTACAAAACGGTCGTCTGAATTCCTCTCCTAGTTTTAATCTACAAACTTGTAACATTCATAACTTTGTCTACATAACTCTTAATTGAGTGATTCAAACGGTTATAGATCACTTAAAGAGTATACTTTAACTCTATTGAAGAACATAAACTCAAATTCGGGCTAGAATTTGACCTAATCTCAAAAATCCTAACCCTGCACACAATCAACCGATTTTCTAACAATCTACATGAAATCATTCATATTTATCCACCAATTCAACCAATACAATCATATTATCCTTACTAAACCTAAAACGAATTCAGAGGATAGAAGGATTACCTTGAACTTCAACGGTAACTCACTTTCTTACTCTTCTCTCTCACACTATCTCTTTTCTTTCTCAATCTCACTCTCCCCTTGATCAAGACGTGAGAAGTTAAAGTAAAATAGGGAGAATGGTCGTGCTGCTAAGGAAATGGCAGACCATGCCTTCTTATCTCTTAATTAAACAAAATCAATATTTCCTTTACGTCCACCAATCGGATTCCTCGAGGTTGTTGCTGACTTTTCAATTCAAATCATCAAAGGTGTCGACCGCTAATCCTTTGCGGTGGACCTATTTACAAGGTATCGACTGCTAACCCATTTGCGGTCGACCATTTGGCAAGGTGTCGACCGCCAATCTCTTGCAGTCGACCGTAATAGAAGTTGTCAACCGTCAAACCTCTTGCGGTCGACCGGATCTTACAAGAAGGTAGTCCTTTAGTATATTTAACCTAACTTATTTAATTAATTTACTTAAACCTGCAACCATCAAACAATGGACTTTAAACAAACACTAATCAAACCCAAATACTTGGGCCGGTGCACGGTGTGATACACCCCAAACATAGTATTCTTATTCTAATTATTCATAATCGTAAACATTTCACGTGTTTCTAATTTTCCAACCTTTCCGAATAACTTTATCTCAAATACTCCTTGAACATTATTCTCTTTATCACCTTCAACCTACTCATTTACTAATATCCACAATACCTTAATACCTCAATAACTACCCAACATTCATGAAATAACTCTTAAACATTTACATCCTAAAATCACAAGATTCTAAAATAAACACGAGGGTTGTTACACTTAGAGTTATGGGGGTTTAGTGACATGCCACGTGATGCCTTGCATAGAGCCATACCTCAAGGAGCAATCACCCGAGCCCGAGCTAAGGAGTTTTCTAATCAATTTGCACTTTTTGTAGGAAATGATGAGCGTCGAATAGCGATAAAGGAACCAACCCTTAAAGACTTGAAGCAACCCAAACATCTCCTCACATGGAAAGTCTTGGAAAAGGAGATCAAGATCGAGGCATCTTCGAGCTTGGAACACCTTGGAAGGAAGTGCAAAACCGAAGCAAGGGAGAAGGGAAACCCAGGTACAAGTTGGGTCTAAGTCGGGTATAGGTCGGGACCCATGGAGCATGGCAAAAACCGGATCAGCCTTCTGTTTTTCTAGCTTTATTTTAAATTTGCAGAAACAATTATTTAGGGTTTTGTGGGTTTTGCATGGGTTTGGTGTGGGTTTCCATGGGTTTGAAATGGGTTTTACTTTCGGTAATGTTTGGATGGCAGCCGGTGGAAGGGGGAACCAAATTTGGGTACCACTCCTCCTTTGTCTCCCCCAAATCAGATATATGTTTGGTGGTCCTTTCCACCTTTTTTTGTGTCACACCAAATCGGGTAAAGCCTTGGAAGCCATCTGATTATGGTGCCCTCTCCCTCATGTGAAGGAGATTAAAACTCCCTCACGACCGAACGTTTGTACTCAGTTTTATTTTGAATCTAAAATAGTGCTTTGCATCTCCTTCCTTGGCCGATTTCTGACCTCTAAGACTCGGCTCTTCGGTGAGTAATATCCGGCGACCTGAAAGCGTTTCTTCAAGGTTTTGGCTTCGCTTTCGAGCTAGGGTAAGCTAGATCGTGCTACACATTTTCAACCACTCTCCCGTGGTCTTAGGGTAAGCCTGCATTCGATTTTTGTTTTCCCAAACTAGGGTTTTTTTTTTGTTACGTCGGTTGCATGGATTTGCATGGGATTTCTAGGGTTTGCTAATTATCATTTGGGAGGATATTTAGGACGTTTCCTTGGAGCCAAATGAGCTGGAGGACGAGCGTCCCATGAAGGCTTCTCATTGGTCCATCCTTCAAGCCATGGATTGGTGTTCTTGGAGATGATCTAGGCCGTCCGATGATAAGCATGTTTTAGTTTATTTTTTTATTTAATCGTCCCCATGCAAGTGTAATTGGCAGATTTGATTGAATAAATATTTATCTTTTCAAACTTGATCTCTCTCTTTTGAAGTTTGCCGCTTCAAAGACTTGGTCTCCGAAAACTTGTTTTCCGGCCACCGAGAGACAAACCCCCGGAGTTGATCATTTTCCGAGCGAACGATTAATCATTACCCCTTTTTTCCAGCCATTTCATGGTCTTAGGGTGATATTGTGGATCCTAGCTCCTTCATCCATCTTATTCTCATTTTGAGAATCATTTCTCCTAAATCCAAGCACCACAGGTTGATTTCTGGTGTATTTTTCGGGTACCGACCAAACTACCCATTTTCCCCAAAGGAATTCCCTCAATTTTTTAGAGATCTCTTCCTCATCCATCTTTCCAGATTTATCTTCAACCTCGTCCCAAAATACGCCCCCATTCATTGAGAAGAGTGATTCAAAATCATTCCCGATTTGGAATTCTCTATTCGGTGAAACCCTAAAATTCAGCCTTGACCATCCGAGTTTCGTTTAGCATATCTTCCTTTTCCCACAATCATTCCTCTTCAATTTTTGTAGGATATCATCATCTTTTACCCCTCTATAACCCCTCCAAAAATCAGCCCCAGATTCGTCCCCTAACCCCATTTTTGAATTCAATTTTTCCCTCATCCCAAAATTAGGAGGGAAACCCTAGCTACTGTTTGACTAGATATCTCACAATTGGCTAAAGGGATTGCCTTAAATTTTTGAGGTGATTCACTAAACCCCTACTCAAAGATCCATTCCAAAGTTCAGCCATAAAATCTATTTCCGCATCGAGATATCTTAATTCCTTCCCAAACCCTAATTCTGTTTTTTTTGCAGATTTTCATCAAAACCTGATGTGCCACGGATTAGCACATCTAGAAGCGGAAGCAAACTATTTTCTAATGAGTTTGTTCATTTTGTAGGAAGCTTGTTTTATAAAGGTTTAATCAAGAAGCCAAAGATGAAGGGCATGGTGAGCCCTAGTTGCAAGTGGGGTTGATGCATTTCATGGGCCAACCACACTTGATGAAGGAAGAGGAGTTCAAGGGTGGCACATTAAGGTGGCCCCAAATCACCAAAACATGAAGGGGAAAGCATGTTTTCCTTTTGACAACTTTTTGTAATAATTTAGTTAGTTTTATGAAATAATTAGGAGGATAATTAGTAGCTTAAATTTGTGCACATGTAAGCGTACTTAGTGTACCTGTGGCATGGAAGGGTGATCAAAACATCCATGGTGATGAAAACAACATTTCTGGTTTGCCCAAGTTGACCTTCGAGGCTTGTGCAGCCGTTTCGACCACCTTCCAGACCTATTTTGGACAAACGTGCTTCTACAAAAATGTGGCCCACATCTTAAGGTTTCCAGCATGGTGAAGAGCATAAACTTTGGACAACAACTGCCCAGCCAACGATCACCATTACAGAGGCCTCCAGAAGATGGAGCGGCCCAAGAGCATCCAACCCATGGTGGCTGATCCATGGCCATGTTTGGCCCCAACGCAAAGGAAGGCTGAATTTCATCTTTGTCCTTCGTGGGAGCAGCAGCTAGCAGCCCATGGAAGTGCCCAACCATTAGCCCAAAAGATACAAGTGTTCAAGTCCATTTGATTATGGACATTCCATCATCGGTTTGGCCCATCTATTAGGTTTTTGGTTTTTCGTAGAAACCATGCAAGCTCCTTACTCTTTTTTTTGTTGTAAGTTAATTACGTGGCTGCAAGTGGGAGATCCTTAGCAAGCCTTAGGGGATGGGTTTTACCTTCCCTTAGTGACCATCACTCTTGTTGGTGATGAAAGTCAAGGGTGGGCCCCATTTACCATACCTTGTTGTTGGTTTAGCACTTAGGATTATAGGTGATAATCATATGCCTTTTGTAGCTCCGTGGGAAGGAGGGTTTTACCCTTCCTTTCTCAGCATTTACAGATTAGAAAATGTTGAATGTTGAAGCTTGAAGCTCTCCCCATTTCTCTCACGGCAAAGCAATTCAAAGGTGAGTAATATCCTTTGATTTTTGGTTTGTAACGGTGTTGGTGTCTTAGCTAGAGTCACTAAGCCTTATTCCAACCTCCCTTCCTCACTTGTTTAGGATCAAAGGTGAGTTTGGAAACCCCCATAGCTCTCATCCCGTTGTTGTTTGCAATTGTGATTGTTTGAGTGTTGTTTGCTGCCCTTGTCATCTACCCGAGTGGTTTTAGTGCAACAAAAGTCCACTCCGTGTCATTTTCTGTTTCCCGTGAAAAAAAGCCCTAAAGTTTTTGCTGTGAGTTCCACTTTCCTGTCCTGAAACATCTGTTCTTCTATTTTTATCCACAGGCCCTCCCCATCAAAGTTGTGCATGTGTTTTTCCACTGCCTCCTACCCGAATTCCTGAAATCGGGTAATTTTGTCCATCAATTTTCAATCCCTCATATCTTTTAATCTACCGGTGCCTTTTCCCTCAAACCACTTGCAATTTCTTCCCCTTTCATTGGAGTTAGTTTCTGCCAATTTCCCATACCTCTATTCTGTCAAAGCTGGTTTGTCTGTTTGGGTGACAGAAAGTAGACCCGTGCCAATTTAAGTTCTACACGTGCTATCACTCTGAATTTTTGACCAAGCCCAGACCGTCCTTCAAAGTTTAAGTCCACCAAATATTAGCCCAAACGCACGTGTATATTTGTGGCCTTAACCAGTTTCCTTCCCTGTTTCTGCCAACCTTCTATGTTCTCGGCAGATTGCTAATTTTCCTTTGCCAACCTTCTAGGTCTTGATGTGCAACGGGAGCACATCATGGACATAGCCGCAATGAGCATGGGATTTTTGGCTAACTTAGTTGCTCGTTTTGCAGGAAACATAGCCTCGGAGACAATATCCAAGGCAATTCAGGAGCGGCTAAGGACTTTGCTCGGTTTGCATCCGAGAATCCCCGGCCGAGACATGGCCAGCTCGCCCGGCCATGAAACGCCTGACGAGCCCGACCAAGACACACCCGGCCCACCCGGCCATGACACGCCCGGAGCCCAGCCCCACGACCACGACCCGACGACAACCAAAGCCTCGGTCGTCGGCTTTGCCAAAGTCCTCTAGGGCTTCGGCCCGTTGGATTAAGTGACCGACATGGAAGAACTCTCGATCCAAATCCCCACGGATCAAGTGTTCAACCATGGGCCCTATTTTCGGTCACACTTAGTTTATTTCTTTTCAGCTAGCAATTAGCCTCAGAAAAGGAAGAGAAGATAGCCCAAGAAGAGGAACACACATTCCATAGGCAAAGGCCCTCGAAGGACCACCTCGACCGAGCATTGTCCGGCCCACGGTCAAGCCTCGGCCCACTAGAAGACCTTGACTAAATTACATCGGCCACTTTACTTAAATATTTAAGTAATCTGGTTATTTGGTCAAGGAAAAGATAAGGTTCGAGTTTGAGACGGATAAATCTCAAGATATCCGAAGAAGATCCACGGGCCCGCACAAAATCCATCCATCAAACCACCGGCGCAACAAGAGGGATTTTTATCCAAGTAATCCGTGCTAAAGTTGCCATATTCATAGGAGAATCGTTGGACAACAACCTTTCAAAAATAGGACGGACAAATCCTGAAATATCAGGAGAAAGGTTCAACCGGTCACATTTCAAAGCACCCGCGCGCGCACCAAAAATGTCCATCGAGCCATCGGTGAAACAACAAAGATTTTCATCCATATAATCCGTGCTAAAGCTGCCATATTCGTAGGAGGATCGTTGGATAACACCCTTTTCAAAATGGCACGGACAAATCTCGTGATGACATGAAGATAAGGTCAAACCGCGCACACAAGACCGTTTACCAACAAACCGGCGAGCCACAAGGGATTTTATCCATAAAATCCATGATCAATCTATTGAATCTTCAGAGGATCTTTGAGCAACAACTTTGCACAATATCCTCGTGGATCCCACCATATCCGAGATCTGATCAACCACCGGTTCGGTCTTTTTCAAGTCGCCCACGCACATTCATGAATCATCATCGGACCACCGAGGAACCAGACCACGTGATGTGCCCGGGAACCGCCATCCACCGGAGGGTGCGACCACTCGAAGCCGGGCAAGACAATTATCTAACATGTTTGCTAATTTTGCAGGAGATTCATTGCAAGGGCCTCCTAGACATGCCCTCCTCTCTTGATAAAGAACTTCCCAAGCATTGCATACATTGGGAGATTGAAGAGGAGAACTTAGAGTCCGAAGTTCATAGCCTATCTTACCAAGACAAAGACCAAGCAACAACTCACGTGGAACTCCAAGTTATTCTTAAAGAAGATGATCCATTCATGCAGCAAGGACAAGGACAAGTCTAAGGATGGGAGAGCATGGGAGAAGTCCACGTTTTAATTCTTTTGAAGAAAGAAAACCCGGTTGTATAATATCTTGCATGGTTCACGTGAAAACCATGCAAGCTCCTTCTCTTTCTTTTTGTTGTAAACTAATTACGTGGCTGCAAGTGGGAGATCCTTAGGAAGCCTTAGGGAATGGTTTTAACCTTACCTTAGTGACCATCACTCTTGTTGGTGATGGAAGTCAAGGGTGGGCCCCAATTTGCCATACCTTGTTGTTGGTTTAGCACTTAGGGTTATGGGTGATAATCATTCACCTTTTGTAGCTCGTGGGAAGGAGGGTTTTTACCCTTCCTTTCTCAGCATTTGGAAGATAGAAAAGTATTGGAAAATTTGCAGAAGCTTGAAGCTCTCAAACCCTCTTTTCTCACGGCTTCAAGGGATTTTGGTGAGTAATATCCAATCTTCTTTGTTTGTCTTGGTGTTGGTGATTAGCTAGGATCACTAAACCTTATTCCAACCTCCTTCCTCACTTGTTTAGGAACAAAAGTGAGCTTGGAAATCCCATAGCCTTCCTCCATTTGTTGTTTGCATTTGTGTTTGTCTTTGTTGTTGGTTGCTGTTTTTGGTGCATACCCGAGTGAATTTGTGCAACAAAAGTCCAATTCGTGCCATTTCTGTTTTCCGTGAACAAAAGTCCCTAATTTTATGGCTGTGAGTTCCTCTTTCATGGCTTGAAATAACTGTTCTTTACGTTTAGCCACAGCCCCTCCCCATCAAGAGTTATGCATGTTTTTTCCACTGCCTTCTACCCGAATTCCTGAAATCGGGCAGTTCTATCCATCAATTTGCTATCCTGCATATCTTCCAATATACCCGTGATTTTTCCCTCAAACCACTTGCAATTTCTTCCCACTTAGTTGAAGTTAACTTCTGACAATTTCCACCCTCCCAGACTCCCTGAATTGGAAGTTGTGCAGAAGTCTCCCCAACACCCCTGCACTGTTTCTTTCAGCATTGTCTGTTTGTGCACCTAACTTTGCCTCCGTGTATTTTATTGATCCGCACGTGTTTTAAGCTGTAAATTTGGTCAAACTTAGCCCACTCTCAAAGGTTTAAGTCCTCCAATTTCTAGCTAAAGCCCCTGTATGCGTTTGGAGTTCTCCTTGCTCCAATCCCCTGTTGCTGCCTACCTTTCTTTCTCTCGGCAGTTTGTTGCCATCTCCTCTCTTCCCGACACCTCCGCATCTTGGAGCGTGTCATTTGGTATCAGAGCACAGCTCTTCTTTCCTTTGTTCCTTACCCTTAAGCCCTCCAATTCCCTAATCTTTTATGGCACATAAAAGTGGTGGCATGACCACTAGAAGTGGGGCGGTTTTGCAACCTACCCGAGACCTCCCATCAACAAGTGAACCACCTCCACCCCTAGCATCATCCCAAGAACGTGGGCACGATTTTCAGAGCCAAATAGATGGCATTAACCGAAGATTGGACATGCTCTTGCAAAGAATGTAGGCTCCAAATCCTCCTAGACCACCTCACCCGGTTACTCCCGGAAGAAGAGCCGGAGGTGCTCGAGGTCGGCTATATGATTTGGAAGACTCGGAGGATGAATTTGAGCCAAGAGATAGACAACCCCGTGAGGATGACTTACGGCATTTAAAGGTGAGCATTCCACCTTTTAATGGCTCTTGTGATGGAGACTCATTTCTGACTTAGGTAGATAAGGTGGATAAGATTTTTGAGTGCTATAACTATTCGGAGAAGTCTAAATTACAACTAGTGGCCTTGGAACTTCACGGTTATGCTAGCTTATGGTGGGACAACTTGAGGTCTCAAAGGAGGCGTGACCGTGAGGAGGAAATTAGCACTTGGAGGGCCATGAAAATGATTATGAAAAGGAGATTTGTACCTAGCCATTATAGACAAGAATTATTTTTTCAACTCCAAAATTTGAAGCAAGGAAGCCTCTCGGTTGAAGAGTATTTGATGGACTTTGAAACCTTACGGATCCGTTGTGATCTTGAAGAACAAGAGGAACAAATCCTAGCAAGGTTTATAAGAGGGCTGCATAAAGACATTGGTGATGTGGTGGAGCTGCAAATTGTGGACTCCATGGATGCAGCCATCCAATTGGCCCTACGGTTGGAAAGACAAAACAAGAGAAAGGGTAAGAAAATAATCTCACGGCCAGCTCTGGTTTTCAACACCCCTTACAAGCCACCTCCAAGGCAGGAAGACAAGACTTATCAACCAAAGCCGTGGACACAAAAAAAGGACATTGTTCCGAAACTGATTGAAGATGCTAGCAAGCCACGGTCAAGAGAGATAAAGTGCTTTAAATGTCTTGGATTAGGACATATTGCTGCTCAATGTCCTAATAAGAGAGTGATGGTGCTTATTGAAAGTAGTTGAGAGATTGTAAGTGAAGATGAACCCATGGAGGAAGAGGAAGACTTAGTGGCTGAACAGAAGGAAGAAATTTGTCGAGCACAAGAGGGCTCTTAATGGTGATTCGAAGAACCCTCACTACAAATGGCCGACCCGATTCTATCCAAAGAGAGAACATATTTCACAGCCGGTGCTTGATCAAAGATAAAGTATGCTCCTTAATCATTGATGGTGGAAGTTGTACAAATGTAGCCTCCACCGAGCTAGTAGAAAAATTGGGGCTTAAAACCGAGGATCATCCCACTCCTTATAGGCTCCGATGGTTGAATGATGATGGGGACCTTAAGGTGACTAAGCGCACAAGAGTGGAGTTCTCCATTGGAAGTTACAAGGATGTTGTGTTTTGTGATATATTGCCTATGGATGCAAGCCACATTCTTCTCGGGAGACCATGGCAATTTGATCGGCACGCCATGCATGATGGTTTATCCAATGAGTATTCATTCAAGTGGGAAAACCAGAACATCAAGCTTGCACCTCTAGCACCCGAAGACATAGCTAGAGATGAGAGAATGAAAAGGGAGAACTCCTCCAAAAAGGTGCTGTTCATTAACAAAAAGGAGCTCTCCCGAGAGTTACTTCAAGTTGCACCAATTGTGTTGATCCTATTCCGGGAAAGAGTGGAAGAAATAGGAGGCGCCCTGGAAGAAGTTTTGGCACTCATAGAAGAGTATGGAGAAGTGTTCCCCGAAGAGCTGCCAATCGGTTTACCTCCAATCCGAGGTATTGAGCACCAGATTGATCTCCAACCGGGAGTGGTTCTTCCTAACCGGCCAGCATATAGAATGAACCCCGAGGAAGCTAAAGAGCTTGATGATCAAGTACAAGAGCTCTTGGAGAAGGGGTACATCCGGGAATCTCTTAGTCCTTGTGCGGTTCCTACACTCTTGGTGCCAAAGAAAGACGACTCTTATCGGATGTGCATAGATAGCCGTGCCATTAACCAAATAACTATCAAGTACCGGTTTCCCATTCCCCACCTTGAAGACCTTTTGGACGAACTTAGTGGGGCTGCATACTTCTCAAAGGTCGACCTCAAAAGCGGTTATCATCAAATTCGGATGTCGGAAGGGGATGAGTGGAAAACCGCCTTCAAAACCAAGCATGGACTCTATGAATGGTTAGTAATGCCATTTGGGCTATCTAATGCCCCTAGCACTTTCATGAGACTAATGAACCATGTTTTGAAGGACTATTTGGGAAGATTTGTGATCGTATACTTTGATGATATCTTGATATATAGTGGAAATTACTTGGATCACTTGATGCACCTACGACTTTTATTTGATACACTTAGAAATGCTCAACTATTTGGCAATTTGAAGAAGTGTTCATTTGTCCAAGAAAGAGTGCATTTTCTAGGCTTTATATTATCCAAGGATGGGATGGAAGTTGATCAAAGCAAAATTGAAGCCATAAGGGAGTGGCCGATCCCGAAGTGTGTTTCGGACATTCGGAGCTTCCATGGATTAGCCTCCTTTTACAGAAAATTTATCAAGGGATTTAGTAGCATTGTTGCACCCCTCACGGATTGTACAAAAAAGGGGAAGGAGTTTGAGTGGACTCCGGTTTGCCAAGCAAGTTTTGATCGGATCAAAGAGGCTCTTTGCAATGCTCTCCTCCTAGTGCTCCCGGATTTTCATAAGGTCTTTGAAGTCGATTGTGATGCCTCGGCCCTAGGCATAGGAGCTGTCCTTATGCAAGAAGGAAAGCCCGTGGCCTATTTTAGTGAGAAACTGAAAGGGGGCGGCCTTGAATTATTCAACATATGACAAGGAGATGTATGCCTTGATAAGAACTATCGAAATATGGCAGCATTATCTCCTTCCTAAGGAGTTCATTATACACACGGACCACGAAGCTTTGAAGCACATTAAGAGCCAAGGGAAACTCAGCAAAAGGCATGCTAAGTGGGTGGAATTTCTTGAAAGATTTCCATATATTATCAAGTACAAGAAGGGAGAAATTAATGTGGTGGCCGATGCACTCTCAAGGAGAACTATTTTACTTACCGAACTCACCTCCCAAATTTTGGGGTTTGAGTGGATCAAAGAATCCTACCGAGAGGATCCCGATTTCAAAGTATGGTTTGAGAAGTGCGTGAACAAAGAAAAATCCACCTATCATTTGGCGGATGGCTACCTTTTTAAGGGAGGGCAGATTTGTATCCCCAAGTGTAGCCTCCGAGAATCACTAGTAAAGGAAGCTCATGGTGGAGGTCTAGCCGGCCACTTCGGAGAGAAGAAGACTCTAGAAACATTGAAGGACCATTTCTATTGGCCCCATATGATCAAGGACGTGCACAAGTGCAGAGAAAGGTGCATTGTGTGTAAAAAGGCTAAGAGTCGAGTCCTACCACAAGGGTTGTATATGCCTTTACCGGTGCCGTCTCAACCATGGGTGGATGTAAGCCTAGATTTTGTTTTTGGGCTGCCTCGGACTCCTAGGGGGAAGGAAGCCATTATGGTGATTGTGGACCGTTTCTCCAAGATGGCTCACTTTGTTGCTTGCCATAAGACCGATGATGCTAATCAAGTGGCCGATCTATTCTTCAAAGAGGTTGTCCGACTTCATGGAGTGCCAACCACCATCGTCTCGGACCGGGACACAGAATTTTTGAGCTCTTTTTGGCAAACCCTATGGAGGAGGCTTGGGACAAAATTGTTATTTAGCACCTCCTACCATCCCCAAACAGATGGTCAAACGGAGGTTGTTAACCGGACTTTGGACGTTTTACTTCGGAGCATAGTTGGGAAGCGACTCTCGGATTGGGATGTGCAGTTACCCTATGTGGAATTTGCTTACAATCGAAGTGTGCATAGTGCCACACGAGCCTCCCCATTTGAAGTTGTCTATGGCTTCAACCCGTCCACTCCATTGGATTTAATTCCATTGCTGAACCAAGATTTAGTCAACCGGGAGGGAGCACAAAAAGCCAAGCAAGTCCAAGTCATGCATACCAAGGTACAAAGAGCTATAGCCAAGAAAAATGAATCATATGCTAAATATGCCAACCGAGGCCGAAGAGATGTGGAATTCGACGTGGGAGACCTTGTATGGCTGCACTTGAGGAAGGAGAGATTTCCGAACCAAAGAAAATCCAAACTACTTCCTAGAGCCGATGGACCGTTTGAAGTGATCGAGAAGATCAACAAAAATGCCTATAAGTTGAAGCTTCTCGGGGACTTTGGCGTATCGGCTTCGTTCAATGTTCAAGACTTATCTCCATATGTGGGGGAGGCAGTCGAGGATGAGGAGGAGCAACCCCTGGATTTGAGGGTAAATCCTCATTCACCCGGAGGGGATGATGTGCCCGGGAACCGCCATCCACCGGAGGGTGCGACCACCCGAAGCCGGGCAAGACAATTATCTAACATGTTTGCTAATTTTGCAGGAGATTTATTGCCACTAAAGGGCCTCCTAGACATGCCCTCCTCTCTTGATAAAGAACTTCCCAAGCATTGCATACATTGGGAGATTGAAGAGGAGAACTTAGAGTCCGAAGTTCATAGCCTATCTTACCAAGACAAAGACCAAGCAACAACTCACGTGGAACTCCAAGTTATTCTTAAAGAAGATGATCCATTCATGCAGCAAGGACAAGGACAAGTCTAAGGATGGGAGAGCATGGGAGAAGTCCACGTTTTAATTCTTTTGAAGAAAGAAAACCCGGTTGTATAATATCTTGCATGGTTCACGTGAAAACCATGCAAGCTCCTTCTCTTTCTTTTTGTTGTAAACTAATTACGTGGCTGCAAGTGGGAGATCCTTAGGAAGCCTTAGGGAATGGTTTTAACCTTACCTTAGTGACCATCACTCTTGTTGGTGATGGAAGTCAAGGGTGGGCCCCAATTTGCCATACCTTGTTGTTGGTTTAGCACTTAGGGTTATGGGTGATAATCATTCACCTTTTGTAGCTCGTGGGAAGGAGGGTTTTTACCCTTCCTTTCTCAGCATTTGGAAGATAGAAAAGTATTGGAAAATTTGCAGAAGCTTGAAGCTCTCAAACCCTCTTTTCTCACGGCTTCAAGGGATTTTGGTGAGTAATATCCAATCTTCTTTGTTTGTCTTGGTGTTGGTGATTAGCTAGGATCACTAAACCTTATTCCAACCTCCTTCCTCACTTGTTTAGGAACAAAAGTGAGCTTGGAAATCCCATAGCCTTCCTCCATTTGTTGTTTGCATTTGTGTTTGTCTTTGTTGTTGGTTGCTGTTTTTGGTGCATACCCGAGTGAATTTGTGCAACAAAAGTCCAATTCGTGCCATTTCTGTTTTCCGTGAACAAAAGTCCCTAATTTTATGGCTGTGAGTTCCTCTTTCATGGCTTGAAATAACTGTTCTTTACGTTTAGCCACAGCCCCTCCCCATCAAGAGTTATGCATGTTTTTTCCACTGCCTTCTACCCGAATTCCTGAAATCGGGCAGTTCTATCCATCAATTTGCTATCCTGCATATCTTCCAATATACCCGTGATTTTTCCCTCAAACCACTTGCAATTTCTTCCCACTTAGTTGAAGTTAAGTTCTGACAATTTCCACCCTCCCAGACTCTCTGAATTGGAAGTTGTGCAGAAATCTCCCCAACACCCCTGCACTGTTTCTTTCAGCTTTGTCTGTTTGTGCACCTAACTTTGCCTCCGTGTATTTTATTGATCCGCACGTGTTTTAAGCTGTAAATTTGGTCAAACTTAGCCCACTCTCAAAGGTTTAAGTCCTCCAATTTCTAGCTAAAGCCCCTGTATGCGTTTGGAGTTCTCCTTGCTCCAATCCCCTGTTGTTGCCTACCTTTCTTTCTCTCGGCAGTTTGTTGCCATCTCCTCTCTTTCCGACACCTCCACATCTTGGAGCGTGTCACCACGTGACACCTCTTTAAGACCACTGAGAGCCTTTTAGAAGCCCCGGATCCAAATTGGCACGAGCTAATCTTTCATGGTTCGAAGATTATCCCACTGGGTGCACCCTCTCGGTCAACCATGGTCACCTTCGGTCAAGATGCAAAATCAACCGTGCCAATCTTCATGAACCAAACCTAAAGTCAACCAAAGGCTTCCGAAGCTAATTCAAGGTGTTCAAGTCATCAAAGGGCGTAGCTTGACTTTCTTAGTTTAGTTATTTTATGTTTTTGTTTATTTAAGTGTAACACTTACACTATTGTCAATAGACTGAATTTTTAGAGAAAAATTGTGTAAAGCACCTTCTTCCCGAAAGGTTTGAAGCTCTCTCCGACGAATACTTCTCCGGTGAGTCACACCCAACCGAGACCGTCAACCCTTTGCACGTACGTTCGGTGAGTCATATCCGAGTGCGGGCGAGGTCTACCAAGGAGAACACTTTGATTGCTCAAGTGTTCGGAATTGTCCATCCATCTACACACAAAAACTCTAAAGAGTCCACCCACTCCACCGAGCGATCACCCTTTTTCCGTCCATTCCCGAAATTCGCCATATTTCCATCTCCCGAACCATTCCCATATTTTCCCGAGCCATCCCACTTTTCATACGACCATTACCCTTTATTTCCATCACAATACGCTTCTGCAACACAACCCCACAAATCGCACGCCCAAATTTCCCGTTTACCGTACACGAAGTTCATCTGAGCCCCGTGTGCGTGCATTCTCCCAACCCACGGTGCGCCGACCCCCAAGGAAGGCACATCAGGTCTTAGGGCTATTGACATGCCTCAAGTTGCACCATCCATCACCGACCCGAGAGAGGCTATCACCCGAGCTCGGGCTCGGGTATTTTCTAACAAGTTTGTTCTTTTTGTAGGGGAGTCAATACAAGGACTCAATATATTGGAGCCTACCTTGGAGGACAAACAAAATCAAAATCCATTCAATTTTGATGTCATTACACAGCCCAAGTGGTCCATGAAGGAGTGAGCATGTTCCCTTTGAAATACATGATGTAACACTTAGCTTTAGGTTTAATTTTTGCAAACAAACTTTGTATTTATATTTGAACTTTTGTGCATGGGCATGTTAGGTCCATTTAGGCGCCAACTTGGCTGCCTTTTTTGTGGAGAAGGGACCACATGCTAGTTGTCAAAGCAACCAAGCTTGGGGACCACGTTTTGGATTCAGCTCAGTTGGAAAGTTGTTTGGGCCTTTTTAAAGATATTCTCGGCCTTAAATCAAAATTACGTCTTCCAAAGAAAGGTATCTATTTTCTCAAGCTTTTCAAAGAGGGGTGGAAAGTTAATGGCTGGCGACACACTCCAAAAATGCGGAGGAGTCGGAATTAGGAGAGAACACCACAAACAGCCACGGCCAAAGGCCTACTCGGGAAGAAAATCCAAGAACAGGGGAGGTTTTTGGCTCTATCACAACTTTAAATGAATGCGGACTATAAGTCCAAAATTTAGAGGATATTTAATTCAAATATTAAACTCCAACTAGTCCAAATTTAAGACAAAACGCACGTGAGGAATTTAAAATGGCACGGGGCCTTTTCAGAAACTCAAGCAGACAACACACACGTTTTTGGCAGTGAAGTAGGTGGAGATTAATCTCTGTACAACTCCCAATGCCGAAGACCTGAGAAAGGGAAACTTGGCAGAAACCCTTCTCCAAGAAAGGGGAAGAAATTGGCTAGGTTTAAGGGGGAAATGCTTGGGTAGATTGCAAGTTATCACGGAGTGAAATTCGGTCGACAGAACTGCTCAATTTCAGTGGTTCGGGAGAAAGGAAGGAGAAACAAGCATGCACATCATTTAATTGGAAGGAACTGAGAACGAAGTGAATGGCCAAGACTTTCAAGGCACGAATGAGGAACTCACAGCCAAAAATTTAGGATTTTATCACGAATGAAAACAGAATATGGTACGGGTTAAACTTTTGGGACACAAGATGCACTCGAGAGAGACTAAAATTGGCAGCAACCAACACACAACAACAAACATCCGAAACACACACAATGAAAGGAAGGCTATGGGATTTCCAGGCTTACCTTGATCCAAACAAAAGAGGAGGAAGGCTGGAATGTGGTTTAGTGGCCCTAGCAAGACACCAACACCCTTAACAAAATAGAACTATGGATATTACTCACCAAAGCTCCAAATTGCCGAGAGAAAAGAGGGGAGGTTTGAGAGCTTCAAGCTTCTTCAAATTTATCCAATTCTTTTCTGCCATTACAATACGTGGGAGTAGAGTTTCATACCCTCCCAACTTTCAACAAAAGACAAATTTAGATACTAGCCTAAATTAGGGACTAAATGAGTGGAAATAATAGGAGTTTGGTGGACAAAGGGCCCACCATCAACTTACCTCCCACTCCATCAGCCCTTGACTCTATCCCACGTCTAAGTTGACCACAAAAACACAGAATTCACTTGGGAAAATAGGTTTTCTCTAAGTCCCAACAAGAAGGGACTTGAATTGGTCCCATCCGAACCAAAACCTAGCAAGTTGGTCCAAACCGAACCAACACTTAACAAAGCTTCAACCAAAAATTGGTTACAACTTCAAACTACTTCAAATATATATATATATATTTCCTTGATCACGTGATGACCAAACAGCCCTCCCTTGCTATGATATCCTCTTGTTAGAATGAAGAGGAATCCACTAGGCCTCGGCTTGATGCACCTTCGGGTGGGATGCCTCGGACGGAGGAGCTCTTGGTACTTCGGTGGTTGTCTCCCTCATTTCATGCTCCCATTGTAGGCAATGCTTGGGGAGCTCTTTATCATTAGAAGTGGGAGCATCCAAGAGACCTCTTGGAGGTAATAATGTCCCTGCAAAATCAACAAACACATTAGAAAGGCGCCTTGCACGGCTGTGGGTCACCATGCCTTCCGGTGGGTGGGAGTCCTCAGCCACATCATCTGGTTAACTTCTTTGCCCAGTGCAGCAATTATCGAGAGCCCAGTGCAAGCAAGCTTCCTTTTGGCTTTGGTCTTAGGGCTAGGGCTTTAGGAATAGGGCTTTAATCTTAGGTCTTAGAGCTTTGCACTTTTGGGATTTTAGCTTAAGGCATACGGCCAATGCATATAAATTAAGGATTAGGACTTTGTGATAAGGGGTTAGGGCTTGTGCCTTAGGGCTTAGGATTTAGGGTTTTGGTCTTAGGCGTCAGAGCTTTGGGCTCAGGCCTTAAGGCTTTGGGGTTACGCCTTAGGGCTTTGGGCTTAGGCCTTAGGGCTTAGGGCTTAGGGCTTAGGGCTTACGACTTAGGGCTTAGGGATTAGGTTTTGGGGCATAGGACTTACGACATAGGGCTTAAGGCTTTATGCCTACGTTTTAGGCTGAGGCTTACGACTTTAAACTTTGGCCTTAGAGCTTTGAAATTTGGTCTTCGGGTTTTGGACTTTGGGATTCAGACTTTGTGGTTAGAGCATAGGTCTTACGATGTATGCCTTAGGGTTTAGTGTTTATGGATTTTGCCTTTAGGCTAAGGACTTAAGGCTTAGGACTTAAACATTAAGGCTTAGGGCTTTGAACTTTGGGCTTAGAGCTTATGGCATAGGGTAACAACATAAGGGCTTAAGGTTGTTGATTTTAAGCCTTTGGCATTGAGCTTAGGGCTTTAGGCTTAACCATTAGGGCTTACAATTAGGGCTTAATGGTTAGGACTTAGGGTTTAAGGAATAGTCTTGGGGCTTTAGGCTAAGGAGTTAGCACTGAGGTCTTAGGGTTAGGGCTTTGGCTTTTTGCTTAGGGCTTTAGGCCTAAGGCTTATGGCTTTAGGCTTTAGTCTTTTGGCTTAGGGCTTAGGGGCTAGGGCTTAGGACTTTATGGCTTAAGCAAGGGTGTGGGGCTTATGATACGCTTCAAGAATTGAATGGGGAACAAAATGGGCTTCAGGTGAGAAAAAGGCAAAGAAGCGAGCCGAAAAGGGGTTTTATTGAGGAAGGTGGTTCTCAGGTTGCATGTCGAGTTTGCAACGGAGATTTAGAGGGGTTATTTAGGAATGACAGAAGAGCTTAACCTCCAAAAATGAGGGTAAAATCTTGGGGGAATTAGAAGATATGCAGAGGGGAATATTGGGTGCCAAAAAGGGGGTTATCGGAAAAGGGGATGAGGTTGATCGGAAAAATGGGAAGTAACACGAAATGGAGAAGAGCTAATGTGGATTACACACTTACCCTATGACCACGGGGGAGTTTTTGAATTCGTGTAGCACGGCCTAGCTTACCCTAGCTTGGAAGGGAAGCAAAACCTTGAATGATGCTCTCGGGGTCGCCGGATGTTACTCACCGGAGAGCCGAGTCTTGGAGATCGGAAACCGGCCAAGGAAGCAAATCCAAAAGCAATCTTTTAGATTCAAAATAAGCTGAGTAGAATGCTCGGTGACGAGTGAGTTTTAATCCCCTTCACATGAGAGAGAAACACACTAATCAGATGGCATCCAAGGACTTATTCGATTTGGTGTGGCACAAAAAGAGAGATGGAAAGGACCACCCAACATATACCCAATTGGGGGGAACCAAGTAAGAGTGGTCCTTGAAATTGGTCCCCCTCCAACCAGCTGCAATTCTACTTCCCTCAAAAGCTAAAACCCATGCAAAAGATAAAACTCACACCAAACCCATGGAAACCCACACCAAACCCATAAAACTCTAAATAAGTGTTTCTGAAAAATTAAAAATGCATCAAATAAAGCTATAAAGAGAGAAGGCCGATCGGGTTTGCGCCATGCTCCATGGGCCCCGACCTATACCCGACCTAGACTCGGCTTGTACCTGGGTTCCCCCTCCTCCTTTGCTTTGGTTTTGCATTTCCTTCCATGGTGTTCCAACCTCTAAGATGCCTAGATCTTGACCTCTTTTTCCAAGACTTCCCATGTGTGGAAATGTTTGGGTTGCTCCAAGTCTTTTAGGGTTGGTTCCTCCATAGTTATTTCGCGCTTATCTTTTCCTACAAAAAGAGCAAATTGATTATAAAAATCCTTAGCTCGGGCTCGGGTGATTGCTCCTTGAGGTATGGCTTCATGCAAGGCATCCCGTGGCATGTCATCCTCTCGGGGTATTTGAGGATTTGTATCAAGTCTAGGGGTGAATCTTCCTCCCTTTGTTCCTCCACTTCATCTACAACATAAGGAGAAAGGTGTTGCCCATTGAAGGTGGCTGAAACTCCATACTCCCCGGGTAACTCTAGGTTGTATGCATTGGAAATAACCTTCTCCAAAATCTTGAAATATCCATCGGCTCTAGGTGCTAGCTTGGAACCTCTTTGCTTCAAAAACCTTTCCTTACTTAGTTGTAGCCATACCAAGTCTCCCTCCTTGAAATTAGTTGCTTTCCTCCCGCGGTTAGCATACTTGGCATAATCATTCGCATTTTGAATTGCCTTGCTCACCTTCTCATGCATAGTCTTCACTAGTTCTGCCTTCTTGGCCCCGTTCGGATTGAGAACTTCCTTTTAGGGTATAGGCACCAAGTCAAGAGGGGTCAATGGGTTGAAGCCGTACACTACCTTGAAAGGAGTCATTTGAGTGGCACTATGCACACTCCTATTATAGGAAAACTCTATATAGGAGAGTTGAATGTCCCAATCTATAAGCTTCTTGCTAACTATGCTCCTCAATAAGCTTCCCAAAGTTTGATTAACCACCTCGGTTTGCCCATCGCTTTGGGGGTGAAAAGTCCATGCTTAATTCTACCCAAGGATGATTAGGAACAGGTAAGGGCATAGAAAGTCTTTGGGGTAACACCCTACTCTTGGCCTTTTTGTAAATGATGCAATTCTCAATCACCTTATTGATGTGCCACGGATGGCACCACTCGATTGATGAAGCAAACTATTTTTCTGATGAGTTTGTTAATTTTGTAGGAGGCTCTTTTCATAAAAGGCTTATCAAGAAGCCAATTATGAAGGGGAAAACATGCTTCCTTTTTGACAACTCTTTTGCATTTGTGGCATGGAAGGGTGATCCAAACCACCTAGGTGATGATAGCACCACTTTTGGTTTCGGCCCAGGATGACCTCCGGGGCTTGTGCGGCTGTATTGAACACCTTCCGGACCTGATTTGGCCAAGCTAGCTTCTACAAATATGTGGCCAACATCCTAAGGTTTCCCGAATGTGGCAGAGTATAAAATTTGGATAACAATTTCCCACCAACGAATGCCATTACAGAGGCATCCAGAAGATGGAGCAGCCCGGGAGCATCCAACCCATGGTGGCCGATCCATGGCCATGTTTGGGCCCAACGGAAAGGAAGGCCCAATTACATCATTTTACACCATTGGAGCAGCAGCTAGCAGCCCAAGGAAGTGCCCAACCCTTGGTCCAAGAAGGATGCAAATGATCAACGCCGATTGGCCTAGGGCTATCCAACAATTGATGGACCAAACCTTGCCTAAAGCCTCATCAACCTTGAACACGTATTAGAGCCCCACAAAGTTTGGCAAGTGAGGCCCAAAAATGAAGGTTTGCTTGTCCCCTTGGAGATATTTTCTTGTTTGGGATACTTGTAATAATGTATTTATTCTAGGGTTTGAAGTTTGGCCTAAGGGATGGTTCAGTTTGAACCATTCTTGTTGGATTTTTGGTTCGGTTTGAACCAATCCAACCCCCACTTTATTGGAACTAATGGAAGGGTCTATTCTTCCAAGTTCCTTTGTGTTTTCATTGTAGTTGGACGTGAGTTAGGGTTTGGGTGGTTTGCAAGTGGATGGTGGGGCCCTTTTCCCACCTAACACCTACATTAGCCACTCATTTGCCCTAATTTTAGGGTTTTATTTTTTGTTTATTTCTTTTGTGTAATTTGGAGGGAGTATGAAACCCTCCTCCACGTCTATTGTAAGGTAGAAAAAGATCGGATAAAAGAAGAAGCTTGAAGCTCCTCTCCCTTTTTCTCACGGCTTTTCATCCAAAGGTGAGTAATATCCTTTGTTATGGATTGTCTTTGGTGTTGGTGATTTAGCTAGGATCACTAAGCCTTTGTTCCAACCTTCTTCCTCACTTGATTAGGATTAAGGTAAGCTTGGAAGTCCCATAGCCCTCACTCCATCCCATTTGTTTCGGGTCTTTTGCTGTTTGGTGTTATTTGTTGTTGTTATTTCTTTATCTAGTGGATTTTGTGCATCAAAAGTCCAATTCGTGCCATTTCTTTTTTTCCGTTAACAAAAGTCCCCAATTTTGTGGCTGTGAGTTCCTCTTTCATGGCTTGAAATAACTGTTCTTTACGTTTAGCCACAGGCCCTTCCCATCAAGAGTTATGCATGCTTTTTCCACTGCCTTCTACCCGAACTTCTGAAATCGGGCAGTTCTGTCCATCAATTTTCCATCCAGCATATCTTCCAATCTACCCGTGCCTTTCCCCTCAAACCACTTGCAATTGCTTCCCACTTCGTTGAAGTTAAGTTTTACCAATTTTCTCATTCCCAGACTCCCTGAATTGGAAGTTGTGACGAAGTCTTTCACTACCTACTGCACTGCCAAGCCCTGTTTTGTCTGTTTGTGTATTAGAAACTAGTCGCGTGCCATTTTATGTTCTATACGTGCTATTGCTCTGAATTTTTGACCAAGCCTATCCCGTCCCTTAAATTTTGAGTCCACCAGATATTAGCCCAAACGCACGGGTCCATCTGTTACCTCGTCCAGTATTCTCCCCTGTTTTCTGCTGACCCCACTGTTCTCGGCAGATTACAATTGTGTTCGCATTTGCTTTATCTTCCCCGACACCTCCTCCTACCCCGAGTGTGTCACTTATGCACATCCCAAAAGAGGTGTGGTCAAAAGAAGTGTTCTTTTAGTGCCTCCAAAGTCTTCTTCTCCCCGAAATGACTAGTCAAGCCGCCTCCATGTGCCTCCTTGATTAGGGACTCTCAGATTCCCCCACAAGGAATGCAAAGCTTCCCTCCTTTGAACAAATAAACATCCATGAGGTGATAGCCACAATCAACCTTCTTCAAGCGCAAATCATACTAATGGCCGAAAACTTGGTCACCCTTATAAGCTTCCTTGATCCAATCAAAACTAAAGAAGTTAGTAGAAAGCTCGGTTAGGAGAACAAACCTCCTTGAAAGAGCATCGTCAACCACATTGCTATCTCCTTTCTTATACTTGATGATATACGGATATCTTTCAAGGAACTCCACCCATTTAGCATGTCTTCTATTTAATTTGTCTTGGCTCTTAATATGCTTGAGAGCTTGGTGGTTGGTATGGATGATAAACTCCTTGGATAAAAGATAGTGCTGCTAAACTTCCAAGGCTTGGATAACCACATAGAATTCCTTGTCATAAGCTGAATAATTCAAGGTCGCACCCTTGAGCTTCTCACTAAAATAGGCTAGGGGCCACCCTTCTTGCATAAGGACTGCACCAATTCCCAATCCGGAAGCATGAGCGCGGGTGCTTCACAAAGCTTGAGGTTGATTAACTCAAAGCTTTCTCGACAACTCGAGTTCCATACAAACTCTCTCCCCTTCTTGGTAAAATCGGTTAAGGGGGCAACAATAAAGCTAAATCCTTGAATGAATCTCCGATAAAAGGAAGCAAGCCCATGGAAACTCCTTACATTTGAAACACTCTTAGGAGTGGGCCATTCCCAAATTGATTCTATCTTGGCATCATCTACATCCATACCATTCTTAGTAATAATGAACCTTAAGAAATGATCTGTTCTTGCACAAAAGCACATTTCTTCAAATTACCAAGTAATCTAGATGTCCAAGATGAGTATGAAAATCCACACTATATACCAACATATCATCAAAATAAATAACTATAAACTTTCCCAAGAAATCTTTAAGCACTAAATGCATAAGTCTCATAAACGTGCTAGGGGCATTAGATAGCCCGAAAGACATTACTAACCTTTCGAAGAGACCATACTTGGTCTTGAAAGCCGTCTTCCATTCATCTTCATCCTTTATTCGGAGTTGATGATAGTCACTCTTCAAATCAACCTTGGAGAAATAAGATGCCCCACTAAGCTCATCCAACATATCTTCGAGTCTAGGAATCGAGAATCGGTACCTGATTGTAATTTGATTGATGGCTCGACTATCCACACACTTTCGGAAGCTACCATCTTTCTTTGGAACCAATAGGGTGGGCACGACACAAGGACTCAAGGATTCCTGAATGTACCCCTTGTCTAGCAGCTCTTGCACTTATCTTTGAAGCTCATTGGCCTCCTCAGGATTCAACCTATAAGATGGCCGATTAGGAAGCACCACTTCCGATTGTAGATCGATTTGGTGCTCAATGCCTCGAAGGGGTGGCAATCCTTGTGGCAACTCCTCATGTAAAACGTCTTGGAACTCCTCTAGAAGTACTTGGACCTCCTTTGGAAGCTCTTCAATTTGCTCCATCCTCTCCCTAAACATCAACATCACAATCGGCCCTTCTTCCAAAATAGACTTCAACAACTCTTTTTTAGACATAAAAAAGTTAGATTTAGTCATACCTTCCTTCCTTACAGTCTCATCCTTAGCAACTTGATCCAGGCCAAGGGGAGCTAGCTTGATTGCTCTCCCTTTGAACATGATGGAGTAATAGTTGGTATTACCATCATGAAGGACCCGTCGATCATATTGCCACGACCTTCTCAATAAAATGTGGCTTGCACTTATCAGCACCACATCACAAAGTACTTTATCCTTGTATCCACTGATTGAAAACTCTAAGTTAACTTATTTGGTTACCTTGATGTCTTCTTTGTCGTTCAACCATCTTAACTTGTAATGGTTCAGGTACAACATAGTCTCGAGCCCCAATTTCTCCACAAGATCCCGAGATGCCACATTGGTACAACTCTCACCATCTATGATAAGAGAGCATACCTTCCCGTGAATTAGGCACCTACTATGGAATATGTTCTCTCTTTGAAAATCCTCACTTCAGGGTTGGTAGGATAGAACTCTTCTGATCACCATCAAAAGGGGTCCCTCTTGAGCATGAAAAAATCTCCTCCTTGGTTTCTTGCTTCTCTCAAGCTTCTTCCAACACTTCATCCACGCTCACCACTTCATTGGTGTCCTCCCTAAGAATCATGACCCTCTTGTTTGGGCATTGAGAGGCAATAAGGCCTAAGCCAAGACACTTAAAGCATTTGATCTCCCTTGCTTGAGGCTGATTGCTTTCATAATTAGGTTTCCCCTTACCTTCTTTCTTTTGGGACCAAGGCTTCACATAAGGGGGTTTCTCCTCGACCTTAGCAAAGAGTTCGTAAGGAGGGGTGGTTCTGGGAGCAAATCGGTTAACCACACCCTCTCCCTTTCTCTTCACTTGCATCTCCACTTTGATGGCAAATTGAATGACCGCATCCATGGTGTCGATCGGTTGTAGTTCCATTATATCTAAAATCTCCTTATTTAAACCTCGTAAAAACCTTGCAATGATTTGTTCTACGGGTTCATCTAGGTCACACTAAATCCTAAGCGTTTCAAATTTGGTCAAATACTCATCAGGTTTCCTTATTTCAATGTTTGGAGTTAAAGGAAGAGTTCTTGCTTGTAGTTACTCGGCACAAACCTTTTTCTTATGAAGAGTTTCATTGCCCTCCAACTAGGAATATCATCCTCACAATCACGCCTCCTTTGGGCATTCAAACTATCCCACCATAAGCTAGCATACCCGGTTAACTCCAAAGAAACCAATTGTAACTTCAACCATTCTTAGTAATTATAACAATCAAACACTTTATCTACTTTTTCAACCCAATCAAGAAAAACATCACCATTGCAGGAACCATTAAAGAGTGGAATGGTTACCTTGATATTTCTTATTTCATCTTCATGGTTGGGTTGGTCATTGTAACCAAACTCTTCATCAGAGTCCTTGGTTATTGATGTCGCGGCCTCCTCAAGCCGTTCTAGGGTCTTCTCCTTGGAGAAGGGGTTAGAGGGGGCCTCATTGGAGAAAAGGCTGCCTCAAACCTTTGGAATACAATCTCAAACTTCTTATGAATCTCATCTAGTTGTCCTTGTATGCTCGACTTTAGAACTTTCGGGTTAAGGGTCACCAGAGATGGGTCTTGTGGTGGAATATGGTCTCAGTTTATGGTTTGCACCACTTCGAGTCATCATGCTTTAACTCAACAAGATAGCCAAAAAACTAGAAAAATGGAATGCTGGGAAGGGATAATTGCTCTGATACCAAATGATAAGCTTCTAGAATGGAATGACGAACAAAATGGGCTTCGAGTGAGAAATAAGAAAAGAAGATGGCCGAAAAGGGGTGTTATTGAGGAAGGTGGTTCTAACGTTGCATATGTAATTTGCAACCTAGATTTATAGGGGTAATTTGAGCATTAGAGAAGAGCTTAACCTCCAAAAATGAGAGCAAAAGGTTGAGGGAATGGAAAGATATGCAGAGGGGAATATGAAGTGCCAAAAAGGAGTTATCGTAAAAGGGGATGGGGTTGATCAGAAAAATGGGAGATAACCTGAGATGGAGAAGAGCTATTGTGGATTACACGCTTA
The DNA here is from genome assembly GCA_003255005.1 of Begonia fuchsioides. Lineage (NCBI taxonomy): Eukaryota > Viridiplantae > Streptophyta > Magnoliopsida > Cucurbitales > Begoniaceae > Begonia > Begonia fuchsioides. Next base: position 138,347 of record QAOC01043905.1, read on the forward strand.
CCCTAAGACCATGGGGGAGTGACTGAAGTCGTGTAGCATGGCCTAGCTTACCCTAGCTTGGAAGGGAAGCAAAACCTTGAAGGATGCTCTCGGGGTCGCCAGATGTTACTCACCGGAGAGCCGAGTCTTGGAGATCGGAAACCGGCCAAAGAAGCAGATGCAAAAGCAATCTTTTAGATTAAAAATAAGTTGAGTACAATGCTCGGTCATGAGGGAGTTTTAATCCCCTTCACATAAGAGAGAAACACTATAATCGGATGGCATCCAAGGGCTTACCTGATTTCGTGTGGCACAAAAGGAAAGGTGGAAAGGACAACCCAACATATACCCGATTTGGGGGGAACCAAGTAAGGGTTGTCCCAGAAATCGGTCCCCCTCCAATCGGCTGCCATTCTACTTCCCTCAAAAGCTAAAACCCATGCAAAATATAAAACTCACACTAAACCCATGAAAACCCACACCAAACCCATGCCAAACCCATAAAACTCTAAATAGGTGTTTCTGTAAAATTAAAAATGCATCAAATAAAGCAAGAAAGAGAGAAAGCCTGTAACAACCCTTGTTTATTTTAAGAATTATGATTTTAAAATGAAAGTGTTTAAGATTTTTCTTTATGAATGTTGGTTACGATTATGAATAATTAGAGTAAGAATACTCTGTTTAGGGTGTATCACACCGTGCACCGGCCCAAGTGTTTGGGTTTGATTGGTGTTTATTTGAAGTCCTTTGTTTGATTGTTGCTAGGTTTAAGTAAAGTAATGAAGTAAGTTGGGTTGAATATACTAAAGGACTACCTTTAAGTAAGTTACGGTCGACCCCATGATTTAGGAGGGGTCGACACAAATGGAAGTTTTGGTCGACCCCAGGATCGAGGAGGGGTCGACACAAAGTAACCTTTCGGTCCCCAGGATTTTAATAGGGGTCGACACAATGTAAGTTTAGGTCGACCCCAGGATTTCGGAGGGGTCGACACAAGTGTGTATTTTAGGTCGACCCCATGATTGAAGAGGGGTCGACACAATATATAGTTTTGGTCGACCCCAGGACTTAGAAAGGGTCGACACAAGTTGCTCTCTGGGAAACACTTTGGGTCGACACATGGACAAACGGTTGACACAAAATAGTCATTTAGCATACTTTGGGTCGACACAATAGACGTGCGGTCGACACAAAATGTTCTCTGGGAATACTTTCGATCGACATAATTAACGTGCGGTCGACACATTCCCGATTTGAGTTGAAAATTCAGCGTAAACGTGGAGGATCCCGATTGACAGACGTAAAGAGAAAGTTGATTTTGTTTAATTAAGAAAGTATAAGGCATGGTCAGCCAAAACATGTAAAGTTTTGATTGGTGGACGTTAGAGAAATATTGTTTTTGATTAATAAGGCGATAAGAATGTATGGGCTGCCATATCTTTCTCCCATCCACGAACTCTCATCCATTTCTCCCATTTTGTTGCTCTAAGCTCGAAGGAGAGTGAGATTTGTCAAAGAAGAGAGGTGTTGAGAAAGAAAAAAGGGTGAGTTTCAGCATCCTTCAGTGAGTGAGTGAGTTCAAGAGAGGAAGTAGAAAGTCCCAAGTAAATTCGTGAAGGCTGAAGTTCAAGGTATTATTCTATCCTCTAAGTTTCTTTTAAGTTCAGTAAGGATAATGGGATGGTATTGGTTGAATTGATGGATAAAAAATGAAGGATTTCATGTAGATTGTTAGAAAATCAGTCAATTATGAACAAAGTTATAGTTTTTGAGATTCAGTCGATAGGTAGTAGGAATCAGAGTTTATGTTCTTCATAAGAGTTAAAGTAGACTCTTTGAGGGATTTATAGCTTTTGGAATAACTCGATTCAGAGCTATGAAGAAAAAGTTATTGATGTCGCAAGTCAGTGTACGAAAACTGGGGAGAGCTGCGGTCGACCCCTTGTAGTTTGGGTCGACCGATTCTCAAATGTAAAAATGCAGGCTCTCTGTTTTGTCAAATGGGTCGACCCCTTATAGTTTGGGTCGACCGATCCTCAAATTTAAAAGCACACGGTCTCTGTTTGGTCGACATGGGTCGACCCCTTACAGTTTGGGTCGACCCAATCACTGTTCAAATAGTGAATGCCGTCTGTTTTGTCCAATTAAGTCGACATACGTTAGTTTTCTGAATTGGGTTCTTCTAAGAAGTTATAGTAGACTCCCTAAGGAATAATTTGACACCTTAATCATGAAGAATGGATCAATATCATGGAAGTTATAGTAGTTCAAAGTTTGAACAGAAAGTTAAGACTTTATGCATTTTCTAATCCTTGAATGATCTATACGTTTAGGTCATTAATTGGACTAAGAAGGGACTCAAATGGATTAATTCGAGATAGCTGTAAATGTAAGTATGTGTTGTATGCGTTTGGCCTATTAGAGGTCTACATTGCAAAGGTTATATATTTTTATGATTGATTGATAAGTTTCTATGAGATTCTTTTATTGATATGTTTATATGACTTTTGTTTGGATTAGTTAGATTTTTTTGCATTAAGGATAAGATTGTATGTGACTTGTTATGGAGATCATGCATCATGTTTTCTACGAATGACAACGAAAATGAATTTTCATGCATGAAGACATCTACGATATAGGAGAATAAAGACGCCCTCGGCAATGGCTATGGGTCCATGTTACCGTGAGCCCAATGGGGATTGACGGTAGGTTGTTATATCTCCTAATGATATAAGTTATATAAAGGAGAATAAAGACGCCCTCGGCAATGGCTATGGGTCCATGTTACCGTGAGCCAAATGGGGATTGACGGTAGGTTGTTATCTCCTAATGATATACGTTATGTAAACCCAAAAGAGAAATCAAGTTTTGTGGATGGTCGTCATATGGGGGGCGGATCCACACCACGAAAATGAAATAAGCAGCATGGTTTTAAATCATATCATTCATTACATCATGCATGTTTTATTTGCACTACTTACTGAGCTTTAAGCTCATTAGTTAGACTTTGCAATGTAGGTGATGACTTGAATGATGAAGAAATATCACATGAGGATTAAATATGAAAGAGGAGGATAGTGTCTTCCGTGGAGCCTTGCCGTTGTTAAGCAAGATTTTGACCGGTGGAGTAAGCTCACTAAAAGACACGTGTTTTGAAGAGAATTTGTAAAAAGGTTATTTTGAATTACAAATATGTAGTGTTTGTAAAGTTTTATATTTTGAGAATATGACCTATGTTTAACTATTTATAAGTGTGATTTGAAATGTTAGCTTCCGCTGTGTATTTACAAATATATATGTATAGATTTGATAAAAGAATTTTTTATGGAAAGCTTTTTAATTACAAAAAAAATGGGATGTTACAAAGCCAATCAGGTTTGTGCCATGCTCCATGGGCCCCGACCTATACCAGACCTAGAACCGGCTTGTACCCGGGTTCCCCCTCCTCCTTTGCTTCGGTTTTGCACTTCCTTCCATGGTGTTCCAAGCTCAAAGATGCCTCAATCTTGACCTCTTTTTCCAAGAATTCCCATGTGAGGAGATTTCCAGCTTTAAAGCTTAAGGCTAATGCTCAAGACTAAATCCTAAGGCCGAAGGCTCAAGGCTTGGAGCTTCTAACTTAAGGCTTATGGATTAAGGCTAATGATTTGGGCTAAGGGCTTGAGCCCTAGGTCGTAGAGCTTAGGGATTAGTGTTTTGGACTTCGGCCTTAAAGTTTATGGCTTAGGGCTTTGAGCTTAAGGCTTATGTCTTAGGGCTTAAGGCTTAGAGCTTATGGCTTGATGCTTTGGGATTTATGATGAGGGCCTGGGCTTATGCTTTGGCCTTTGGACTTAGTGACTAGGGCTTAGAGCTTAGAGTTTTAGGTTTATGGCTTAGGAATTAGGGCTGAGGGTTTAAAGCCAAGGCCCCAAGGATTTGGCCTAAGGGCTCTGGATTTAAGGTTGAGGACGTTGGGCATAGGGCTTTTGTCTTTGGCATTAGAGCTCTCAGTATTTGCATTAGGACTTTAGGCATGGGCCTTAGGGCTTTAGGCATAAGCCTTAGGGCTTAAGGCTTAGGGCTTAGGAATTAAGAATTTGGGCTTTCGACTTAGGGCTTAGGGTATTGGGTATAGGGCTTAGGGCTTTGAACTTTGCTTTATGCCTTGGACTTATGGATTTGAACTACGAGATTAGAGCTTAGGGCTTACGAATTATGACTAATGACGTAGGGCTTAGGTTTTAGTGCTTAGGTCTTTTTTCTTTTAGGCTTAGGACTTAGGGCTTAGGTCTTTATGCTTAGGGCTTTGGGCTTTGGTCTTTGGGCTTTGGGGTTTGGGCTTAGGTTTTGGGCTTAGGGCATAGGGCTTACATCATATGGCTATAGGATAAGGGCTCTAGGCTTTGGGCTTAGGGCATAGGGCTTACATCATATGGCTATATGATAAGGGCTCTAGGCTTTGGGCTTAGGGCTGGGCTTGGGGCTTTGGATTTAGGGCTTCGAACTTGGGGCTTTGGGCTTATGGCTTATGGCTTATGCATGGATTTATGGCTTAGGACTTAGGGTGTAAGGCTTTAAGATTAGGGCTTAAGGCTTTGGGCTTAGTGCTTAGTGCTTAGGGTCTATGGCTTAGGGCTTTTGCTTGAGGGCTTAGGGCTTTAAAATTAGGATTCGGGCTTTAGGCTTAGGGCTTTGGGATTAAAGCTTGGGCTTAGTGCTTTGGACTTTGATCACCCAGCTTAGGGCTTTGGATTTAGGCTTCAGGACTTTGGTCATAAGGCTTTTGGCTTGTGCATCACGACTTTAGGCAGAGGCCTTAAGGCTTAAGGCTTAGTTCTTAGCGCTTAGGGTTTAAGGATTTGGGCATAGGTCATAGGGCATAGGTCGTATGGCATAGGGCTTACGACTTTGGGCTTACATTTTAGGTTAGGGGATAGGGCTTTGTACTTTTGCCTTAGGGCTTTCATCTTAGACTATGGGATTAGAGTTTAGGGATAACAACTTACGATTTAAGACGTAGGGCTTATGGTTTGTGCTTAGGTCTGTTTTATTTAGGCTTAGGACTTAAGGATTAGGTCTTGTAGCTTAAGGCTTTGGGCTTTGGGCTTTGGGCTTTGGGCTTTGGGCTTTGGGCTTAGGGCTTTAGGCTTTGGGCTTAGGGCATAGGGCTTAAGGCAAATAGCTGCACGATAAGGGCTCAGGGCTTAGGGCTTCGGGCTTTTGGCTTTGGGATTTGACACGCTCCAAGATGCGGAGGTGTCGGGAAGAAAGGAGATGGCAACAAACTGCTGAGAGAAAGAAAGGTAGGCAGCAACAGGGGATTGGAGCAAGGAGAACTCCAAACGCATACAGGGGCTTTAGCTAGAAATTGGAGGACTTAAACCTTTGAGAGTGCGCTAAGTTTGACCAAATTTACAGCTTAAAACACGTGCGGATCAATAAAATAGACGGAGGCAAAGTTAGGTGCACAAACAGACAAAGCTGAAAGAAACAGTGCAGGGGTGTTGGGGAGACTTCTGCACAACTTCCAATTCATGGAGTCTGGGAGGGTGGAAATTGGTAGAATTTAACTTCAACTAAGTGGGAAGAAATTGCAAGTGTTTTGAGGGAAAAATCACGGGTAGATTCGAAGATATGCAGGATAGAAAATTGATGGACAGAACTGCCCGATTTCAGGAATTCGGGTAGAAGGCAGTCAAAAAAACATGCATAACTCTTGATGGGGAGGGGCTGTGGCTAAACGTAAAGAACAGTTATTTCAAGCCATGAAAGAGGAACTTACAGCCATAAAATTAGGGACTTTTTTTCACGGAAAACAGAAATGGCACGAATTGGACTTTTGTTGCACAAATTCACTCGGGTATGCACCAAAAGCAGCAACCAACAACAAAGACAAACACAAATGCAAACAACAAATGGAGGAAGGCTATGGGATTTCCAAGCTCACTTTTGTTCCTAAACAAGTGAGGAAGGAGGTTGGAATAAGGTTTAGTGATCCTAGCTAATCACCAACACCAAGACAAACAAAGAAGATTGGATATTACTCACCAAAATCCCTTGAAGCCGTGAGAAAAGAGGGTTTGAGAGCTTCAAGCTTCTGCAAATTTTCCAATACTTTTCTATCTTCCAAATGCTGAGAAAGGAAGGGTAAAAACCCTCCTTCCCACGAGCTACAAAAGGTGAATGATTATCACCCATAACCCTAAGTGCTAAACCAACAACAAGGTATGGCAAATTGGGGCCCACCCTTGACTTCCATCACCAACAAGAGTGATGGTCACTAAGGTAAGGTTAAAACCATTCCCTAAGGCTTCCTAAGGATCTCCCACTTGTAGCCACGTAATTAGTTTACAACAAAAAGAAAGAGAAGGAGCTTGCATGGTTTTCACGTGAACCATGCAAGATATTATACAACCGGGTTTTCTTTCTTCAAAAGAATTAAAACGTGGACTTCTCCCATGCTCTCCCATCCTTAGACTTGTCCTTGTCCTTGCTGCATGAATGGATCATCTTCTTTAAGAATAACTTGGAGTTCCACGTGAGTTGTTGCTTGGTCTTTGTCTTGGTAAGATAGGCTATGAACTTCGAACTCTAAGTTCTCCTCTTCAATCTCCCAATGTATGCAATGCTTGGGAAGTTCTTTATCAAGAGAGGTGGGCATGTCTAGGAGGCCCTTTAGTGGCAATGAATCTCCTGCAAAATTAGCAAACATGTTAGATAATTGTCTTGCCCGGCTTCGGGTGGTCGCACCCTCCGGTGGATGGTGGTTCCCGGGCACATCAGGATTTGAGCTTAGGGATTTGGGCTTAGGTGTTGGTTCTTACGGCTTAGGGCTTAGAACTTATAGTTTATGTCTTATAACTTAGGGTTTAGGGCTTTCACATTAGGGCTTAAGGCTTAGGGCTTAGTCCTTAGAGCTTAGGGCTTAAGGTTGAGGGCCTTCCGCTGAGGGTTTAAGACTTTTGGTTTAGGATTAAGGCTTTGGGCTTAGGGATTTAAGATTAAAGCTTTGGCTTAGTGCTTTGGTCTTGGGTCTTTAGGCTTATGGCTTAAGGCTTAGGGCTTTAGGCTATAGACTTAGAGCTTAGGGCTTTGGGATTTGGACATAGGGTGTTTGGTGTAGGGTTTTGGACTTTGGGATTAGGGTTATGGCTTAGGATTTAGGGCTTTGGCTTTGGATTTTGGCTAACGAATTAGACTTTAAATTTTTGCCAAAGGCTTGGGGGTTTGGACTTTGGACTTTTGGCTTAGAGTCTAGAGCTTACAACTTACGACATATTGTTTAGGGCTTTGGGCTTTGATATTTGTGGTTTGTGCATTTAGCTTTGGGTTTAGGCTTTACGCTTAGGGCTTAGAGTTTTGAGATGATTATTTTTGGCTTTAAGCTTGTGGCTTAGGCCTTAAGCCTCAGAGCTTAGTGCTCAGGGCTTATGCCTTAAGGCTTCTTGCTTAGAGCTTAGGTATAATGACTAAGGACTTACGAATTTGTCCTTAAGGCTTAGGGTTTTGGATTTTAGGGTTTAGTGTATAAGGTTTATGGCTAAGGGTATAGAACTTTAGTTTTAGTGTTTATGGCATAGGGCTAAGCGCATAGGTCTTGGGGATTTAGACTTAGGATTTATGGTTAGAACTTTAGGCTTTGCACTTTGGCATTAAGCCTTTTGGTTTAAGGCATTGAACTGTTGGCTTAGAGCGTAGGGCTTATGGTTTATGGCTAGGATTCAGGGCTTTGCGCTAATGGCTTTGGGTTGTCAGCTTAGGACTAAGGGCTTTAGGCTAAGAGCATAGGGAATTATCCTTAGTGCTTAGGGTTAAAGTTTTTATGACTTCAAGCTCTGGGCTTTGGGCTTAAAGCCCATTGCTTACAATTTACGATTTACGACTTAGGGCGTAGGGCTTAGGATGTAGGGCTTAGGACTTAGTGCTTAGGGGTTTGGGCTTTGGGCTAAGAGCTTATGGGTTAGCGTTTAGGGGTTAGCGCTTAGGGCTTAGGGCTTAGGGCTTAAGGCTTTATTCTTAGGGCTTAGGGCTTAGGGCTTAGGGTTTATGGCTTTGGGCTAAGGTCTTAGGGCTTTGTGCTTAGAGCTTAAGGCTTCAAGCATTTGGCATAGGTCTTAAGGCTTGACATTGCTTATAATTTTGGGCTTTGAACTTAGGGCTTTGGGCTTAGGTTTTATGGATTTTTTCGTTGGGCTGAGGGCTTAAGGGTTAGGGCTTAGGGCATGTGCTACGGGCTTAAGGCTTTAAGCTTAGGGCTTATGGCTAGGGGATTTTAGCTTAGGGCTTATTGTTTAGGGCTTTTGGTTTAGGACTTTGAGCTTACAACTTTAAAATTAGAGCTTACGGCTTTATGCAAAGGGCTTAGGACTTAGGGCTTAAGGCTAATAACTTAAGGCTTTGTGTTTAGGGCTTAGGGTTTAGAGTTTAGGGATTAGGACTTATGTCTTATGGCTTAGGGCTTGGCGCGTTGGGGTCAAGCCTTTGGGCATAACTTTAATTTCTTAGGGCATAAGGCTTATGGCTTTAAACCCCGCCCTTAGGGCTTAATGCTTACGACTTTGAAATTAAGACTTATAGCTTAGGGCTTAGGGCTAACTACTTAGGACTTAGGGCTTAGTGCTTAGGCCTTTAGGCATAGAGCTTAGAGCTTTAAAATTTGGGCTTTGGATTTTGGGCTAAGTTCTTAATTCATAAGGCTCTGGGCTTAGGGCTGATGAATTTAGGCTTTCGGCTTTGGGCTAATGGCTTATGGCTTTGGGAATTTAGGCTTTGGGCTTAGGGCTAAGGCTTCGAGCTCTTGGCTTATGGCTTAGGGCTTAAAACCAAGAACTTCTGACTAAGGGCTTATGAATTGAGCTAGGGATTTGGGCTAACGACTTAGGGCTTTAGTCGTAGGCCTTAGGACTTAGGCATTAGGGCTTTGGGCATAGGATTTAAAGCTTATGGCTTCCAGCTTAGGGCTTTGGGCTTACAACCTATGGCTTAGGGCTTAGGGCTTATGGCTTATATCTTTTCAACTGGTTATTAGGGCTTAGAGCTTAGACATTAGGGCTTCGAGCTTTGGTCATAGGGCTTAGGGCTTATGGGTTAGAGCTTAAAGCTCAACGCTTAGGGCTTAGGGGTTAATTGCTTTGGGCTTATGGCTTAGGAATTAGGGCTTAGGGCTTTGGCGTTAGGGCTTAGGGATTTGGCATTAGGGCTTAGGGTTTAGGACTTTTGGCGTAGGGCTTTTGGCGTAGGGCATAGGTCTCTCGGCACAAGCGTTAGTGTTTTAGGCATAGGGCTTATGGCTAAGGGCTTAGCCTGGGGGTGAGGGCTTTAGGCTTACCTTTTTGGTTGAGGCTTAGGGCTTTGAACTTTGGCCTTAGGGATATGGTCTTAGGGATTTGGACATCAGGATTAGAGCTTGGGCCTTACCACTTACTACTTAAGACAAAGGACTTATGGTTTAGTGTTTAGGTCTTTTTTTTTAGGCTTAAGACTTAGGGCTAAGGGCTAAGGGCTTTGGTCTTAGTCCTTAGAGATTAGAGATTAGGGCCTTAGTCTTAATGCTTAGGGCTTTGGGATAATGGATTAGGTCTTATGTGTTAGAGATTAATATTTAAAGCTTAGGGTTTTGGAATTAGAGTTTTTGATTTGCAATCAGAGATCAAAACCGAGAAGACATCCCGAGGGCCTATAACCCGAGCCCGAGCCAAGAAGTTTGCTAACATGTTTGCTCATTTTGTAGGGCTTTTTATGCAAGGAACCTTAATGGTAGAGCCAACTTTGGATGATCAAGGATAGTCCAAACATCTTCTCACTTGGGAATTTTCCAGAATACCCTAGAGCAAGGTGGAGAAAGAAAGGTGGAGGCGGCCCAAGATAATATATGCCTAGCCGGTGGTCCGACCATTGCATGGTCCATCCAAGGTTTGGAGAAGGGAAGTTCAAGCTCATTTCACTCAGGTACTTCATCAGCCCAAGTTCACATGGATGGATGAAGCCCATTTTATTATGTCATTTAGAGTTTTGATCCTTTTCGGTTGAACAATTGCCGTGTGGAAAAAGGTGGATTGTATTGGTTAGAGTTAGGGTTTTATTTGCTGAAGGGTTAGTCACAAGAAAACCCTCTTTTGTGCTTTAGGTGGAGTATTGAAGGGGGGACCATGGTCAGCCTTGGTGCCTCCTTTTCGAGTAACTTCTAGGAGGACCACCTAGCTGTTTTTCTTCCTTGTTTTGCCATTTCGGGTAATGTTTTTTTTTTTGAATTTTTGGGAGCCCACCCTCCCGAGCTTGGGGGTGATTTTAAGCTCACTTTGAGCTCATTTGTAGTGAGTGAAGTTTGAAATCAAAGACTACATTTTGCATCTCATTTCCTTGGTGGTTTCTCCTCCTCTAAGACTCAGGTTTTCTGGTGAGTTATATCCGGAAACAACCGAGAGCTTCACTCCAATTTTGGCTACCCCTCAAGCTTGGTTTAGCTAGGCCATACCACACTCCTTTAGCCACGTTCTAGTGGAATCAAAGGTAAGGGTGTGAACCCCAAAGCTTCTCCTTCGTTCGGGATTATCCCTCCGTTTACAACTTTCTGATCTTCATTTCCCGAGCTGCTCTTTTTTGAGCACTCTAGCAATTTTCTGCATATTTGCCGATTCCCTTATTCATTCACCGTGATATTTTGACCCATAAACGCTCTTACCCCCATCTACCTCCCCTCAAAATTTCAACTTCTAACCCTATACGCCGTAGAGATGTGGCGGTAGACATTTCACCATGTTTTTCCTTAACCCGAGCCAACCTTTCCCATTTTCCCCCTCTTTTCTCTCCCCATTTCTCCTTAACCAACCCAACCACCATTCCATTAGCACATTTTTTTTGGTCTTAGCGCTTAGGGCTTCTGGCTTAAGGCTTAGAGATTAGGGCTTAGGTCTTAACCCTAAAGGGATAGGGCTTAGGGCTTTATTGTTAGGGCTAAGGGCTTAGGGCTTTACGCTTAAGATTTATGGCTTACGTTGTAGGGGTTAGGGCTTAGTACTTAGGGCTTAGGGTTTCAAACTTAGTGGTTTAAAACTTAGTGGTTTGGGTTTTGGGCTTAGGACTAATAGCTTTTGGCTTTAAACTTTAGGCTTAGGGTAAAGGTCTCTGTGCTAGGACCTAGGGCTTAAGGCTACAGAATTTTGGCTAACAGATTAGTGCTTAGGGCTTAGGGTTTAGAACGTTGGCATTGGGCTTTAAGCTGAGGGCTTAGGGGTTAGGGCTTAGAGCTTAGCTCTTGACTCATGGCTTAAGTCTTAGAGCTTAGGCTTAGCACTTATGGCTTTAGGCTTTTGGCTTATCGGTAAGGGCTTAAGGCATAGGGCTTGTCTTAGCTCTTATGACTTACGAATTAGGTCTTGGGGATTAGGGCTTAGGGCTTAGGGCTTTGGGCTTGGTGCATAAGGCTTAGGGCTTACGGCTTATGACGTAGGGCTTAAGGCGTTTAAGTTAGGACTAAGAGATTAGGGTTAGGGCTTGGAGCTTAGCGTTTAGTGCCTAGGGCTTAAGGCTTAAAACTTTGGCCTTGTAATTTGGGCTTAAGGCTCACATTGAGGGCTTAGGTTTAGTGGATACGTGACATGCAACAGATTGGCATGCCAAGCGAAGCAATCATCCGAGCCCGAGCTCGGAACTTTTCTAATATGTTTGTTAATTTTGTTGGAAAATTAATTGAAGAATTATACATTTCTAAGCCAACTTTGGAGGATCAAACAAGGCCAAAACACATGATAATTTGGCGTGAAGAAAAGGTGGATTTTCAACCAGAAAACGAGAGCTTCCGAATCAAGCCCGAACCCGAACAAGATTGAAGTATCACGTTGCATGGCGAGTTGGAGTCCCATGCAAAAGTGATCAAGGGTTCCACGACTCAACTCACCAGCATTTACATGGATTGAAGGGATTTTATCATTTTTAGCTTAATTTTTATGTGAATTGTACGTTGGATATTTGGAGAACCCGAGAGGGTTTCTCGGCTAGGCTTTATTTTGTTTATTTTTGCATGCTTTCATGGGGTTTTGCATGAGGAATTTTTGGCTAAGAGAAGGGTATTTTGGGCCAAGGAAGAAGGGAAAATTGGCTGAGGAGATTCAAGATCACGTGGCTTTCACATTCTTGCAATCTCATTGGTCCAATTTTCCCTCCTTTATTTAAATTTCCAACATGCAAATTGCATGCCTTTGGCCCTCAATTTTCCCTCCCTTTTTCCCACTCTTCTCAGCAGATAAAACCTCCCCTATTGCGTGATTGTAAGGCAACTTGGAATTTGAATTTTAGTAGCTTTTTCAGCTCTCCCTTCATCGGGCATTTTCCAATTTCAGCCAGTAGCCAGAAGTTCCTCCGGCCACCATGGGTTCTTCAAGGGTTCCCTCCTCCAAGCTGGGGTTCTCTTTTTACTTCAAAGTCTCCAGCCTTCCTCAAGGACATAGGGTGAGCTTGAAGACCATAAGCTTCCTCTTTCATCGTTGATTTCGTTTGATATTTCTTTTCTTCTGCCGGTTGTCAATTTTTGGCCGCCGTTGAAGCATTGTTACTGTTCCATTACATTCCGACCTATTCATCCACGTGATTTCCTTCATTTTTGGAGGACTATCACCTATTCTAGAAACTCGATCTTATCCCTATTCTAGAATTATCGGATTATCGTTTTCCATATTTCCTAATATGTTTCTCCCACTTCTTAAATCTAAACCCCCTCCATTCCGTGTCAATACGGCTCTGGTCTTACGACTTAGTGCTTAGGGCTTTAAGCTTATGGATTAAGCCTCAATAGCTTAGAGGTTAGGGCTTAGAGCTTAGAGCTTAGGCATAGGGCCTTGAGATTTGGGCTTAGGGCTTATGTTTAAAGGCTTAGGGCTTTGGGCTTTGGGATTAAGGTTTAGGGCTTTAGGATTAAGGTTTACAACTTTGGGCATAGGACTTTGTGCTTAAGGTTGAGGGGGTTAAGTCTTATGACTTTTGTTTCAGGGCTTAGGGCCTAGGGCTTCTGGCTTAGGGCTTAGGTTATCAAATCTTACGGCCTATGTTTTAGTACTAATAGCTTAGGACTTAGGGCTTATAACTTTGTGGTTTGGAATTTTGGGCTTAGGATTTACGGTTTACGACTTTGCACATTAGGCTTTGGGTATAGGGCCTTGGGCTTTGGGCTTAGGGCTTAGAGCTTAGGATAAGGATTTGTATTAGGACTCATGGCTTAGGGTTTGGGGATTTTACAAGCCACGGATTGGCATCCCGAGCGGAATACTCATCCGAAGCCCGAGCTCGGGAATTTTCTAATTTGTGTGTTTTGTAGGAAAAATACTTAAAGATTTCCATATTTATAAGCCAACTTTGGAAGATCAAGAAAGACAAAAATATGTTATAACTTTGGCTTGGAGAAGAGGCAGAACTTCAACCAAAACCCAAGGAGTCTAGACCCGAACCCGTATTTGATCCCGGTTGAAGATGCTCGTTGCATGGAACGCGAGAGGGTTTCCCTGCTCCGAAGCTTTTTATCTTTTTTTGATGATCTTGGCGTCCTTAAATCAAAACGACTTCTTCTGAGGAAAGATAGCTAACTTCTCAAGCTTTCTAACAAAAGGTAGAACATTAAAATTGGATGTCATTTGCGTAGTCAACTACAGCCAACACAAAGAGGGCAGCACAACCTACCCGGGAAACAATCTTATTAGAGTTTTTTTATTCTTTTTTATTTTCACACGTTTGTTGCATGGATTTGCATGGGAAATTCTAGGTTTATCTAATTATTATTTGGGAGGGCATTTTGGACATTTCCTAGGAGCTAAATGAGCGGGAGGAGGAGCGCCCCATGAAGGCTCCTCGTTGGTCCATCTTCGATACCATGGATTGTGCTTCTTGGAGATGTTTTGGACCGTCCGATGAAGAACGTGATGTTGCTTAGTTTTCCTATTTAATCTTACCTTTTCTGAATGTAATTCTCAGATTTGAATTTAGAAGATTTTTTTTTCAAAATTTGAATCTCCCCCTTTGTAGTTTTTCCTCCAAAGACTCGGTCTCCGGAACCCATATTCTGACCACCGAGAGACAACCAGAGTTGGTCATCCTTCTGAGCTAGGACGACCTATCCTTGCCATATTTCTCTAGCCATCTTCATGGTCTAAGAGTGAGAGTGTGGATCATCAGCTCATGCATCCATTTTTACGTGAAAGGAGTCACCTTTTACTACAAATTCCCGTATCTAGTCATTCCGCATCCGTCTTCCGTCTCGCCTCTACAACTCTCAGAATATTCTAAATTTTGGAAGATCTCTCATACATTCATCTATCAAGAAAACCTCAAACTTTCAGTCCCTAACTCATTCCCGTTTCCAATTTAGCCATATTTTGCCATATTTTCTTTGTTATTCCTAGAAAAACCCAAATTTCCTACGACCACCTTTGGTTACTCAATCAAGAATATCTCTCAAGTCATCCGTGAGAATCCCTTAAAATTTGGAGGATATTTTTTTACTTTATTCATCTCCAGTTCCTCAAAATTTTAGCTCCAAATTCACTCTCAATCCTGAGATATCCGCTTTCCTATATCAACTTCTTTTCCTGATTTTTCGGGATCTTTTCACTCCTTACCCGAGTTGGTAACTTCCCTCTTATTCTCCTCCATTTTGTGTCAGGATTAATCTTAGAGATTAGAGCTTGTAGCTTATGGCTTAGAACTTTGGCCTTAGGCTTTTGGCTTTGGGCTTAAGGCTTAAGGATTAGGGATTATGACTTGACTTAAGGATTAGGGATTAGGGCTTAGGGCTTTGGGCTTAGGGCATATGAATTAAGGTTTTTGGCTTAGGGCTTAGGGCTTAGGTCTTGCGGATTAGTCTGTATAGCTTATTTTGAACTTTTGCCTTGGTCTTTGGGCTTAGTGCTTAGGCTAACAGCTTAGGTCTCGTTGCTACCATTTGGGCGTTGGGCTTAGGTCTTAGGGCTTAGGTCTTAGGGCTTATTAAATACTACTTAAGGCTAAGGGCATATGGCTAGCAACTTTGGTCTTAGAGCTTAGGTCTTAGGGCTTCGTACTTAGGGCTTGGAGCTTTAGGCTATAGGCTTAGAGCTTACGACTGACGGCTAATGGCATAGTACTTAGGGCTATGGACTTTGGCTTTGGACTTTTGGCTTAGGGCTTGCGGCTTCAGGATTTTCTATGGGCTTAAGACTTAGGGCATATGACTTTGAGCTTTAGGCTTAGAGCTTAGCTTAGAGCTTAGGGCTTCGGGCTTTAAGCTTAGGGCTGAGGGATTAGAGCTTCTGGCCCTAGGCATAGGACTTTGGGCTTAAGGCTTAGGACATTAGACATAGGGCTTATGTTTCTGGGCTTTAGGCTTAGGACTTTGGGCTTAGCGCTTCTGGCTTTGGGATTTGGTCTTCACTTAAGGCTTAGAGCTCATGGCACATCTTAGGGACTAAGGCTTAGGGTTTAGGGCTGTGGGCTTAGGGAATTAAGCTTTGGGCATAGGGCTTTTGGCTTAGGGCTTATGCCTAAGGGCTTAGGTCTTTGAGCTTTGGGATAAAGGTTTAGGGTAAGGGCTTTGTGCCTAAGGCTAAGGGCTTAGGGATTAACGCTTTCGGCAAAAGGTTTAATGATAAGAGCTTTTGCCGAAGGGGTTATGACTTTTGGCTTAGACTCATAGATTTATGCTTAGGCCTTAGGCTTTGGGCCAAGGGTATAGGGCTTAGGGTATATGACATGCCATGGATTGACATGCCAAGTAGAGCAATCACCTGAGTCCGAGCTCGAAATTTTTCTAATATGTTTGTTAATTTTGCAGGAAAATTAAATGAAGAATTATACATTTCTAAGCCAACTTTGGAGGATCAAACAAGGCCAAAACACGTGATAACTTGGCGTGGAGAAGAGGTGAATTGGCAACCTAAAACCGAGACCGCCGGATTCGAGCCCGCACTTGAACCCGATTGAAGTTTACTATGCATGGCGAGTTGGAGTCACATGCAATCGTGCTCAATCAACCCACGAATCAACTCATCAACCTTTCTAAGGATTGAAGGAATTTTATTGCATTTTTAGGATGATTTTTATGTGAATTTTTACGTGAACATTTGGAGAACCCGAGAGGGTTTCTCGGCTAGGTTTATTTTGGATCTTTGCATGCCGTGCATGGGGTTTTGCATGAGGGTTTATTTGGCTGGAAGAAGGGTATTTAGGGCCAAGAAAGAAAGGAAATTTGGCTGAAGGAATTCAAGGAAACGTGGCTTGCACGTTCTTGAATTCTCATTGGTCCAAATTTTCCCTCCTTTTATTCATTTTACAGCATGCTTTTTGTATGACTTCAGCCCTAAGTATTCCCTCCCTTTTTCCTCTCTTCGTAGCTGATAAAACCTCCCACATTGCATGATTGTAATCCTCAATTTGGAATTTGAATTTAAGTAGCTTTTTAGCTCTCCCTTCTCGGGCATTTTCCACTTTCAGCCGGCAGCCGGAAGTTCTTCGGCCACCGTGGGTTCTCTTCAAGATTTCTCTCTCCGAGCTGGAGATCTCTTCTTGCTTCAAAGTCTCCAGCCTTCTTCAAGGACGTAGGGTGAGCTTGAAGGTCATAAGCTCTTCATTCCATCGTTTATTTTGTTTGATAATTCCATTTCTTTCCGCCGGACCTCACTTCTGGCCACCGCCAAACCCGGTTACTGTTCCATTTTTTTCTATCAATCCACCCAAGTGATCGCCTTCAAATTTTGAGGTGTATTACTTAACCTTTCCCCAAAGTTCTCCTCAAATTTTCAGCCATAAAATCGATCTCATCGTCGAGCTATCCTCTCCATAAATCCGGTCCTGATTCTGGAATATCAGGTATTCCTCCCTGACAAACCCTAACCGACTATCCTCTCTTCCTAAACCTAAACCCCTCCATTCAGTGTCATTTGGTATCAGAGCCATAAGTCCCTCCCCACCTTCCTCTTTATCTCTGTTTTTGTGTGATTTTAAGTTTGAAGGATGACCACAAGGAGTGGTTCCCATTACAAACCAAACCGGGATCCGATTGGTCCTAACCGCCCGGTTAGCCCATCCTTTCCATGTCCGAATTTGAACCTTCCCGAATCTAGCCTTCAAGGGCAAATTGATGAGCTCAACAAAAGATTTTATACGGTTTTACAAAAGTTGGAGCACATTTCTCCTTCTTTGAGGACTACTCTGAACAATCCACCAAGGAGAAGACCGAATCACGATTCGAGGAAATGTCGAGAGTTTAAATCTGAAGATTCGGATGATGATTATAACCTATATGAGCTCTATAAGGACCCGAAATTTAAAATCCCGAATTTCAAGGAAAATTTTTTGCGAAGTTTGACTAATCAATTATCGTACACGAAACGTAAATTTGTTGTATATGCCACATACGATGACTTGGTCAAACTAATTAAATTGAGATATCTCGGGACAAAATCGAACTATGATTTTCAAATGTGACGTAAAAGTTCATTTTACAAAATCAGTGGTCACATAATCGTACTGAGATTTTTAGTGGAACGACGGGAATCGAACAAAAATTGGAAACGTTACACGAAATAAATATTATATTTTAATAATATTATATTATTTAATATAATATAATATCATTAATTATAATATTATTATATTATATAAAAGGCAAAAGAAAGAGGAAGGAGGAAAAACCTTCTTCCCCCGACGCCGAAATCGGGAGAAAAGAAAAGAGAGAGGGAGAAAAAGGAACGCGGGCGAACGACGTTCGTTCGACAAGATCTTAGTGTCGAAACATCCGTCTTGGAAAGATAAAGAAGTCTGTACAAGCGGTTTTGAAGGTAAGTCCATATTTTGTGAAAGATCTGAGAAAAACTGATAGTTTGGAGTATTCGTTTTGGTTTTTCAAATCTTGGGTTTTCTCGCAATTCTTAGTATGGTTGAGTCCATATTTTTGGTGCCGGTGACAGAAATCATCGCCTGCCAGTGAACGGGCGCGTGGGTCGCGCCTGTCGGGTCAACTTGGGCCGGCTCAGACTAACCCGACCCGAGAGTTGACCAATCAATAGTTTGACCATTGAGAAGGTCAACTGTTGACCGGTCAACGGTCCGGTCGAATCGGTTCAACCCGAACCGATTCAGCCTGAATTGGTCTGGCTGAACAAGACCCGCAGCTCCCAGGGGCCGTTTTGGCCCGTTTTTCCATCTTTTTCCTCGGTTTTCTTTTCTCTTCTCTTATACACTGTATATGGGAAATTACAGAGAAGTTTAAGAATATTGAATCTAGCCCGGAGTGGGAGAAAAGGCTTAAAAAGGGAAAAGCACCCGTCATGAGAGGTAAGTTATTCGTATTTTCTGCATTAAACCTAGATGCATGGTTTAAAATTGATAATAACAATATTTTGGTAGTTGACACCCAAAATGACGTGGCGACGAACGTCGATTTTAAAGTATTAATATTTAGTTTAATTTAAACAATTTAAACTGCATATGTTTATAATCCAGATAGGGCATGATTTATATTGTCGGTTGACTTGATTTAAATTATTGATATTTTATTTGTTTGCCTATCTGGATGGGAATGGATATTGAATTGACTTGATTTGGTTTTCCATTATTATAAAAACTGAATTTGGTTTTATAAAATGTGGATTTTGTTTGGATACGATCGGCCTCATTCGTTCGGTCAAGGTGAGGCGTGACCCCTTCCGTTTGGAGTTGGAGTGGCTCGGTCGGGCGGTCGACCCCATTCGTTCGGTCAAGGCGAGGTGTGGCCCCTTCCGTTCAGAGTTGGTAGGGTCGACGTGTGTCATATCACATGATGTGATATGGGTGGGTGATGGGGCAGTGATGATACTTTCCCTGGGAGCCCTAATACCGCTAAACCTTGCCAGGGTTACTGCATGAGAGTAGGGTACGATGACTGAGATCGGAACCATCTTAGCGGATTGCTCTTGGTACCCATCTGGCTGTGTGCCATTGTGGTTTGACCTAGGTAGCTAACAGTTGGGTTCCTGATCGGCACCGTGTTCCGGTAGCTTGGGTCCGGGACACCTTACCAGGAGGCCTTTGGATGGTAGTCGGCTGAGGCCACTGTTGTTTGATTGGGTTTGTTAAGGTTCGTACCCAGAGAGGACCAACACCGAGTTTCTTTTCTGACTCATGAGATGATGAGCCTCTTTCCCATCTTTCTATGGTGTGCCGGGGTGGTCTTTGTGTGACACTCTTTTTTCACTGGTATTTGATGTTTTGTATGGCTGTGAGGGTATTTTGTAGTATAGTCACCTACGTACGTGACGAGTTTTCTAAATACCTTACAGGGGCCCGTTGGGCCGGGTTTTTCCCAAGGGAAAATGTTTGTTTTTATTGGGCTCGTAGAGGTGGGATTTGAAATGGTGAAATATGCATGATTTTGATTGAGTTTCAAAATCCATGCATCATGTAGAATTGATCGGATTTTTGGGAAAAAAAGTTAAAATCTAAGTTTTAACCAGAATGCATTAAATATAGGTAACTTACGAGTTTGTCACTTACCAAATCGATAATATTTTTTTTACCAGGCTAGCAGTTGATTTTGGAAGTGGTTGAGATTTCTTGAAAGAATCTCTTTTTTTTCCTTTTTTGTAACTGGTAAGGATTTGTGAGTGGACACAATTGAATAATATTCTTTCAATTTAGTAGTATAAAAATTTATTTATGCTATCACTTAGAACACTTTGGGTGGATAGACCAGGGTATTTTGGTAAAGAGAAATTTCTACAAATTTTAATAGCCTTTGGGTCGGATTTCTGAGTCTGCCAAGGAGGATTTGGTTATCTGACCTGGCGTTTCTGCCAGGCCCTCCTTCGGGGGGTGACAAGCTCAACTCCAGAGATGTTGATATGAGGCATATTAAGGTATCCATTCCTCATTTCAATTGATCTTACAATGGTGATTTGTTTATTGATTGGATGGAGAAAGTTGATAAGATCTTTGAATGCTATAACTATTCTGAGAAGTTTAAATAACAACTTGTTTCATTGGAACTTACGGGTTATGCTAGTCTTTGGTGGGATAGTTTGAAAATTCAGAGAAGACGTGATGGTGAAGAAAGTATTAATAGTTGGAAAATGATCAAATCAATTATGAAGAGAAGATTTGTACCAGCTCATTACAAACAAGAGCTATTTCTTCAATTACAATCTCTTAAGCAAGAATCTCTCCCGGTTGAAAAATATCTTACCAAATGAATTTGAGACTCTTTGAATTAGATGTGACTTACAAGAACCAGAAGAACAAATTATAGCTCGGTTTATTAGAGGTTTACACCGAGACATTAGTGATATTGTGGAGTTGCAACCAATCAACTCTATGGATTCGGTTATTCAAATGGCCTTGAAAGTGGAGAGGCAAATGAAAAGAAAGGGCAAGGGAATAGTGAGCCGAGCAACTCCTAAGGCTATTACTCCTTTTAAGCCTAATACAAAGGTAGAGAACAAGATTCCTTTCGTTCAACCTTGGCTGCAAAAGAACGATAGTGAGCCTAAACCGATGGAAAAAAAATAAACGGACCCGAACACAGGAGACCAAGTGTTTTAAGTGCCTTTGTCTCAGGCATGTAGGATCAAGATTAACCTAAGTGGGGGGGGGGGGGGGGGGGGGNAGATTAACCTAAGTGGAGAGGGTGAATTAGGTTAACTAAAATTTTTCGTAAGTTCAAGAATTAACGATTATCTCTTCTTTGATTTAGTTATCAACTCAATATGCAATCATAATCAACAATTATAAAAGTTGAGAGAGAGAGATATTAACACCGGTTTGGTAACGTGGTTTGGCCAACCTTGCCTACGTCCGGGCTTCAAGGTACCTCCTTGAAGATCTTTCCAGCTCAAACCTTGAGCCACACTCCGATTGACTTACGGGTGTCAACAAAACCGTTTGACTCTTTTCTTGAAGGAGAGTCACCCCTTTTACAATGACTCTTTTCTTGAAGGAGCGTCACCCCTTTTACAATGATTTCCTCAACAAGAGTGTTTACGAAGTTTGCGATTTCTAAACCGACTCTCTCGATCACAAGAATGATGATCAAAGATAAATACAATGATGAGAGAGTAAGAGAGATATTTGAAAATAAATTTGGCAGAGTTTGGGCGTGTTTTCTCTTCGTAAAAAATCTCTTTGTGAAAATGAGATCGCTTCATCTATTTATAGATTGCTGCTGATCTATCCAGTTTGGTTGACACAAATCCTGTTGGGGTCGACACAAGCACTAGCCGGTAGACACATCAAAAATATATCTGTTGAGAGTTTTCTGACCGTTGGTGCTGATCTGCTGAATTGGGTTGACACATTTGCTGTTGGGGTCGACACAAATACTTCTCTGGAATCTTTGGGGTCGACACAATGTTTGTGCAGTCGACACAAGTATTGTTTCTCTGACAATTCAAATCTTTCTGTTCTCTGAGCGGTCGATATAAACTCTTGTGCGGTCGACACAACCTTCAAGAATCCTTCTCTTAGAAAAGTTGGGGTCGACACAAATTCTGTTGGGGTCGACACAAACACTAAAGGATTCGTCTCTGGAAAAGGCTAGGGTCGACACAAGTAGTATGGGGTCGACACAAAATGGGTTGGGTCGACATGTAAAATGCAGGAAGGGTCAACACACATATTTTTGTAAGGTCGACAAAATTTCTTTTATGGGGTCGACATAACCTTTTTAAATAGGTCGACACATTTGCTCGTTGTACTGCCTTTGGGGTCGACACAAGATTTATGTGGGGGTCGACACAATCGGAAAGACTGAACAGGGGTCGACATAAATACTCTAAGGGTCGACACAATCAACAAAAGGTAGCTTCTGGATTGTACAAGGGTCGACACAAACACTATGGGTTGACACAATGTATGAAGGCTGAGCTTCTGAAGTTTGTAAGGGTCGACACAAGCCTCGATGGGTCAACACAAACTATGAAAGGCTGAGTTTCTGGATTATCCAAGGGCAGACACAAAAAACTAGGGGTCGACACAAACTGCATATATATATGAAATTTCTGCAAAACTTAAACAAATTGTTAGGCTTTAATTGTACCCTTCAAAGATGGTATTTCTCATGAATGGTTAAGTCTAATTTAAGCATTGTAAAGTAGTTTGTTTTATCTTTCACGCTCATCTTACATAGTTATCATAAAAAATAATTGATTACTTTAAACACACTTTTAAGCTAACAATCTCCCCCTTTTTGATGATGACAAAAACTTTTGAAAGATAAAAAGCTCCCCCATAGATATAGCTTGTATAAAAGATAAATTGCTCCCCCATAGAAATTATTGCTCCCCTATACAAATTATTGATACAAATTATTGCTCCCCCATTGTCACAAATTATCATAACTTATGCATTTCATTTTCTCGCCCATTGACATTTTCAAAAAGAATAAACATAGACATTAATATATAGAATATTCAATACGAGAAAAAAATAGCATTGTTGATACAAATGAGAAGATACGTAATAATATTTTCTCCCTGAATCTGTATATCCAATTTTCATCTAATATGGCCTCATCAAATTTCTTAGGCTCCACTTGAGAAATAAAAGCTACATTAGCACACAAGTTTCTAAGGGAGGCTCTAGTTTTGACGCCCAAACTAGGATCACCTACAATGTCCTCTAAGGGATGGCTTTTGGAATATCTCTATTCTTTAGGTAAACCATCATTGTCAATGTTACTTGGCTCTAATCCTAGAGATATATTCTTTCTCTCAACAACTCCATTTTGTTGAGGAGTCCTAGGAGAGAAGAAATTATGATTAATCCCATTCTTAAGACATAGGAGTTCAAATTTCTCATTTTCAAATTCTCCTCCATGATCACTACGGATAGCTACTATGGAGAGACCTTTTTCATTTTGAACTTTCTTCCTAAAGGAAGAGAATGTGTCAAAAGACTCATCCTTAGATCTAAGAAAGTATACCCAAGAGAATCTACAGAAATCACAAAAATTAGAAGGGCATAGTGCTTGCCACCTAGGCTAGCTACTTTAGAAGGGCCGAAAAGATCTAAGTGGAGAAGCTGGAGAGGTTTGGAGTTTGAAATAACCTATTTAGAAGAAAATGAGTATTTTGTTTGTTTCCCCATTTGACATGCATCACAAATCCTATCATTCTCAATGGAAATCTTTGGAAGGCCTCTAACTAAATTCTTCTTAGCAATCTTAGCTAAGGTATGCATGCTAACATGGCCTAATCTCCTATGCCATGCCCAACTATCTAGAGAGGATGTTGCACTAAAACATTTTTCATCAAAGCATGCAACATTATCCAAATCAATAGTATAAATAGTATCAGATCGATAGCCAATGAATAAGATTTTACCACTTGAGCTATCTTCAATCATGCAAGCTTTTAGACTAAAAAATAACTCTATGACCTTTGACACACAATTGGCTTATACTTAAAATATTGAGTTCTAATCCATCTACCAACAAAGCATTTTCAAAAAAGGGTAGGAAGGATTACCGAAATTTCCAAATCCAATAATTTTCCCTTTTTGAACTCCCCAAAAGAAACATTCCCCTTTTTTTGAATGAAACAAATTTTGATGGATCACCAGTCATGTGACTCGAGCAACCGCTATTGAGAAGCCAAATATTCTTCACGGGACCGTCTTTCACTTACAAGACAAATCAAACAAGTTTCTTAGGTACCCAAACAATTTTGGGTCTTAGAGAGTTAGCATTGGTTCCTTCAGGAACCCATTTCTCAGCAACCTTTGATTTTCTAACTTTTGAATTCACAGGACAAGTAATAGCTTTGTGTCCTATTCTATTGCATTTGTTACAGACACTAGGTTTCACAAAGAAGTTCTTATAGTTCTATTTCTTAGCATGAGATTCATAACCTATTCCTGCCTTTTTAAATGTCACCCTTTGACTTCCTAAAAGCATGTTCAAGTTCTTACTACCGTTAGTGAACTTGAGAACTATATCATTCAAGTCAAGGTTCTTTTTCTTTAAAGTTTCCAACTCATCATGCACAACGGTTCTACAACTATCATGCGTCTTAACTAGTTCAACATGCTCCTTTTTCTATTCCTTATACTTATTTTTTAGCATGTCAAAATCATCGAGCAAGGCGTTGAAAGTACTCATAATATCCTCATTATCATCAAAATCACTATCACTATCACTAGAGGAGATGTGTACCGTGTCTTCCTTTGCCATGAAGCATATGTTTGCCACCTCTTCATCCTCGGAAGAAGTTCTCTCGTTATCATCCCATGTTGCTTTCATAGCCTTCTTCTTGTTGGGCTTGTAAGGCTTCTTGATTTTTGGACAATCGGACTTGTAGTGTCCCGATTTCCCACACTCATAGCATTTGACTTCCTTTTCTAGGTCATCAGATGCTTTCTCTTTCTTTGAAGGTCGTCTTGCATCCATCCTTTTCTTCTTGAAGAACTTTTTGAATCTCCTCGATAGGAGGTCCAACTCCTCATCATCATCATCTTCACTTTCATTTTCAGTTTTCTCTTGTTTGCTAGATGATGCCTTGAGTGCAATGTCCTTTCTCTTAGTTGGTTCCTTCTCCTTAATTGCTTCCTTCTCATTAGCCTTCATCGTGATCTCATGAGTCATTAGAGATCCGATGAGTTCCTCAACTTTTAGAGTCTTGAGGTCTTTAGCCTCTTGGATGGCGGTTACTTTTGGTTGCCATGCTCTCGAAAGGACTTGAAGAATTTTCCTAAAACATTCTTCGTCTGTATAAACTTTACCAAGCACTTTTAACCCATTAGTAATGTTAGTAAACCTTGTAAACATGGAACTAACCAATTCATCACTTTGCATAGAAAACAATTCATATTCATGCACAAGCATACTTAATTTGTTTTCTTTTACTTGGTTAGTCCCTTCATGGGTTACCTCGAGTGATCGCCAAATTTCTTGAGCATTATCACAACCTTGTACTCTATTGAATTCATCATCATTTAAGGCACAATACAAGGTGTGCATTGCTTTGGCATTTAGACTTAATTTCCTTAAGTCATTCTCATCATATTCATTACTTGGTTTAGGTATATTAATGTCATTCTCAGTTTTGATTGGCATGTATGGACCATTTTCAATTATATTTCATACGCTGTAGTCCATAGCTTGGACAAAAATTCTCATCCTAGTTTTCCAATATACATAGTTATTTCCATCAAAAAGTGAAGGTCTAGTAATAGATTGACCCTCTATGTGTGAGTTGTTCATATTGAAAGTCATAATTCAATTTACTCAAAAAGAACAACAGAAAAATATAGGTTAATCAATTTAAATACCTGCTCTGATACCAACTGTAGGATCGAGATTAACCTAAGTGGAGAGGGTGAATTAGGTTAACTAAACTTTTTCATAAGTTCAAGAATTAACGATTATCTCTTCTTTGATTTAGTTATCAATTCAATATGCAAGCATAATCAACAATTATAAAAGTTGAGAGAGAGAGATATTAACACTGGTTTGGTAACGCGGTTCGGCCAACCTTGCCTACGTCTGCTCTTCAAGGTACCTCCTTGAAGATCTTTCCAGCTCAAACCTTGAGCTTCACTCCAATTGACTTACGGGTGTCAACCAAACCTTTTGACTCTTTTCTTGAAGGAGAGTCACCCCTTTTACAATGACTCTTTTCTTGAAGGAGCGTCACCCCTTTTACAATGATTTCCTCAACAAGAGTGTTTACGAAGTTTGCGATTTCTAAACCGACTCTCTCGATCACAAGAATGATGATCAAAGATAAATACAATGATGAGAGAGTAAGAGAGATATTTGAAAATAAATTTGGCAGAGTTTGGGCGTGTTTTCTCTTCGTAAAAAATCTCTTTGTGAAAATGAGATCGCTTCATCTATTTATAGATTGCTGCTGATCTATCCAGTTTGGTTGACACAAATCCTGTTGGGGTCGACACAAGCACTAGCCGGTAGACACATCAAAAATATATCTGTTGAGAGTTTTCTGACCGTTGGTGCTGATCTGCTGAATTGGGTTGACACATTTGCTGTTGGGGTCGACACAAATACTTCTCTGGAATCTTTGGGGTCGACACAAGTATTGTTTCTCCGACAATTCAAATCTTTCTGTTCTCTGAGCGGTCGACATAACCTTTAGGAATCCTTCTCTTAGAAAAGTTGTGGTCGACACAAATTCTGTTGGGGTTGACACAAACACTAAAGGATTTGTCTCTGGAAAAGGCAAGGGTCGACACAAGTAGTATGGGGTCGACACAAAATGGGTTGGGTCGACATGTAAAATGCAGGAATGGTCGACACACAGATTTTTCTAAGGTCGACACAATATCTTTTCTAGGGTCGACATAACCTTTTTAAATGGGTTGACACATTTGCTCGATGTTCTGCCTTTGGGGTCGACACAAGATTTATGAAGGGGTCGACACAATCGGAAAGACTGAACAGAGGTCGACATAAATACTCTAAGGGTCGACACAATCAACAAAAGGTAGCTTCTGGATTGTACAAGGGTCGACACAAACACTATGGGTCGACACAATGAATGAAGGCTGAGCTTCTGAAGTTTGTAATGGTCGACACAAGCCTCGATGGGTCGACACAAACTATGAAAGGCTGAGTTTCTGGATTATCTAAGGGTCGACACAAAAAACTAGGGGTCGACACAAACTGCATATATATATGAAATTTCTGCAAAACTTAAACAAATTGTTAGACTTTAATTGTACCCTTCAAAGAGGGTATTTCACATGAATGGTTAAGTCTAATTTAAGCATTGTAAAGTAGTTTATTTTATCTTTCACGCTCATCTTACATAGTTATCATAAAAAATAATTGATTACTTTAAACACACTTTTAAAGCTAACAAGGCATATTGCCTCCCAATGCCCTAACCAACGTGTGATGGTTATTAGAGAGGAAACAAGTGAAGTTTTTGAGTGAAGATGAAGTGAAGGAAAAATCAGATATGAGCTTGGAATCCGAAGGGGAAGAATGCCGAGCACAAGAAGGCCCCTTATTATTAGTTATCCGAAGGTTACTTGCTACTCAAAGCCAAGAAGAGGAACTCCAAAGAGAAAGTTTATTCCATAGTAGATGTTTAATCCAAGATAAGGTATGCTCAATTATTATTGATGGTGGAAGTTGTGTTAATGTGGTTTCCCGAGAGTTAATTGACAAACTCGGAATCGCAACTATCTTTCACCCTAAGCCTTATAAACTACGTTGGATAAATGATAAGGAAGGTAGATGGGGGTAAGAGGGTTTATGGGTAAAAATATCATGGTAAATAGATTAGTGAATCAGAAGATATGCAGAAAATTGCTAGAGTGCTAAAAAATGAGCTCTAGGGAAAGGAAGATCGGAAAGTTGTAAACAGAGGGATAAACCCAAACGGATGAGAAGCTTTGGGGTTCACACCCTTAGCTTGGCTTCCACTATAAAGTGGTTGAAGGAGTGTTGTATGGCCTAGCTAACCCAAGCTTGAATGGCAGACAAAACGAGAGTGGAGCTCTCGGTGGTTTCCGGATATAACTCACCGGAAAACCCGAGTCTTGGAGGAGGAGAAACCACCAAGGAAATGAGATGCAAAATGCAGTCTTTAATTTCAAATTTCACTTAATACAAATGAGCTCAAAGTGAGCTTAAAATCACCCCCAAGCTCGGGAGGGTGGGCTCCGAAAAATTAAAAAAGACATTACTCGAAATGGCAAAACAAGGAAGAAAAACAGCTAGGTGGTCCTCCTAGAAGTTACCCAAAAAGGAGGTACCAAGGCTTACCATGGTCCCCCAAGTGAGAAGATGTTTGGGCTGTCCTTGATCATCCAAAGTTGGCTCTTCCATTACGGTTCCTTGCATAAATAACCCTACAAAATGAGAAAACATGTTAGCAAACTTCTTGGCTCGGGCTAGGGTTATAGGCCCTTGGGATGTCTTCTCAGTTTGGTCTCCGATTGCACATCACTTGAGGTTTGGGCTTAGGGCTTATAGCTTAGGGTTTACAACTTAGGGAATGGCTAGGATTTCTTGAGGGCTAGGATTCTTACTTACCTTTGAGGGCTAGGATTTCGTGAATGGCTGGTTAAATCCCCCCTTACAACTTGTAATCCTCATATTTGAATTTAGAAAATTTTCTTTTCATATTGCAAATATCCCCCTTCGGAGTTTTTTCATCCAAAGACTCGGTCTCCGGAATCCATATTCCAGCCACCGAGAGACAACCGGAGTTGGTCATCTTTCCGAGCAAAGACGAGCTATCATTACCACTTTTCTCCAGCCATTTCATGGTCTTAGGGTGAGATTGTGGATCCTTTCTCCTTCATCCATCCCATTCTCATTTTGAGAATCATTTCTCCTAAATCCAAGCACCCCAGGTTGATTTTCGATGTGTTTTTCGGGTACCGACCAAACCACCCATTTCCCCCAAAGGAATTCTCGCAATTTTTGAGACAACTCTTCCTCATCCATCTTTCCAGATTCATCCTCAACCTCGTCCCAAAATACGCTCCCCATTCATTGAGAAGAGTGATTCAAAATCATCCCCGATTTGGAATTCTCTATTCGGTGAAACCCTAAAATTCCGCCTTGACCATCCGAGTTTTGTTTAGCATATCTTCCTGTTCCCATAATCATTCCTCTTCAAATTTTGGAGGATATCATGATCTTTCACCCCTTTACCACCTCTCCAAAAATCTGCCCCAGATTCGTTCCCTAACCTATTTGTTAATTCAATATTTCCCTCCTCCAAATCCCGGATTTTTTGGAGCTGCCCCTAGCTACTGTTTGATTGGATATCTCACAATTGGCTGAAGGGATTGCCTCCAATGTTTGAGTTAATTCGCTCAACCCTTCTCAAAGATCCATTCCAAATTTCAGCCCTAAAATCTATTTCCTCGTTGAGATATCATCATTCCTTCCCAAACCCTAATTCTGTTTTTTCCCATTTTTCCTTCCTCCCATTCCATTTCGTGTCACCAAAGCTATAAACTTTATGCCCTAAGCCCTAAGCCTTAACCTTTAAGCCAAAACCCGAAAGCCCTAAGAAATAAACCCTAAGACCTAAACAAAACTTATAAGTTCTTCAACAAAAGCCCTAACCCATAATCCCAAAGCCTTAAGCCCTAACCCCAAAGCCTTAAGCTCAAACCCCAAAGCCCTATGCACAAAGTTGTAACTCTAAACCCTAAGTTTAAAGTCTTCAGCCCAAAGCTCTAGGCCCTAAACCCTGGCATGCCACATGATGCCTTGCATAGAGCCATGCTGACACGCTCCAAGATGCGGAGGTGTCGGGAAGAGAGGAGATGGCAACAATCTGCCGAGAGAAAGAAAGGTAGGCAGCAACAGGGGATTGGAGCAAGGAGAACTCCAAACGCATACAGGGGCTTTAGCTAGAAATTGGAGGACTTAAACCTTTGAGAGTGGGCTAAGTTTGACCAAATTTACAGCTTAAAAACAGGTGCGGATCAATAAAATACACGGAGGCAATTTTAGGTGCACAAACCGACAAAGCTGAAAGAAACAGTGTAGGGGTGTTGGGGAGACTTCTGCATAACTTCCAATGCAGGGAGTCTGGGAGGGTGGAAATTGGAAAAACTTAACTTCAACGAAGTGGGAAGAAATTGCAAGTGGTTTGAGGGTAAAAACACGGGTAGATTCGAAGATATGCAGGATAGAAAATTGATGGACAGAACTGCCCGATTTCAGAAGTTCGGGTAGAAGGCAGTGGAAAAAGCATGCATAACTCTTGATGGGGAGGGGCTGTGGCTAAACGTAAAGAATAGTTATTTAAAGCCATGAAAGAGGAACTCACAGCCATAAAATTTGGGACTTTTGTTCACGGAAAACAGAAATGGCACGAATTGGAGTTTTGTTGCACAAATTCACTCGGGTAAGCACCAAAAACAGCAACCAACATCAAAGACAAACACAAATGCAAACAACAAATGGAGGAAGGCTATGGGATTTCCAAGCTCGCTTTTGTTCCTAAACAAGTGAGGAAGGAGGTTGGAATAAGGTTTACTGATCCTAGCTAATCACCAACACCAAGACAAACAAGAATCATGGATGTTACTCACCTAGATTCCCAAATGCCGTGAGAAAAGGAAGGGCTTGAGAGCTTCAAAGCTTCTTCAATTTACCAATATCTCTTTTCTCCCTTTCATTCAACGTGGAAGAGGGTTTCATACACCCTCCAAGTTACACAAAAGAAATAAAAAAAATAAACCTAAATTAGGGACCAATGAGTGGCTAGAGTAGGAGTTAGGTGAGAATTGGGTCCCACCAAGCCTCCTAATCCAACCACATGGAACTATCAACTAAAGCCACGTCCCAAGCATATCTAAAAAGGAGGGAAAAATGGAAACTTAGGGTTGGACCTAAGTTCCCTCAAAAAGGGCTTGGGTTGGTCCAAACCAATGATGGAATGTCCATAATCAAATGGACTTGAACACTTGTATCTTTTGGGCTAGTGGTTGGGCACTTCCATGGGCTGCTAGCTGCTGCTCCCATGAAGGACAAAGATGAAATTCAGCCTTCCTTTCCGTTGGGGCCAAACATGGCCATGGATCAGCCACCATGGGTTGGATGCTCTTGGGCCGCTCCATTTTCTGGAGGACTTTGTAATGGTGATCGTTTGCTGGGAAGTTGTTGTCCAAAGTTTATGCTCTGACCCATGCTGGAAACCTTAAGATGTGGGCCACATTTTTGTAGAAGCACGTTTGTCCAAAACAGGTCCGGAAGGTTGTCGAATGGCTGAACAAACCTCGAAGGTCAGCTTGGGCCGAAACCAGAAATGTTGTTTTCATCACCATGGATGATTTGATCACCCTTCCATGCCAAGGGTACACTAAGTACCCTTACATGTGCACAAATTTAAGATACTAATTATCCTCCTAATTATTACATAAAACTAACTAAATTATTACACAAAGTTGTCAAAAGGAAAACATGCTTTCCCCTTCATGTTTTGGTGATTTGGGGCCACCTTAATGTGCCACCCTTGAACTCCGAATGAAAAGTGGAATGACTCGGGTAAATAATGGAATGACTCGGATGATGGAAAATATGGTGAATTTTAGGAATGGAAAGAAAAGGGTGATTGCTCGGGAATGGGATGGACTCTTTAGAGTTTTGATATGAAGATGGATGGACAATTTGAATACCTGAGCAATCAAGGTATTCTCCTCAGTAGACATCGCCCGCACTCGGATGTGACGCACTCAGGGAATGATGATGTGCAAAGGGTTGACATTCTCGGCCGGATATTATGCACCAGAGAAGTATATGTCAGAGAGAACTTTAAACCTTTCGGGAAGAAGGTGCAATGCACAATTTTTCTCTTAAAATTCACTCTATCTCATTCAAGTGCAAGTGTTACACTGAAATAGCAAAAACGTAAAGATAACAAAACTAAGAAAAATAAGCTAAGACCTTCGATGACTTGAACGCCATGGATTAGCTTCAGAAGGCTTTGGTTGACTTTAGGTTTGGTTCAATAGGATTGGCACGGTCGGCTTGGAGTCTTGACCGATGGTGACCGAGGTTGACCGAGAGGGTGCGTCGGGTGGGCGAAGCTCCAAAAAAATGAAAAATTAGCTCGAGCCAATCTGGATCCGGGGCTTCTAAAGTATCCTCGGTGGTCAACATAGAGCAGCGCATGGTCTGGTTCTTCGATGGTCCGAAATGCCTTGTGTTTGTGCGTGGGCGTATCCGAATGGGCCAAATCGGAGGTTGTGCATGTCCGAGCTTCAAGGGATCCATGAGGTTGTTGCGCAAAGCTGTTGCTTGAAGATCCTCTGATGATTCAACAACTGGTTCACGGATTTTATGGATGAAAATCTCATGTGGTTCACCGGTGGCTCGGTGATCAGCCTTTTACGCGCGCCCGATGGATGATCTTCAGACATCTAAGAGATATGTCCGTGCTAATCTGAACTTCTTCCTTTCCTTGAACAAATAACCAAAATACTTAAGGATTTAAGTAAAGTGGCCGATAGGATTTTGCAAGGGTCTTCTACTAGGCCGAAGGTGGGCCGAGGCTTGACCGAGGGTCGGTCAATGTTCGGCCGAGGCGGTCCTTCGTGGGCCTTCGCTTATGTAATGAGCTCTCCTCTTCTTGGGCTGACTTTTCTTCCTTTTCTAAGGCTAAATGCTGGCTGAAAAGAAATTAACTATGTGTGACCAAAAATAGGGCCCATGGTTGAACACTAGATCCAAAGGATTTGGACCGTGCGTTCTCCCATGTCGGTCACTTATTCCAACGGGTCGAAGCCCTAGTGGCCTTCAGTTAGGACAACGACCAAGGCTGGGGTGGTCGTCGGGTAGTGGTCGTGGGGCGCCCGTTGGGCAGGGGTGTCGGGTGGGTGGCCGCTGGACGTGTCATGGCCCGGTGGTTGGGTGCTGGGCGTGTCCTGTATGGGGATGTTTGGACACCACATGATCGAGACTTTAGGTCGTTCCCGATCATGCTCGGATGGAAGCTCCGAAGTTACGTTTCCTGCAAAATAAGTAATAGGTTAGTGAAATCTCCCGTGCTCGTCGGGTCCGTGTCCGTGATGTGCTCCGGTTGCACATCAGAGCCACTACAAAACAAGAACTCTCGGTGGAGGAGTATATGACTAATTTTGAGACCCTTAGGATTTGGTGTGACCTAGATGGACCCGATGAACAAATCATTGCAAGGTTCTTAGGAGGTTTAAACAAGGAGATTGGAGGCATAGTGGAGCTACAACCGATTGATACCATGGATGCGGTCATTCAACTTGCCATGAAAGTGGAGAGGCAAGTGAAGAGGAAGGTAAACTGTGTGGTTAACTGATTTGCTCCCAAAACTACCCCTCCTTACAAGCCCTTTTCTAAGGTGGACGAAAAGACCCCTTATGTGAAGCCTTGGTTCCAAGGGAAACCTAATGATGAAAGCAATCGGCCTCGAACAAGGGATATCAAATGCTTCACGTGTCTTGGCTTAGGCCACATTGCTTCTAAATGCCCAAAAAAGAGGTCATGGTTCTTAGAGAGAACACCAATGAAGTGGTAAGCGCGGATGAAGTGCTGGAAGAAGCAGTGAGGAGCAAGAACTCGAGTCCAAAGAGTTCTATCCTCCCAAGTCTGAAGTGAGAATTTTCAAAGGGAGAACATATTCCATAGTAGGTGCCTTATTCACGGAAAGGTATGATCTCTTATCAAAAGGTATGCTCTCTTATCATAGACGGTGGGAGTTGTACCAATGTGGCATCTTGGGATCTTGTGGAGAAGTTGGGGCATGAAACTATGTTGCACTCGTGCCCTTACAAGTTGAGATGGTTGAATGACAAAAAAGACATCAAGGTGACCAAGCAAGTTAATTTTGAGTTTTCAATCGATGGATACAAGGATAAAAGTACTTTGTGATGTGGTGCCGATAGGGGCAAGCCACATTTTGTTGGGAAGGCCGTGGCAATATGATTGGAGGGTCCTTCATGATTGTTATACCAACCATTATTCCTTCAAGTTTGAAGGGATGGCAATCAAGCTAGCTGACATGCTCCAAAGGATGCGGAGGTGTCGATAGAGGTAGGAGGAATGGTAATCTGCCGAGAGTCAATGAAGGAATGCAGAAACAGGGGAATGAGTCCAATGGACCTCCAAATGCATGCGTGCGTTTGGATTAAAATTTTTGTGGACTTAGACTTTAGGGAATGGACCAACTTTGGTCAAAATTTCAGAGGGGTAGCACGTGAGGACATAAAATGGCACGAGGTCACTTTTAGATGCACAAGTGGACAACAAGGGTTTTGTCAGTGCAGTAGGTGAAGAGAAAAACTCTGTACAACTCCCAATACAGGCAAGCTGAGAAAGCGAAAATTGGAAGAAAACTTCCTCTATGTAAGGGGAATCAAATGGTGAGGGTTTGAGAGGAATCAAGCAGGTAGTTTAAAAATTATGAGAGATTGAATTTTGGTCGACAGAACTGCCAGATTTCAGGAGTTCGGAAGAAGGAAGGAGGAAAAATGCATGCACAACTTTTAGATAGGAGAAACAGGGAACGCAATGACAAACCAAATTTCTGAAGACATTAAAGAGGAACTCACAGCCCAAATTTTAGGACATTAGCACACGGAAACAAAAGTTTACACGGAGGGCACTTTTGGGACACAAACTGGAATTTTGTTAAAATACAACCGACAACATCCAACAAGGACAACACTAATTCCCAAACACACAAATGGAAGGATGGCTATGTGATTTCCAAGTTTACCTTGACCCAAAACAAGTGTGGAGGAAGGTTGGAATAAAGGCTAAGTGGCTCTAGCAAGACACCAACGCCAAAGACAAAGAAAGATTATGGATATTACTCACCAAAATCTAATCCTGCCGTGAGAAAAGGGAAGGATTGAGAGAGCTTCAAGCTTCTGCAATTTAC